>JAPXFQ010000969.1:65000-495424 GCA_028564705.1 Apricaphanius iberus
AATTGGTGGGTGCGTTATTAAAAAACAAAGGGTGGAAAATAGCAGAAATGTTAAACGGTCAGATAACATTAAATTTAGTTTTCTTTGAGAACTATAAACCAGAACCTTAAAAAAAAAAAGTCCTTCCCGTTTTAAACTTTTGAATGAATTAAAACTTTTATTCATCCGAGAGGCAATTCACATCGTGGTTGTTCACGTTAAAAAGAAGTGACGTTATGATGCGAGCCAAAGGTACGAAGCGCGCATCGAGGCCCGCTTCATTTAGGGGGCGGAGCCTAAAACGATTACATCTGCTGCTCCGGGAAGCGGTTCAGCGTTTGCCGAGTGGTTTGACAGCAACATAAATCACTCAGGCTCCATTCAAAATGTGGAGAACAATTATGTTGGAGGGTTGCAGTCAGTTTGGAGTTTTAAGAGTTTTGATAGGAGAGTTTGGTTAGTGTTTATATAGTTTTGTGAGGATAGAAACAGATAGTTTGAAGGTTAATGGGAGTGGGACACATCTCATTAGGGGTTTGAGGAAGAAAAAACAAAAATCGATTCACGTCTGATTCCTATTTAACAAGATTCAGAATCGATACGAAATGTTTGAGAATCGATTCTAAAAAAATATGTTTTCCGAACTTTTTTACATTTTTGCTTAGCTGTGTTTGTCATGCAACGGCCACCGTCGCATTGACAGGTCTGATGCGCCGTTGGCTAGCTAGCGCTAGCCGCTAGGCTAAAGCGACGAAAGAGAAATGCAGCCCGCCCCGTCTTTGCTGAAGGAAAATGTTTGGGCCGTCTAAAAGGTCTTCTCCATGCTAATGACACCCTTGGCTTTATAGTTTTATTTAATGTTTTATAAATCTGTAAGTATATAAGAGCGATCTTTCTTCATAAGCTACACATAAACATCCAGCAGCGCTGCACACCTGTGGCGCTTTCAAGTAAGTCCGAAATATATGCTGAGTTCAATAACATTAGGACTTTTTAAATTTCCAACAAAAACAATGAAAATAACATAAGCCAGAAATTTCTGTTTAATGATGGTTGATAAGCAACATTTGGTGCATACTAAATATTTTCAATGTATTTTCTATTACGTACCAAAGAACAAACAAAATACATTTTTTTCTTCTTCTTAAAATATATCAGCTTTTTTTTTTCCAAGACTAGAAATCTTGTTTAAAAGGTCTTGGATGTCCAGTTGCAATTTCATGTCTTGTTACTTTTTAACCAGTTCCCTTCTCTCAACATAGGTTGTAAAATCCATTTTGTGTTGATGCCCTGTTACATTCATGGATCACTTCATCACAGACACCTGGCAGATCAAGTTGTGTGTTTTACAAACACAAATGATGAATGAAAGAGTATTGATTAAGAAAAAAAATTGATTTGAATCGAGAATCGTTTCTGAATCGAATCGTCACCCAGAGAATCGGAATCGAATCGTGAGATGTTGTAAGATTCCCATCCCTACATCTCATGTATGCACGGAGCCCCACAGTGCAACACTAGACCTGCTACAGATGCTGCGTTTTTGCGCCCCGCAAAGGAAAAGTTAAACGTATTTCCTCTGGGAGACGAGACCTACGCTCGACGCGCACGTCAAAAGATAGGATTGGTGATGCATCGGGTTGCGCACGTAACTCAGGCTGTGCGTCAAGCGCAGGATGTGTGGCCACTGTCAGTTAACCGCATTAAAAGCTAAGTGAAACCGTAGAAGAAGAAAAAAAAACGCGTTGCTCAGTCAAAACATTTACACGTGTCCCAGGAGAGAGAGAGAGACGATGGAACCAGCTAGGAAGAGGAGGATTTTAAACTGATAAGTCCTAGTAAGGTAACCTTAATCTAACATTATGTCAGACAAGTTAGATGTGCTTATTAAGAACTGTATATTTGTAACAGTTTATGTTAAAGGTGAAGTGTTTAAAGCTGCTCCCACGAGATGGGGTACAATAACACCTCATTTCCCCATGTTCTGTACATCATTGTCCACAAGCATTTACAGTTTCCTCCACCTGCTTAAGCCCAGGCCTTCTGCCTTAAGTGACAGAAAAACATTATTACACAACCTGCCGTAACATTTGATATTACCATTTTTTTTGGGGGGGGGGGGGGGGGATTACTGACATTCAAATATATTGTTATTATTCTTATTTGTAATATTTTATGTGGAGAACATTTTTTTGGGAACTCAGTCATTCCCAAGAGCGATAGCAGACGTAAAACTGTAATGCATCACACGTTTAGTGGCTAACGCTACGTTCACACCGCACAGTTTGTCTGCGTCAGGCAGAACGCACGAAGTTTGAGGCATGTACTTTGATTGTTCCAACGTTTGCTTCTGAGCAAAAAGAAAAAAAAATTGGTGAGTGGGCGGGGCTTCTGAACTATGGTGGATCGTAACTAGAGAGCGGCTTGGCTTTATTAGCTAGATAAAGCTAGACAACGTCGACATCGGGTGCATCAGCGCTCATTATTCAGATGCGTTCTGAGTTTGGGGAGTTTAACCATTTGCTCCAAGAGCTGCTTATGGATGAGGTTCACTTTCAGTGCTACTTCCGTCTGTCCCGCGCCTAATTTTACGACCTCCTCGGCCGCATCGGAGCTTAAATCTCCTACCAGGACACCAACTACAGGTTCTTTATTCCTCCTTAGGAGCGCCTGTCCATCTGACTTCAGTAAGTGTTATTTCCGATTGTTGAAATCTGCGTTTGTTGAAAATGTTTTCACTGGACCCGTGCTTCATTCAAGATACGTGTATAGTGACATCACTACAGTGAGACGCTCTGATTGGTTGCCGCACTGCGGTTGTGTTCACGTGAGGCTTCATCTCACCATCACTACTAAAAACCAGAACCTATTGATTCGATTTTTAAATAAAAAAATCTTGTTTCAACAATAATCTTATTAATGTTTCTGGTTTTAATTGCGTTTATTTAATATATATATGTTAATACGGATGGACCGATATGAACATTTAGGCCAATATTAATAACCAATATCTATTTTTCTGTTAAAGGTGATATTTTCATTAACATCCCATCTCTGCTTTAGCGTAACATCCCATAATCCTTGGCTGAATTTCTATCAGCGCCTCTTCAAAAACATAAATGACAAAAAATAAACCTAAACATCGGTTGTTTATATGGGACCGGTTTTACTTATCGGACCGATAGCGACCCCTAACGTTCAGGCTTTTTGTTGGTCCCGTGGAGGGATCCAAAGCAGTTTATTTAGGGGCATCAGAGTAAACGACCCGCAGACAAACTGTTTCACTTTTTTTTCTAATTCTATTTTTTTTTAATTAAGAAGAATCATGTAGATGCTGGAAGATCCCAGCAGCAGGACTCACATGCGGATCGTCTGCGCCGCTTTGGGGACCTTCCACAGGGTGAAGAGGAGGCTGATCGGCTGGCTGTCCTCCGGGAACAGAGACTCTCCGCCGGACTGGGTTTTAAGGAAAGCTTGCAGGGCTTGGACGGCCTTCTTCACCTGAAAGAGCAGGTGAGCTTTAGTTAGCCCGGTGGTTAGCTCGCTGCTAGCCGGGCTCCTCGGAGGAATACCGGGAGCTACGGAGACTATATAACCGGAGGCCCCGGAACCGACCAGAAACGGTTCTTTCCCCGCAGGTAGAACCTCCAACTAACCAGAGAACAACTCTTACCTGAGCTCGGTCCAACGCAACTTCTTTTCTCTCCGCCATGCTGTCTGCTTCACGTGTGGCGAAGCCGCGCATGCGCACTGAGCAGGCAGATAGGGCTCTTATTATTCTGCTATTGGTGGTTTATGGGGGTTGGCAACCAACTTAAAGGTGCTGTACCGCCACCTACTGGTAAGGAGTGTGGATCAGGACTCATCTATATATATACACTCGCAACACCTTTGTTTCTGCTCCCATTTTTCATAAGATGGACTTAAAGATCTAAAATTCATTCCAGATACACAATATTACAATTTCTCTCAAACATTGTTCACAAATCAGTCTACATGTGTGATAGTGAGCACTTCTGCTTTGCTGAGATAATCCATCCCAGCTCAGAGATGCTGATCTGACATCATGATTAGTAAGCCTGTGAATATTCTCATTCATCCAGGTCATGGTTATCTCAAGGACATTTCAATCAAACGCAACTGGACTTGGTAATTTGTCTTGGAAGACGTTTCACCTCTTATCCAAGAGGCTTCATCAGTTCATGCTCGCCGCTGACCAGGCTGGGACTGGTCCAACTAACTGGTGTGGAGACTCAGCTATTTAACCTCTTGAACAAGAATCATTATGTCATTGGATCCTTTGTGCTCCATGTCTTAACGACGGTCGTTGGCGTGCCGCCTATTGGTGGAGGTTAGGTTTCGGCTTCATTAGTGCCCTATTGTGTTATAACGACAGTCGTTGGAGTCACAGTTGTTTCTGTTATTAGAGGCTAATTTGTTTGAGTCTTCTAGGGAGGGATGAAAGTGCAGCATTGTAAATTGGAGATAGGTGATGTCTCAGGCCTCCTCCTCTGTTTAGCGATGGTTTCTCTACTTTTACATAGATGGCTTCTTTTACTCCTCTTTCAAACCATCTGTCCTCTCTGTCTAATATCTGGACATTGCTGTCCTCAAAGGAGTGGGCTTTCTCCTTGAGATGTAAATGAACAGCAGAGTCCATGCCTGAGGAGTTAGCTCTCCTGTGTTGGGCCATGCGTTTGTACAGTGGTTGTTTGGTTTCACCAATGTAGAGGTCCTTGCATTCTTCATTGCATTGGATTGCATACACCAGGTTGCTTTTGTGTGTGTGTGGTGTTCTGTCCTTGGGATGTACTAGTCTCTGTCTGAGTGTGTTGCTGGGTTTGAAATACACAGGGATACTGTGTTTGTTAAAAATCCTCCTGAGTTTTTCAGAAATCCCAGACGCATATGGAATGACTACATTGTTTCGTTTGTTTTCTTTCTCCACCACTTTGTTGGCTTTCCTTCTGGAATTAGCTGCAGTTTTCACAAAAGTCCAGCTTTGGTAACCACAAGTTGTGAGGGTGTCTCTCACGTGCTTGCGTTCTTCCCTTTGGGCCTGTGAGCTGGTGGGTATATTATCAGCTCTGTGTTGCAGGGTCCTGATAACACTAAGCTTGTGTTCCAGTGGGTGGTGTGAGTCAAAAAGTAGGTATTGGTCTGTGTGTGTGGGTTTTCTGTATACCTCAATGTGGAGCCATCTGTCCTTTCTCCTCTGGACGACACAATCTAAAAAGGGAAAATATTGTCCTTGACATCTTCTCTGGTGAATTTGATGTTTCTGTCCACTGAGTTTATGTGTTCAGTAAAGGTAAAGTAAACCCATGTGTCATCTACGTATCTGAACCAGTGGCTAGGTGTTATTCCTTCAAAGGAGTTCAAAGCTGTGCACTCTACCTCCTCCATGTATAAATTTGCCACAATTGGAGAAACTGGTGAGCACATGGCACAGCCGTGCTTCTGTCTATAAAACTTGCCATTGAACTGGAAATATGTGGTATTCAGGCACAATTCCAAGAGTTGGCAAATGTGTTCTGGTTTGAGTTTTTTTCTGTTTTGGAGGGAGTTGTCCTGTGTAAGTCGTTCTCTTACTGTGACCAAAGCCTCCATGGTAGGAATACAGGTGAACAATGAAGTCACGTCATAGGAAACCATTGTCTCATCTGGATCCATTTTTAGATTCCGGACTTTGTTCACAAAGTCTATGGAGTTTTGGATGTGGTGTGGGGTGTTGCCTACCAGAGGTGCCAGGATATTAGCTATGTGTTTGGCTATATTGTACGTGACAGAGTTAATACTGCTGACAATGGGCCTGAGCGGGGCCCCTTCTTTATATTATTATTATATTTATTTATATATTATATATATATATATATATATTATATATTATAATATATATAATATATTATTTATATTTTAACAAACACAGTATCCCTGTGTATTTCAAACCCAGCAACACACTCAGACAGAGACTAGTACATCCCAAGGACAGAACACCACGCACTCACAAAAGCAACCTGGTGTATGCAATCCAATGCAATGAAGAATGCAAGGACCTCTACATTGGTGAAACCAAACAACCACTGTACAAACGCATGGCCCAACACAGGAGAGCTAACTCCTCAGGCATGGACTCTGCTGTTCATTTACATCTCAAGGAGAAAGCTCACTCCTTTGAGGACAGCAATGTCCAGATATTAGACAGAGAGGACAGATGGTTTGAAAGAGGAGTAAAAGAAGCCATCTATGTAAAAGTAGAGAAACCATCGCTAAACAGAGGAGGAGGCCTGAGACATCACCTATCTCCAATTTACAATGCTGCCCTTTCATCCCTCCCTAGAAGACTCAAACAAATTAGCCTCTAATAACAGAAACAACTGTGACTCCAATGACTGTCGTTATAACACAATAGGGCACTAATGAAGCCGAAACCTAACCTCCACCAATAGGCGGCACGCCAACGACCGTCGTTAAGACATGGAGCACAAAGGATCCAATGACATAATGATTCTTGTTCAAGAGGTTAAATAGCTGAGTCTCCACACCAGTTAGTTGGACCAGTCCCAGCCTGGTGAGCGGCGAGCATGAACTGATGAAGCCTCTTGGATAAGAGGTGAAACGTCTTCCAAGACAAATTACCAAGTCCAGTTGCGTTTGATTGAAATGTCCTTGAGATGATCATGATTAGTGCACAGGTGTACCTTATGCTGCCCATAATAAAAGGCCACCCTGGAATGTGGAGCTTTTTGCTTTACTGGGGGTCTGGGGACTCAGAACCGGTCAGTATCTGGTTTGACCACCATTTGCCTCATGCAGTGCAACACATCTTCTTCGCATAGAGTTTATCAGATTGGTGAAATGTTGGTCCACTCCTCTTCGATGTCTGTGCGAAGTTGTTGGATATTAGTGGGAACTGGTACACGTCGTATACGCCGGTCCATCACATCCCAAACATGCTCAATGGGTGACATGTGCGGTGAGTATGCTGGCCATGCAAGAACTGGGACGTTTTCAGCTTCCTAGAATTGTGTACAGATCCTTGCAACATGGGGCCGTGCATTATCTTGCTGAAACATGAAGTGATGTTCATGGATGTATGGCAAAACAATGGGCCTCAGGATCTCATCACGGTATCTCTGTGCATTCAAAATGCCATCAATAAAATGCACCTGTGTTCTTGGTCCATAACAGATGCCTGCCCATATCATAACCCCACCACCACCATGGGCCAAATCAGCAAAGCGCTGACCCACACGACGCCACACACGCTGTCTGCCATCTGCCCTGAACAATGTAAACCGAGATTCGGCCGTGAACAGAACACCTCTCCAACGTGCCAGACGCCATCCAATGTGAGCATTTGCCAGCTCAAGTCCGTTACGGCGACGAGCTGGAGTCAGGTCAAGACCAAGATGAGGACGACGAGCATGCAGTTGAGCTTCCCTGAGACGGTTTCTGACCGTTTGTGCAGAAATTGTTTGGTTATGCAAACCAATTGTTTCAGCAGCTGTCTGAGTGGCTGGTCTCAGACGATCTTGGAGGTGAACCTGCTGGATGTGGAGGTCCTTGGCTGGTGTGGTTACACGTGGCATGCGGTTGTGAGGCCGGTTGGATTTACTGCCATATTCTCTGAAACGCCTTTGGAGACGGCTTATGGTGGAGAAATGAACATTCAATGCACGAGCAACAGATCTGGTTGACATTCCTGCTGTCAGCATGCCAATTGCACGCTCCCTCAATGCTTGTGGCATCTGTGGCATTTTGCTGTGAGACAAAACTGCACATTCCAGGGTGGCCTTTTATTGTGGGCAGCATAAGGTACACCTGTGATGTGGGATGGATTATCTCAGCAAAGCAGAAGTGCTCACTATCACACATTTAGACTGATTTGTGAACAATGTTTTAGTGAAATGGTAATATTGTGTATCTGGAATGAATTTTAGATCTTTAAGTCCATCTCATGAAAAATGGGAGCAGAAACAAAGGTGTTGCATTTATATTTTTGTTGAGTGTATATCTATATCTATATAAAATGTGTATATATTTATATATATATATACACAAAATTCCCCCCCCAAAAATGTAAAAAATTTCTATGATTAATGGCATACAATATTTAAATAATTTTCTGACTTTGTAATGTAAGAAATATCTTATTGTAGATACCCAAAATCTGTATCTTTAAGTAAAGGAATTTTGTTTTTTTTCTCGCAAATTTTATACTTATCTACATCAGAGAATTAAGCTTTTTTTCCTGGAAAATATGTGCAATTAATCTAAGAAATTCTGAGTTTTTATTCGTGATTTTACTACTTTTTGACATGAGGGAACTTCCGAGTTTTTTCTGGAAAACATAACTTTAATCTCAGCATTTCAGAGTTTTTTTGGGCGGAAATATTTGTCTTTCATTGACATTTCTGTAGTTAATATTTAAATTGCAACCAGAAGCTTTTTGTCCCACCAATGTAGCTCCTGACACAAAGCATAAATAATTGCATACAAGTCACTTTTTGTCTAAAATGCAGTAATAAAATCATATTGTCCGCTCTAAATATTAAAAATAGCCTTATAGTTCCTTACAAAATAAAAATGTAAAATAAAAGCGTATTAATGCGACTTTACATTTCAAAAAGACTTGAAACTAATTATTTGGTTGATATATTTTTTCATCCGTTGTTCTGTCAGGTATATCCTGTTATATTCTGGTTTTAATAATTCCCAACAGACTCCAGATTATCTTTTCCTCCCCAAACAGCTAATATGATTTATTAACATGAATTTAGAAGCTGTTCTCAGCGCTCACTTTGTCAAACTCTAAACCGTCCGTGTAGCAACATTATAACCCAAAGCAGCCTGAGGAGCTTTTCTAAGCAGCTGCTGTTCCCCTTATTGGTTATGATGTCATTACGATGCTCATACGCTGCATTAATAAGTCAGACTGGGAGAAGAACGCGTCTCTTTGCTTTCCTCAGCGGGGATTGAATCCACCTGAGCTTCGTTGGTGGAACCGAATAAACCTGGAGTTAACTGTTAGAATAATTCAAGCCAGGAAATGTCAAATGAAAACACCTACATCGAAGCGTTTTCCAGGCTGTGGAACCCTGTAGGTGAGCCTGGGAGGTGAAGGAAGCAGCAGTCAGTAAAAAAACACACGCCTTGTCTTCAGGTTGATCATTTATTTCAGATTGGATTAATGTAACAGCGCCGTGCGCCTGTTTATGTCAGCAGGTTTCCATCCTGGGATCATCAGAGCAGTTCTGGATGTGAGCCCAGTCTAGACGATCCATCTCGCGAGGAGAGATAGAACCAAACTAAGATTCTGGTGCAACATTCCCTAAAATCAAATCAAATAAAAAAAAAGAAATAAAGACGGCAGGATTCCTAAACCCACTCTGAGAAGAATAGCGAGCTAACCGAAGCTTCTGCAGGATCTAGAAACCAGCCGGCTTTCTTCTTTATCCACCTAAAAACAAACGAGGCGTCCCGCCGACGGCTCAGCTGGCCCTGGGGGAGATGAAGGTGTAGAAGGGGTGGAGGCATTTAGCTACATTAGTGGCATAGCTGAGCTCTCAATATGAGAAAGCTGAACCTGGATTTGGGCTCTAGTTCTATATTGTTCATTAAAAAAAAACTGATTCAGTCTTGTTTTCTTTTTCTTCAAGTGACATGATTTCATTCCTCCTTTTCGCTGTTCTTCGTCTCTTCACCAACGGTGTGTTTAGAAACAGAGAGAGAGAGAAAAGAGTAGCTGTTTGGGTCGGTTCTGGCAGCGTTTCTCAGCTGGGTAACAGGTGAAAGATCTCCATGCATGCTGGCGCCGGAGCATTTAGTCCTTCTCTGGAACCAGCTTCAGCACTTTGCCGATAGCGATGGTTTTACCTAGAAACAAAAAGGAGAAAGGTTGAATGAGCGCAGAACCTTCTGATGATTTTTGCCCTTTTTCAGTTTAAAATTTTCACCATCATTCAATTTTTCAATTTTTGCATCAACTTTTTTCTATTTTCTTATTTCCATGTTTTCATCTTCAGGTTTTTTTTTTTTAAATTTTTCCATTTTTCTCTAAATTAAAGTTTTTATTTTTTCCTCTTTATATATACTTGAATATTTTTTTCACATTTTTACAATTATGTATTTACAATGTTTAACTTTTTTCCTTTCGTTTTTTTAAATTTTTTTCTATTTTCTCCATTTTTCTTCCGTTTTTTCTATTTTCCCCTTTTTATTTTTTCTTAATTATTTTCCTTTTCTCTCAATTTTTCCTTTTTAGATTTTTTTTCTATTGTCCCCTTTTTTAGTTGTACATTTTCACCATCATTCCCCTACTTTCAATATTTCCATTAACATTTTTCACTTTTCCTATTTCCATGTTTTCATCTTCAGGTTTTTCTCAAATTTTTAAAATGTCAGTTTTTTAAAAATATGGCCAAAACAATAATATTAGCTTCACTATTAAATAAAACATAAATTAATGGAAATTATAAATCAGAATATCATGGATTAAAACGTAAAAATGGCCGAACGTTAAGGGGTTAACGGATGTCTGGCGGTCGCATCGGTGAAAAAGCAGCAGACACATTCTCACCTTCGTCTCTCAGTGTGAATCGTCCCATCTGGGGGAAGTCTTTGAACGTCTCCAAGCAGATGACGCCGGCGGCACGGAGCCGGGCGATGCAAACCTGGTCCTGCTTCACGAAGCGCGGCCGCATCTTGCTTTTCTCTCCCGTCTTCTTGTCCACCAGGCAGATCAACGCCTGAAATCACAATTTCAGGTTAGATCCTCGAACTACACATGCAGTGACATAGATTGTGTCACATAAAGACCCACTTAGCTCCGTATATTCAGCTAATACAAACGTGCAGTAGTGAAACCTGCAGAACTGCGGATGTGTTAAAAAATCAAACCATAATTTCAGCCCGCCTCAGAACACTGCTAAGTGTTGATGTATTATATTTTATATTATATTATATACGCAGTAAACCAGAGATCTTTGCAACCCAAAAAGACATTTCTGGTCTCAGTCCAGAATTAAACTCGCTTGGAGTTGGAAATGTTACAAAACCTTTTAGAAAACACAACTTATCATTTTTAATTTCTCTTCTCATGTAAAAAAAAAAAACCAAAAACATTTTTTTTTAGTTTCATTCTGTTGTGAAAATGCATGAAAAGCTGATAATGTAAAAGTTTTCTTTTAGAAACGGGTAATTTCCTTCAGTAAACTGTAAATATCTAGTTTTTTTCAAACGTTTCTTCATTATGTGACATTACTCACAGTCACACATCATAATAATACTACTCAAGTAAAAATAAAAATGATGGTGCACTAAAGCTACTCCTAAAAGTACTTTTTTTGCCCCCTAAAAGTTACTCAAGTAAATACAACTGAGTAAATGTAATTAGTTACTACCCACCTCTGCAAATACTTTTGCCACACAAATATTTTTATTTTCTTCTCTGCTACTTAAAACAAATTATGAATTAGATAAAAAAAAAATCACATAATAAAAATAACCACAAAACAAAAATTTCAAATGAACAGTGAACATTTTCTGGGAAATTATTGCAGACTTTCCACATTCTAAATATCTGTTCATGGTATCGGTTAACTTTAACGAGAATATTAAAACAGTATCGGTCCATCCTTACAAGAAATGTTTTACATATTTTATTTTTAGGAAATGGAATTTGATTTTGTAAAGTCAGAAACACATTTTGAGAAGAGAAAAACAAAACCACAGATGACAGGAAACGCCAGTCCTATAAGGTTCAAGTGTTTCATTTACAAGAGGTGGATCTGGATAATTTCAAAAAGTGTTTGTTGCTCACGCGTCTTTCAACACCTGGATCAGAACCACTTCTCTCGGGTTCAGACTTGCCAAACCAGCACCCCTCTTTATTAATTCTATTTCCTATGAAGCAAATTCCTGCCAATACAGTATGGAGATAGACAAGTCTCATTATTAATAAACTTAAGCAGGGTTTTTCACGAATGTATATGCTTATTCGGAAATGCACACGGTCTGTTTCACAAACGCACCAAATTTGTTTAATTAATGCATTCAAGCTGTTTCACAAATATAATTTTGAACTACTATCAAGAACCAAAATAATTTTTTTAAACGGGGACATTTCTCCGGCATTAATTTTTTAACCAGGAAAAATGTTATTTTTGGCAAAGTGCAAAAAAAAAAAAAAAAAAAAAAAAACACACACTTGGACTCGAACCCACAATACCTCAATTATTAATCCTACACCCTAACCATTGTGCTACAGCCACGAAACAGACACCAAAGGCGGTCGGGGCTTTTTATGAAGAAAACAGAACACCACATGGTTTATGTCACGCTGTCACACGGTTTATTAAATCGGGAAGTATATTGTGAGTCCGTGCGCACAGTTTAATACACTGAGGAAACGGGTTAGTAATTCCTGCCCACTGTTTAATAAACAGGAAATGGATTAGTAAAGACTAATTATTGCCGGTCCGTACGTTCGGCCCACAATGTGGATGGAACATGATAGGAGCTATACTATTGGCTGAAAGCGAACAGCTGGCTAAGTGATTAAGTTGATTGATAGGTTCCTTAGCCAATGGTGACATTAGTTGTCCGTGATCGTTAGGTGAGTCTCACAACTCCCCACACAAAATTCTTTCACAAATGCAGAGAGGTTCAAAAATGAGAAGTGGTGGGTTCATGCACATTCAGGAATTTGTTTGATCTGTGAGTATATATATTTGGAGCTTTTTTCAAAGTGATATTTGTGAAACAGGTTGTGTGCATTTGTGAAACAGATTTTGCTCATTTTTTAAAGAGATTGTGTGTCTTTTTGAAACAGATCGTGTGCGTTTGTGAACCTCATCGTGTGCGTTTGTGAAACAGATTGTGTGCGTTTGTGAACCTCATCGTGTGCGTTTGTAAACCTCATCGTGTGCGTTTGTGAACCTCATCGTGTGCGTTTGTGAAACAGATTGTGTGCGTTTGTGAACCTCGTCGTGTGCGTTTGTGAACCTCATCGTATGAGTTTGTGAAACAGATTGTGTGCGTTTGTGAACCTCATTGTGTGCGTTTGTGAAACAGATTGTGTGCGTTTGTGAACCTCATCGTGTGCGTTTGTGAAACAGATTGTGTGCGTTTGTGAACCTCATTGTTTGCGTTTGTGAACCTCATTGTGTGCGTTTGTGAAACATTGTGTGCGTTTGTGAAACAGATTGTGTGCGTTTGTGAAACAGATTGTGTGCGTTTGTGAACCTCATCGTGTGCGTTTGTGAAACAGATTGTGTGCGTTTGTGAACCTCATCGTGTGCCTTTGTGAACCTCATCGTGTGCCTTTGTGAACCTCATCGTGTGCGTTTGTGAACCTCATCGTGTGCGTTTGTGAACCTCGTCGTGTGCGTTTGTGAACCTCGTCGTGTGTGTTTGTGAAACAGATTGTGTGCGTTTGTGAACCTCGTCGTGTGCGTTTGTGAACCTCGTCGTGTGCGTTTGTGAACCTCGTCGTGTGCGTTTGTGAACCTCGTCGTGTGCGTTTGTGAAACAGATCGTGTGCGTTTGTGAAACAGATCGTGTGCGTTTGTGAACCTCATCGTGTGCGTTTGTGAACCTCATCGTGTGCGTTTGTGAAACAGATTGTGTGCGTTTGTGAACCTCATCGTGTGCGTTTGTGAAACAGATCGTGTGCGTTTGTGAACCTCATCGTGTGCGTTTGTGAACCTCATCGTGTGCGTTTGTGAACTCATCGTGTGCGTTTGTGAACCTCATCGTGTGCGTTTGTGAACCTCATGTGTGTTGTGAACCTCATCGTGTGCGTTTGTGAATCGTGTGCGTTTGTGAAACACATCGTGTGCGTTTGTGAACCTCATCGTGTGCGTTTGTGAAACAGATCGTGTGCGTTTGTGAAACAGATTGTGTGCGTTTGTGAACCTCATCGTGTGCGTTTGTGAAACAGATTGTGTGCGTTTGTGAACCTCATCGTGTGCGTTTGTGAACCTCATCGTGTGCGTTTGTGAACCTCATCGTGTGCGTTTGTGAACCTCATCGTGTGCGTTTGTGAACCTCATCGTGTGCGTTTGTGAACCTCATCGTGTGCGTTTGTGAACCTCATCGTGTGCGTTTGTGAACCTCATCGTGTGCGTTTGTGAAACAGATTGTGTGCGTTTGTGAACCTCATCGTGTGCGTTTGTGAACCTCATCGTGTGCGTTTGTGAACCTCATCGTGTGCGTTTGTGAAACAGATTGTGTGCGTTTGTGAACCTCATTGTGTGCGTTTGTGAAACAGATCGTGTGCGTTTGTGAAACAGATCGTGTGCGTTTGTGAACCTCATCGTGTGCGTTTGTGAACCTCATCGTGTGCGTTTGTGAAACAGATTGTGTGCGTTTGTGAACCTCATCGTGTGCGTTTGTGAAACAGATTGTGTGCGTTTGTGAAACAGACCGTGTGCATTTCCGAATGAGCACATACATTCGTGAAAAACCCTGCCTGAGTTTATTAATAATGAGACTTTTCTATCTCCATAATAAAGCAGATGCTGTTTGGATAAAGTAGGCTAAACAGACGGCGCTTTAGACCCGGTTACTGTTTGTGAACCGCGCGCATTCTGAGTACGGAAGTATGCCGTCGTTTCAGGCTACGATTAATCTGGGAAACTTCATTAGAAAACATTTTAATAACAATGGATCGGTAATGAAGTATATAAATATGTTTGTGTCACACTGAACATCATGAATAGCAATATTTTTTTTAAATATCAAACAGATCTGTGATGGGTAGGTGTAGTTATTATTACCTTCTCATTTTTGCTTTGAGGGTTTGAATAAGTTTTAAATATGTAAACACAGAAGGTACAAAATCAGGACTGAGTCCAGTGACGCTTCGCCTGTGAGTAAGAGACATTGCTTAAAACCAAACCAGCTAATGCAGCTCATATAGATCAGAGATTTCCAAACTTTAACTTCGTAACTATGAATTAGACATGTACATTTTAATGAAACATAAAATAGGATATCTTGTAGAAAAGAGATTCTTAAAGGATTGTAGATCCGAAACACAGGGCTTTTAAGGTTTGCCTTTTATAAAGAAATCATCACGTTTTCAAATATTGCAGAGGGGCTAATTTTAGAGCAAAAATCTGTTTTTTCTCAGCAAACAAACAGGATTTGAGTCACTCTTTAAATATTTGTGTTAATTTTAGCTATGCTTGGTCGGCTACCTCTGATTTTGCGTTAAATGTTTACGCAATGAAATATAAAGAAAAGAAAAAATATATAATTGTTATTGTTAATATATAATAGTATCGATTCGATTCACAAAAGTTAGAATCGATTATCACGATCTTTTTTTTTGTATTTAGGACAGTGTTTGCTAATGAACATAAATGTAAGAACAAATTACATGAATGTAAACATGCCAGATTATAGCCAAAGGCTAATTTCCAGCTGTTGTCCTTAAACATAAAAATAGACATAAAAATTCATCATTCATTCATAATAAAAACTCCATCACCAAACTTACACATACACACCATTCTGTTCCCAAATAAAACATTAAAACGATACAGCTCATACATGATCACACACTTGATTTGTCCATAACCAGTTTTTAAGCTTTGCCTTAAACAAATTGAAAGTCGAGCATTCTCTAATGGGTTGAGGAAGATTGTTCCACAGATGGCCACCCTTGACAGAGAGGACATTCTGCCCAAATGCTGTCCGTCTGTGAGGTATAAACAAGTCTCCTCGGGTTGTAGTTCGAGTGATCCTGTCTGAGCTTTCTTTATGCCTAATGAACTGCTTTAGTGGTGGTGGAGCAAGGTAGTGTAAGACTTTATATATTAAACAGACTCTTTTAAGTTTCATTAAGTTATTCAAGTTCAGTAATTTATGTTTTTTTAACACATGACAGTGGTGGTGGGAAGTCGTTTTTTTGTCAAGTAGTTTTAAACTTGTTTTATAAATGTTTTCAATAGGTTTAAGTGTTGTTGGACAAGCAAGTGACCAGGATGTCAAACAATAGTCCATATAAGAGATGATCATTGAGTAAAAGTAAGTTTTTGCAACTTTCATATTTAAATTATTACGTATATGGTTAAAGTTTCGATTATTAAATTTAAGTACCTGGGACACTTTATTTATGTGACTCTTGAAGGATAATGTTGGGTCTAGAATGACCCCAAGATATTTAAATTCTGGTGCTAGATCAAGCTCTACTCCATCCAGGAATATATTTGACTGCTTCAAGTTTAAGGGGCGTTTGGAAAAATACATGCAGACAGTTTTTGAGGTGTTCAACATTAGGCATGAGTCCTCCAGCCAGCTATTCATTAATGCTAAAGCAGCTGTAAGATCTTTTGCCACCTACTGGACACTATTTGCTTGCGTATATATAACTGCATCATCCGCATACATTTGAGCAAATATATTTGGACAGACTTCAGGTAAGTTATTGATAAAAAGAGAGAACAGTAAGGGCCCAAGAACAGATCCTTGAGGAACCCCTGTATCACAGTCTAAATATGGAGATTTAACCCCATCCAACACCACACACTGTTTCCTGTGTGAGAGATATGAGGCAAACCACTGAAGAGCCTGACTGGAGATATTAAACTGAGTCAGTCTGGACAACAATATCTGATGGTTTACAGAGTCGAAAGCCTTCTTCAGATCTAAAAATACAGCTCCAACACAGAGACTCTTGTCCAGCAAGCTCTTCAAGTTCTCCACTAACATACACAGGGCAGTATCTGTGGAGTGATGTGCCCGAAACCCAAACTGCAATGGGTGTAATGAAGGTTGGGTGTTTTCTAGGTGAGCAGTGAGGAGTTTAATCTGATCTAATCTGATCCAATTCGATCCGATTTAATCTGATCCAGCTCGATGTTGATATGGGTCAGTGCTAATAAATGTTTTTATTTAAGCTGTTATTTTAATGATATGCCTGATATTCAATGACTTCAGACTGGGTAAGTAACAATTCACCATGGAAAACTGTAATTTCAGACACAAAACTTAAAATGCTCGTCTGGACTTTTCCTTTCTATTTCAGTTTAAAAAAAAGGTAAACTATTCTAAAAAACAGAATCGATTTTTTAACTTGTGAATCAATTCGTTTCGATTTCGACAAGAATCGATTCAGAATCGATTTTTCGATTTTTTCAACACAGCTCTATAATTGTTATAAGATTTTTTTTTCTACCATGGAACATTTTCTAATCGTTTGGTGAACACAATGTATACCGATTATAGAAGAAAGTCTGCATCAGACTATTCTGGTGTATCCACATAAATACCTTACCTGATATAAAATGGACGCTACAAAACGCTATTGATAGCTTGCAGCCACAGACGCCTCTGATTTTTATTTATTTTTCTTAAATGATGCACTTCCGCTCACCAGTTAAGATGGCAGAACGAACAAAAAGATCCAAAATTCTGGGAAAGAGAGATGAAATTGCAGAATTTAACAACAAAAATCGACTACGCAATTAAAAGCTGTTCCTGGTGGCTACCGCTCCTGTAAGGAGGGGCTTTCAGTCGTCCTCTGTATGTCGGCAGAATTACAACCTGCCAGCCACAGGAAGAAAACTGAAACACAGACGCGCCCCACCAGAAAACAATAAAAATAATTGACGCTTAGGTAAGGATCAGAGATGTTTATGAATCGGGAGAACAACCCTTTTATAAATGGTGATGACCAGTGATAGTAAATGGACAGAAACAGGAGAAGAAACGAGCTCTATTAGACTACAGAACGCTGCTGGAACAACACTAAACATAAATCATTGACATGTCAATTTATTTCACTGGAGTCTGGGAAGGAGGAGAAATTAAAAAACAAAAAACATTTCTGTTCCCTAAGGGGGGCATGGCAGAAAATAACTGACAAGCTCTGGCTAATATAGTGTTTTTATTTAAGTTTTTCATTTTGTACTTTTTATTTTTTAGTCATTTTCTGTGCTTTGCTGTTCCAATTATTAAAACTAAAACAAATATAGTTCATTATTTGTTATTTTCCCCCTTTTTTTAGTCTTAAAAAAAAAAAAGTAACGGCACGATAAGGAGTACCATTACGAATAGTAGTACCGATAAATCCTTAACGAAGGTCAAAAACACTACTGCTTATTCGTCCTTATTGTGAGTGAATGTGGTGGCGCTTTATTTCCATTACCAGGGTGAACAAGCATACTTTTGATGACGTAGGGAGTAAAACGGTCTACAGAAATCTACCTCCAGTCCAGCAGAGCTTCTGGACGGAGCCGAGCTGCAGCTTACCGTGATCTGCACCTCCTCGATGCAGGTGTGGATGTGGAGTACCGCGTTGTAACCGGGACAGATGATCGACTTGTGCTCAATGATGACAATCTGTTGGAAAACGGTGAAAACGAGACGCTTTAGAGAGGCTTACCACAGCTCCCCGCTGGGAGGGTGGAGTAAGGTGGAGGATCTGTGATGCTGTGGGCCTGTTTCTCCTCCAGCGGCCCGAGGAGAGGAGCAGCAGAGCGGTAACCCTGGGACACCTGGGTTACCGACCCCAAAAGACCGGCACCGGGCCGCACAGAATGAATCAATAACTTACTACGGATGTAGGAAAAAATCAATATATTACATCACAATGTTGTATCAATATTCCAATAGGGATTGATCAATTATTCATTTTTTAGAATTTGAATGGAACCTTTAACGATGATAGTGATTCTTCTAGTAAAATTAAAAGTCTGACTGTCACTTTAAATAAACTAAATTTAGCTAAGAATTCTTACGAATAAACACTTTTTTAAATCATAACTAAGTTTGCAATGCACAGAAACAAATCAAGAAACCTGAGTAACATCAGTAAATACAAAGAAAAGTAATGTTATTAACCATTATATTATATATATTCTAAATTGTCAGTAATTTTAAGGCTTATCTTGATGCTTTATAATCTTGTAACCATTTTATGACAATTTATTATATTAATGGCTGAAAGCGTTGGTTTAGTTTGTCAGTAAAGCTGATTCTAATTCAGTCCAGCTGCTAAAGCTAAAGCTAACCAGCTACTCACCGATACCAGCGTGTAGACGGAGCCCAGTCCAGTCACTGAGAGCTGAAACCAGCAGGTTTATCCAAAACAATTTGTGTTTTTTAAAGAGTTTTTCGCTTCTGAGGAAGCGGGTGGAGAACCTGGAGGACATTTTAAAAGCTGCAGGTGTTGTTAGCAGCGCGACCTGGGTACGTTTCCTGTGTCTCTCCGTAACGGAGATTCAGTGAGCCATGGGAGGGGAGTCCTGAGGGGAGACAACCGATTGTAGGGTTGAGCGATGTGACGATTCAAGACCGTGAAGCGATCTACACATCTGACGATCTGTTATTGTTTGATCCCGATTCACAGTTCTGCTGCTGTATTTCTCCCTCTGTGTGTGATGAAAACCCTACGCGCTCTCTCTCTGCTCTAAGCGAAACCCTTGATTTAGTTTGTCAATAAAGTTTATTCAAATTCCCTTCAGCTCTTCAGCTGTAGGCTAAAGCTAAAGCTAACTAGCTACTCACCAGTGTTGATGGGCTCCATCACAGCAGGTCTATCCAACCCCTGTTGGGTTTTTTAAAGCGTTGTTTCGCTTCTGAGGACCGGGAGCAGAACCGAGGGGAGATTTTAACAGCCACAGATGTTAGCAACGCGACACGACCTGGGTACGTTTCCTGTGTCTCTCTGTAAGAGATTCATAGCGAGCTGGAGAGGGGATTCCTGGTTAAAACGGCTGATCGTAGTTTTATATTTCGTTCATTATTGCTACGTTTAGTGTTTTAGTGTGTGGAGGATCGGTTCAAAACGGGACGTAACCTTTACCTGAGCCTCTGAAACATTTATCTAGAACAACGTCCTCCAGACGCGCTCAAACGTCTGAGCGCGGCGAAGTTACGGTGATGGTTCGTTTAGGGACTATTACAAAATTCTGTTTCAGGTCAAATCATTTCATCCTTTTTGTGGTTTGAAAGCAGAGAGGGTGGCTGACAGAGCTGCGTGGGTCATTGTTAATGATTCGTTTAGAGTAAGTAATGATTGTCGCATTAAGCTGCCTGATGGGGTATAATAAAAAAATTAGGGGAAACTTTTTTTTTTCTATCAAACTTTTTTATCGACCCCCCCTTTTTTTTTAACCACACGTCTATCGATCGATATATATTGCTATCAAATTATCGTCCGGCCCTAATCCCCCGCCCGTCTCCTCCCCCTTTGCGTGTGTACAACCTATAAACAAACATGGCGTTGCCGCGACTGAGAGCGTAAATGAGGATTTCGATCCGAAGTGAAAGTCCTCATCCGTTGAATGGAATTGGTTTGGGTTTTTTACCAGACGACAAAGAGCTACAAACATTATCTGCAAAGTTTGCAAGGAGAGCATCAAGGCAAGTGATTGCGACGCCATAAACTTGCTAAATCAATTAAAGAGAAAACAACAACACAGTGAGAGCCGTCTGGCAGCTAAAGCTATAAAGCCCCACTGCAGCGGCGGTGGCTAGTTCTTCTTAATACAGCAAACGCAAAAAAAATAAAATATTATAAAACGTAATCTCTGCGACACAGACAGCAAACAATAAGCGCTACCAGTTGCCCAGCTGCTTTTTTCCCCAAACGCCACCATAACACGCATGTACGCTGAATGCGCAGAGAGTTGTAGGGAATATCAAGAATATATTTGGATGGATGGAAGAATAATTAAAACTGCTTATATTACAGGCTTCATTATTTTATGTAGCAGCAGCACTTTGTATACCGTTGTGTTTTTACACTACATCGTTATCACTTATGTTTTTATTAGGCAGCTTTATGTGTGCCTGTTTATAATATCAGCATTCTGCAAAAAACGTTGTATGAGGATTATTAATTGGCGTATTACAGATTGCACAATACATCTTGCACATATTTGCAGCTGCATATTAGTCTTTTATTTTAAAAAGATTTGAAATTTTATTCTATTTGCTCAATATCATATTTTTAAACTAAAGTAAGTTCATGTTTGCTTTCTGTTTTAGTCAAGATAAAAAAATTTATGCAATACATTTAAATACGTTTCTGATTTTGATGTATTTTTCAATGAATTTATTTGAAAAATGAAAAATTCTTATAGTTTCATTCAGAACTTTCATTGCATTTCTATCATCTCTGGTGTGAGAAAGACATCAACGTATTTCAGCCCTGTGCTGGTTATCCCTAATTGGAATGAATTAATTTTTTTTAATGTTTATTTTCTTTTAAGTGTGAATAAAGTTTTGTTGGTCATCATAAAAAAAAAATATTGTGATAAAATCGAAATCGTGATAATATAATTGAAAAATTGTGATATTCTACCCGTAACTGATCGTAATAATTAATTGTCGCTACGTTTAGTGTTTTAGTGCGTCGAGGATCGGTTCAAAACAGGACGCAACGTTTACCTGAGGTACTGAAACATTTATTTGAATGCGTTTTACTTCGTTGAAGTCAGCAATGTTGCTCGTCGCATTATTGCGACTTTGACGCCTACAGAGTAAAACCGAACCGTGGCGGGAAAAACCCCGGCTGGAGATCCCTGCGTTTCAGCCCTCAGAACTGAATCCTGTAAAAATCCAGTAGAGTCAGACGAATTTATAGAAGAAATAATTCAAGTTTTACAGTTTTATTGAACAGTAAGAAGTCTCAGTTCTCTACATGAGTGCTTGAACTCAAACATTACAGGATCTATCCTCATCTCTATAACACCTCAAATATGAGCAGAAATCTAGAATCCAGGGCTCTAGGACGATCTGATTGGTTCCTACCTGCGCGTCGAAGGTGCGACCCGAGTGGCACAGGTTGTCGGGGCTGCAGAGGATGAACCCGGGGAGAATCTCCTCCTCTTCTATCCCTTTCAGCCGCAGCTTCAGGTTCTCCCCGGGCGCGGCGTCGTCCGTCTCCACGTCGTCGCTGAGCAGGCTCAGGACCTCCACCGTGTGCTGCGAGACGCACGGCAACAAGCGGTTACGCTCCGAAAACAGAAGCACCACAAAACTAAACGACACACGCTCTGCTGAGAAAGTCAGAGCACTAAATCAGATCCACAGGAAGGGTACTTTAAAGAAAAACCAGGGTTCTGATTAGCATGTTCAGGATAATCCTCGGTAGATTATTCTCTTTTCCTTCCACTCAACTTTCTACGGATATTCTGAGACATTTTTGTAATGCTCCAACTTTTTGGGGCTGTGCTTTGTGGTTTTGTCTCACCCTGTTTGGCATCATGACCAGCTGCTGAGCTCTACTGATGGAGCCAGACTCCAGCTTCCCAAGGATGACCGTGCCCATATCCTGCAAAACACATGCAGGAAAAATAAATAAATAAAAATCACAATAAGCAGCCATTTTTTGAATAAATAACATAAAAAAACGGTAAAAAACGAGCAGTAATCTCTCCGTAGGACAGATTGCAACTACACAAGAAGAATTTAGTAATAAAAGAACTACTTTAAGTTATTACTCCTGATTTAGAGATGTATTTGCAAATGTTTTGAATTCCTTAAAATAAGCAATGTTTGTTCCACATAGAGATGCATAAGACACTGATCGTATTGTACATCAGTTATTGTTTTATACCTATATGGCAAGCCGTTTTAATAAACTCTCACTTTAGATAGGAACCATTACAATACTATTCCAGCCATCTGTAAGTTAATTTTGGATAACCAGAAAGTACATTTTAAATAGAAAGAATTAGGGCTGGGCAAAACGATTATTTCTGTACTTAATTTTTCAATTTGATTTGATTATAGAATATTTACCCATTATTTGATTTGTATAGAAATTTGAAATAAACAAATTTCTTCATTTGAACACATTTTAATTGTAAAAAAAATCCCAGAAAAAGCTTTAGTATTAGTACAATCTTATGTTAGAGGTTGCATTTAACAAGAAGTTAAATGTCGTGCAAAGAAATCATATGAATAAAGGAGAGAAAATACCCCCAAAAAATATAAAACATTTAACATTCACTTTATGCAAAAATCTTCATTCTCTTCATTCACAAAAAAACATTTATTTTGCTGCATTTTCTCTTGTTTCTGACATAAGATTAGCTACAGAGACAGAGAGGAGCTGTTCATTCCAGTAAAATGCTGCTAAACATTTTTCTAGTTTTTAGATGGAAACTTTGAATCCGACAAACTGGAGAAGCATGAAGTAAAAAAATATTATTCAAACAGGATGAGGCGTTATTAAACGTGAAGATCAAGAGTTGCTTGTGGGTTTGCTTTTAAGCACTTAAACAATGTTGTATTAATGACGGATACGATTAGCGGGTAGCTAGTGCATTAGCTTTTGTCAACAAACATGTTTTACTCTCTCACATTTAGGGCTTTTGCTCATAATCAGTCTGTGCGCATTCAGACTCATTCTGCCAACACGGGTCACAGATAAAAACCAACCAATCAGAGAGCAGTAACATACAGCAGACGCAGCTGTGTGTGAGTATATGCCCTCTAGGTGGGGCTGTTTGGGTCATTTATAGGGTCAAATACATAGTTAGTAAAAAAGTAGAAAACTTACGTTGTTTAATCATTTGCTGGAACTGATCCTGGATGCCGTCGTTCTTTTATAATGAGACGTTTCCATTTTACAAAGCAGGCAGACGACAAAATGGCTCCCTTTTATTTTAAAATAGTTCCATAACCTTTGAACTGCGAGTTTGGATGGAGGAATTTAAGTCGACTGACTCACTCATGCTGACACTACGCGTCGACTTAATCGATTATGTCGATGCGTCGTCCAAGCCCTAGACAGAATGTTATTTTAAGCATCCTTAATTCTATTTTAACTGGTTCAAATAAACTTTGAGATGGGGCTGGGCGATATTGCAAAAATAGTATATCACTATTTTTCAATAATATTGTCACATTTTCAATTTTATCACTTTTTTTATGATGGTCAACTTAACTTAAATTACACATTAAAGAAGAGAAACATGAAATAAATTCATTCAAATTAGGGATAGTGCTACAAGTATTTTTTTTTCATTTTCCAAATAACATAAATCAAAAAAATTCATATTTAAGTGCAATTTTATGTCTGATAACGCAACATAAAAAAAGAGAGCACACGACTTTACTTTAGTTTAAAAATATACTGAAAAATAGAATATAAAATCTTCCAAAATAAAAAATTTACACGCAGCAGCAAATATAGTGCAAGACGTATTATGCAATCTATAACACGCCAATAAATACAGTTTTAACAGGCTGGAATGTTTTTTGCAAACAACTTAATTCTGATGTTATTAACAGACACACATAAATCGTCACATCGCCCACCCCTACTCTGAGATATCAGGTATTACATTTATTATAAGCAACATCTTTTAAGAGTAGGAAGTATTTTCATTTTTCTTATCTAAAATAAGAGTTTGTACAAGTAACAAATTAATTCTCGCCATCTAAAATTCTAATTTCTCCTAAGAATTGCAGTTTTCCCATCTACAATGTTCAGTTTAGATCAGTATAATATGGATGGATAGGAGCAGCTGCAAACCCCATAAACATGAATGGGAAAATGTGACATTCTATGTAGAATTACATTTTAGATATTCATTTCAACTTGAGCATATTGCTTTATAGATATCTGGAATGTTATTTTTTACTAGGAAGACTTGATTTAAAGATATCAGAAATACAAATCCACTCTACTTATTAAATTATAATTTGTCTCGCCATATTTTCCACCGATTTAGGAAGCTGGTATCAATGCCCGATTCACTCCACTGACACTTTTTGGTAGGAAAGTAATACGTTTTCTAAAATGTAGTAAAATACCAAAAACAACGACCAGCTATGTAGATAACACTGCTACACACTAGGGGTGTAACGATTCATCGATTGCATCGATACATCACCCATGCGATCAGATCGTATCGTTAAAAAAAAACTTATATATCGCTTTGTATCGAATCATTTGGCCTCATATCGATACGCATCGTATCGGTCCAAAAACGCATCGTTACACCCCTAATACTAAAAGAACTAGCTGGTTCTAATATTGCACTTTGAGTGTGGTTACATTTATTGACCTTTTGGAATACATAAATCAGCAAAGCAAATAAAATTCCTTGAAAAGGCATTCGTTTGTGTTTGTGGAGTAACTTTCAATAAGTATCGGTAATCGGTATAGGTTGAACATCGATATGATACATCGAATCGATGTATCGTATCGAAATCTACTGTATCGTATCGTTTAAAAAAAATGTATATGTCGCTTTGTATCGAATCGTTTGGCCTCATATAGATACGCATTGTATCGGTCCAAAAACGTATCGTTACACCCCTACCACACACTCATTTATACAGTTTATCAGTTAAAAAAGTTGTTTTGGGGGTGAGTTGCACATTAAAATGTGGAAATTCTGCAATAATTTTCCAGAAAATCTTTTTATTTTTCACTTGAAAATTTGGTTTTTAAATTTGTATATTTCTTAAACCAAATTCACCCTCATTTGTCAAGACAAGCAAACAATAAAATAAGAGCTTCCAATTCTTTGCATATACTAGTGCGGTAGAATTATCCACATTGGTACTCGGTATCGGTAAGTACTCAAATCCAAGAATCGGTTTAAATATAAAATGGTTTCGTTGCATTGATAGCTCCATGTATCAGATCTGGTGGAGACCTGAATCCACGTGTGTCTGTCTGCACATGTTGGTGTGTTTTCCAGGTGGAGGACTGAAACAGAAGACCTCCACCTCCATGGAGGAGACCCATAAGTTCTCTAATGCTCACCTTGTATTTGTCTACGATCGGTAGTCTGACCGGCCCGTCGCTTGATCTGTTGAGGTTTGGCAAACTGTCCAGGTGGGAAATAAATGGCAAACCCCTGGAAACAGTAAAAACAGTAACAATGTTCATTATCTGGACTAACGCGCTCTATTTATCTACCAATATTTTTATTTTTCTATTTACAACAAGAATTAATAAAGAGAAACTACAAACTAAATAACAGATCAACTGTTACTGATGGACAGACGGATGGACGGATGGATGAACGGATGGACGAACAGATGGATGGATGAACGGACGGATGGATGAACAGACTAATCAACAGATGAACAGATGGATGGATGAACGGATGGATGGACGAACGGATGGATGGATGAACGGATGGATGGACGAACGGATGGATGGACGAACGGATGGATGGATGAACAGATGGATGGATGAACAGATGGATGGATGGATGGATGAACGGATGAACAGATGGATGGATTGATGAACGGATGGATGAACAGACTAATCAACAGACGGATGGATGGACGAACGGATGGATGGATGAACGGATGGATGGACGAACGGATGGATGGATGGACGGATGGATGGATGGATGAACAGATGGATGGACGGACGGATGGATGGATGGATGAACAGATGGATGGATTGATGAACGGATGGATGAACAGACTAATCAACAGACGGATGGATGGATGAACAGATGGATGGACGAACAGATGGATGGATGAACAGATGGATGGAGGGACGGATGGATGGATGGATGAACGGATGAACAGATGGATGAACGGATGGATGAACAGATGGACGGATGGATGGATGAACGGATGAACAGATGGATGAACGGATGGATGGATGAACGGATGGATGGATGGATGAACAGATCGATGGATGAACAGATGGATGGATGAACGGATGGACGAACAGATGGATGGATGAACAGATGGATGGATGAACAGATGGATGGATGAACAGACGGATGGATGAACAGACTGATGGATGAACAGACGGATGGATGGATGAACGGATGGATGGACGAACAGATGGATGGATGAACAGACGGATGGATGAACAGACTGATGGATGAACAGACGGATGGATGAACAGATGAATGGATGAACAGATGGATGGATGAACAGATGGATGAACAGATGGATGAACGGATGGATGGACGAACAGACGGATGGATGAACGGATGGATGGATGAACGGACGGATGGATGAACGGATGGATGAACAGATGGATGGATGAACGGACGGATGGATGAACGGATGAACAGATGGATGAACGGGTGGATGAACAGATGGATGAACGGATGGATGAACAGATGGATGAACGGATGGACGAACAGATGGATGAACGGATGGACGAACGAACAGACGGATGGATGAACGGATGGATGGACGAACAGATGGATGGACGAACAGACGGATGGATGAACGGATGGATGGATGAACAGACGGATGGATGAACAGATGGATGGATGAACAGATGGATGGATGAACAGATGGATGGATGAACAGATGGATGAACAGTTGGATGAACGGATGGATGGACGAACAGACGGATGGATGGCCGGACGGATGGATGAACGGACGAACAGACGGATGGATGAACGGATGGATGGATAAACGGATGAACAGATGGATGAACGGATGGATGAACAGAAGGATGAACAGACGGATGGATGAACAGATGGATGAACGGATGGATGGATGAACGGATGGATGGATAAACAGATGGATGGATGAACAGACGGATGGATGAACGGACGGATGGATGAACGGACGGATAAACGGATGGATGGATGAACGGATGAACAGATGGATGAACAGATGGATGAACGGATGGATGGACGGACAGATGGATGGATGAACAGATGGATGAACGGATGGATGGACCAACAGACGGATGGATCAACGGATGGATGGACGAACAGATGGATGGATGAACGGACGGATGAACAGACGGATGGATGAACGGATGAACAGATGGATGAACGGATGGATGGACGAACAGACGGATGGATCAATGGATGGATGGACGAACAGATGGATGGATGAACGGACGGATGAACGGATGGATGGATGAACGGATGAACAGATGGATGAACGGATGGATGAACAGATGGATGAACAGATGGATGGATGAACGGACGGATGGATGAACGGATGAACAGATGGATGAACGGATGGACGAACGAACAGACGGATGGATGAACAGATGGATGAACGGATGGATGAACGGATGGATGGACGAACAGATGGATGGATGAACGGACGGATGGATGAACGGATGAACAGATGGATGAACGGATGGATGAACGAACAGACGGATGGATGAACAGATGGATGGATGAACGGATGGATGGATGAACGGATGAACGGATGGATGAACAGATGGATGGATGAACGGACGGATGAACAGACGGATGGATGAACGGACGGATGGATGAACGGATGGATGGATAAACGGATGAACAGATGGATGAACGGATGGATGAACAGAAGGATGAACAGACGGATGGATGAACAGATGGATGAACGGATGGATGGATGAACGGATGGATGGATAAACAGATGGATGGATGAACAGACGGATGGATGAACGGACGGATGGATGAACGGACGGATAAAGGATGGATGGATGAACGGATGAACAGATGGATGAACAGATGGATGAACGGATGGATGGACGGACAGATGGATGGATGAACAGATGGATGAACGGATGGATGGACCAACAGACGGATGGATCAACGGATGGATGGACGAACAGATGGATGGATGAACGGACGGATGAACAGACGGATGGATGAACGGATGAACAGATGGATGAACGGATGGATGGACGAACAGACGGATGGATCAATGGATGGATGGACGAACAGATGGATGGATGAACGGACGGATGGATGAACGGATGAACAGATGGATGAACGGATGGATGAACAGATGGATGAACAGATGGATGGATGAACGGACGGATGGATGAACGGATGAACAGATGGATGAACGGATGGACGAACGAACAGACGGATGGATGAACGGATGGATGAACGGATGGATGAACGGATGGATGGACGAACAGATGGATGGATGAACGGACGGATGGATGAACGGATGAACAGATGGATGAACGGATGGATGAACGAACAGACGGATGGATGAACAGATGGATGGATGAACAGATGGATGGATGAACGGATGGATGGATGGATGAACGGATGGATGAACAGATGGATGAACAGATGGATGGATGAACGGACGGATGGATGAACGGATGGATGGATGAACGGATGAACAGATGGATGAACGGATGGATGAACAGATGGATGAACAGATGGATGGATGAACAGATGGATGAACGGATGGATGGATGAACGGATGGATGGATAAACAGATGGATGGATGAACAGATGGATGGATGAACGGACGGATGGATGAACGGATGGATGGATGAACGGATGAACAGATGGATGAACGGATGGACGAACAGATGGATGGACGAACAGATGGATGGATGAACGGACGGATGGATGAACGGATGAACAGATGGATGAACGGATGGACGAACGAACAGACGGATGGATGAACGGATGGATGAACGGATGGATGGACGAACAGATGGATGGATGAACGGACGGATGGATGAACGGATGAACAGATGGATGAACGGATGGACGAACGAACAGACGGATGAACAGATGGATGAACGGATGGATGAACAGATGGATGGATGAACGGATGGATGGATGAGATGGATGAACGGATGGATGGATGAACAGATGGATGGATGAACAGATGGATGGATGAACGGACGGATGGATGAACGGATGGATGGATGAACAGATGGATGGATGAACGGATGGATGAACAGATGGATGGATGAACGGATGGATGGATGAATGAACGGATGGATGAACAGATGGATGAACAGATGGATGGATGAACGGACGGATGGATGAACGGATGGATGGATGAACGGATGAACAGATGGATGAACGGATGGACGAACAGATGGATGGACGAACAGATGGATGGATGAACAGATGGATGGATGAACGGATGAACAGATGGATGAACGGATGGATGAACAGATGGATGAACGGATGGACGAACAGATGGATGGACGAACAGATGGATGGATGAACAGATGGATGGACGAACAGATGGATGAACGGATGGACGAACAGATGGATGGACGAACAGATGGATGGATGAACAGATGGATGGATGGATGGATGGATGAACTTACGTGTACCAGGGACATTCTGGCACTGGGTCTTTGAGGTTGGCTCCTGTGAGTCCAGAACAAGGCATAAAGTGGATGTCCTTCTTAGGGTTGAAGCCCACCTTCTTCAGAAAAGGCACCAGCTTCTCTTTGCACTCCTCATACCTGGAGACCACAGGACGACTCGTTTAGAAGTTAGGACTCAGCAAAAACCAGTTAAACCAGTGAAACCATAACCTTACCGTTCCAGGCTCCAGTTCACAGTGGGGTCATCCATCTTGTTGACCAGAACGATGAGATGTTTGACTCCGGCCGTTTTAGCCAGCATGGCGTGCTCCCGCGTCTGGCCTCCCTTCTCGAAGCCCGTCTCAAATTCACCTTTTCTAGCCGAAATCACCTGCATCAAGGTGAGGCACCAGGTAAGGCAAGCAGAGATATCATTTAATGTCAACTAGATAAAGGTAACACAGAAGTTATATCCACAGTGTGTTCAGGGTGATTTCAAAGCAACAATTCGGTTTTAATCTTTAATGCAGGCACCAGAGTTTTTCTAAAAATATTTAATTTTAATATCAGTAGTTCAAAGGCTTTATTATGGTTAAGCATGTAATTTCCATTTTATGACATCAACAGGAGTTTAAGGTATTGGACTGCATGACTTTTAAAGATGTTCATGTTTGTTAACATCGTTTAAAATTTTTGTTATTCAAAATATACTAATTTTAGGGCTGATATGGCTTGAAAAGTAAATCTCAGATTTTTTCATACCAATTCCGATTTTTTTTTAATATGATGAAAAATATTTTAAAAAACGTGCTTTTCCCCGTCAAGCAGAACAAACAAAAGAAAAATATTTTTGAGTAAATTTTGCACCCAATAAACCTTAACTTCTAAGATTAACGTAACACATTGTCCAGAAAAAAAACGTGAAAATTCTTTGTCAAAAGTTGCGAAATAATGAGTAAAAACACAGAATTTCTTTTTTCCACAAAAAACAAAAAAACAAAACGTAATTCTGATGTAGAAAAGTAGAACATTTGAGAAAACAAAAACTACAAAGTTTCTATGATTAAAGGCATACATTTTTTTAACAATTTTCAGACTTTACAATTTCAGAAATATGTTATTGTAGATATCACAAATGTGTGCCGTTAAATATACGATTTTTTGCTCTTGCAAAATTTCTACTTGTCTAAATCAGAAAATTATACTTTTTTTCCCTAGAAAATATCTGAAATTAATCTCAAATTTCTGTCTTTTAAGTTATCCTACAATTTTTGTGACAGAGAATTTCTGACTTTTTTTCTGTAAAATGTGTGGAATTAAACTCAGAAATTCAGAGTTTTTACTTGTAATTTTGCTATTTTTTGACATCACAGATTTTCCTAGTTTTTATCTGGAAAATATGTGACTTTAATTTCAGATTTTCTGAGTTTTTTGGGTGGAAATTTACTCCAAAATATTTTTCTTTTGTTTACAATGGCCCTAATACCCAGTCATAAAAAACATTGTTAAAGAAAGGATTACATTTTGCGGTCACTCCTAAAAAAAAAATCCCATAAGAAGACGGAACTAGGATGCCAAAAACTCAAAGAACAGATACAAAAAGCTGAATTTAGAATTCAGTAGCGGAGATATTAAAATCAACAAAACCCCTCAAAAGCAACATCGAAAAACGGAGAGCAATAACCACACAATACTGCAACTTTGGTGCCTACAGAGTTAATTCCTTAACATTCCTGCAATTTCCACCCAAAATATTTTGAACTACATATATTGATTAAAGTTAGAGCTGATTTTTGAACCCTAAAAACAAGGTGAGTTTATCCAAAAATGACAGCAATAAACTGTTTTACATTATAAATGATCAACTAAAGGTAAAACGTGCCCAAAAAATGTTCAAATTGTGCCAAATCAACTATTTCCTTCTGAAAAACTCCCAGAATCCCCACTGTCTTGTCTAAAACAAAGCTCCAAGGCTTCCACTATGTTGCATAATAATAATAAAGTGCGTTTTGACCCAGCACTCAAAGGGTTACTTACTGCGTGCGATCCTTTCCTTTTTTTGTTTCGATAAGCTTCTTTACACGGGCGGTTTCCTACGGCAAAGATAAAGTCTGACACCACGAGAGACCTATTGCCGTTTTCAGCATTCCATTGGCTACCCCATGTGTCAATCATCAGAACTCTGCACTCTGATTTGTTCAAATTTGCCCCCCCCCCCCCAAACTGACTATTACAAAATTTGCTTTTTGTTTAAAATGTGCGATAGCAGAAGGTATAATCCGTTTCCTGCTGGGTCAAGTAAGCTGTCGATTGAAAGGTTACACTTTTAGGCTTACACAGAAAAATATATTTCCAATACGAAGCGCATTGGCGGACGTGACATCACGGGTCAAAAGTCACTTCCTGTGACAAATAAGGAAATCTCTGTTTTTTAGCAGAGCAATTTTAAGCTGTTATTTTACAATGTTTATGGATTTATTTTTTTCTGTGGACAAACAACTTTGATCTGACCCTATGCATCTAAAAAGACAGTTTTTGGTAAATATGGAGGGGTTTTATCATGTAAAACAGACCACTAAACTGGAAGGTCAATGGTTTATTTGAACTTCTTGAGTGTGGATTAGGGTTGAAAAAAGGGCCTGTTGTGCTTAATCACGGGGCTGTTAGCTTTCAAATGATATTAGATATTTATACATTAACAAAAGTTTGTTTAGACAGTAGCAGCTTTCAACTACCAACCTCTTAGTGGGCCCGTGGGCGGGACCTTAGAATGTTAGAGGTTTAAAGCTGTTCTTGAACCATTGTGAGTGGCTCTTTGGAAAGCAAACTCTCTCGAATTTCGCCCAGAAATGTGATAATAGGTCTGAGTTCTATTGTCAACCAAGCAATTAGAATTTTAACACACAGAAGTAGAAAACATTTTATGTCTGCCTATTTATTTTCTAAGAATGGATGGTGAATGCAAGAATGCAAAGGTGACCAAACGTGCGCCGCATGCACCATTTTCTGGGTAAATGCTTCGCCGATTACTTTCTCTTTTCCCTTTTGGTTTCTCCTCACCAGAACAGCGAGATCAGCCTGAGACGCTCCACCGATCATGTTGGGGACAAAGCTCTTGTGTCCCGGGGCGTCCAGGATGGTGAAATGTTTCTTCTCCGTCTCAAAGTAAGCTCTGCCGACCTCCACCGTCTTGCCCTTGTCCCTCTCCTCCTGGTTGGTGTCCAGAGCCCACGACAGGTACCTGCAACCATCATGTCCGACCGTCAGCGACACCCAGAACCCCCCCCCCCCCCACCCACCCCCCCCCCCAACAGAGAGCGTCTCAAATCACCATGTCTCCCGGTTCTTCTCCTTCGCCTCTCGCTCGTATTTCTCCAGGGTTCGCTTGTCCACCATTCCAGTCAGGTACCTGAAAACACCAGGAGGAGGCGTCCAAAGGTTCGCTGATGCTTTTAGGTCAATTAAAGCGAATTCTAAAACCAAAAACCACTCACATTATCTGTCCTCCAATGGTTGATTTACCGGCATCTGATGAAAAAAAACAAAAAAAAACAACAACAAAAAAACGAGACAGGATCAGAAAAGCCGCTGAGAGTAAAACGGAGGAGGCGGGAATAAAAGCGGACTCACCAACGTGACCGATGAAGACGACGTTCACGTGTTCTTTCTTAGGAGCATCGGATGGGGTCGGGGCCACCTTAGGGAGGGGAATCTCCTCCTCTTCCTCCTCAATCATCATCGTCTCCTCATCTTCTTTCCCCGCGGCCCCGCCTCCTCCGTCGTTGCCCAGGCCTTCCTGTCCCCCGCCTCCCTCTCCTCCCCCAGGCTCCTCCTTCTGCTCCCACGTCTCCTCCTCCGCCGTCATGTCGGCCTCTGTGTTCCCGTTCTCCAGCACTGCAAACGCACAGACACACACTTCAGAGTCCTGCCACACCATGGGGGTATTCCACGAAGCGAGCTAACTGCAAAAGCCAGGCTAACCTGAAGCCGCGCCCATTCACCATGGCATCATATGCTGTTGGACCAGCCTGCTCCGTGGCAGGCCAACCCGGTAAGAAGGTTGACAATAATAATTAATTTGAGATAATTTGTAATTATTTCGTTGGTTTAGGGCGTCCGCGGCGTAGCCACAGTGAGCCTTACCAGCCACCGTCTCATCTGCTGAAGTTTACCGCACATGCTCACTTTGTAGTAAACTGAAATGATGGCAGGAGGAGGAGACGGCAGCGCTCAGGACATTTATCAGCCCTCAAAGAAGACAAATATGGACACATTTTGGGGTATTTGAGGAATACAGAGGGACAGTTGATAGAAGACAGCGATCCTGTTTGCAGAACGTGTAGGAAAAAAGTGTCTGTTAAAGACAGCAACACTTCTAACCTCATCACATATCTGCATGATTATCCGCCACGACTCTACAGTCAATGCTAGCTATGCTAACGTTAGCGTTTTAGTTGAAATGCATGATGGGAGGACTTTGGGTTGAGGGAGAATGCAACGAGTCGCTGCCACAGCGCCCCCTGCCAGCATATCAGCCGTGTTGCAGATTCCTCCATAATGAAATGACGCTATGCATCATGGGACTCCCAGGGGGAAGATAAGAGTTGGTCGCCATTACAATAGATCGACTCTCGCCGCATTATTATGAATTTAACAATAATTACTGATGATATTTTGACCAAATCTGCGAAACTCACTGGAAGGACACAAACTGAGGAGGATATTTTCCTGACATAGAGGGTTTTATTTAGCTGTCTGAAAATATTATAACATGTTTCTGGCGCTATAAGTAGTAGATGAAATACCCTCGAAACGATAAACAACACATAATTATCATGAAAAATTGGAAACAATAGCAAATATACCTTAAAGTTATTATAATATGCCTTGTAAGATAATCGTTTTCGTTTGATTTAGCAACAAAAAAAAGAGGTATAGGGCAAACTGTTATGTATTTTGATAGTAAAATAATGATAATGATTTGCATACTCAACCCTAGTTCCATGTTTCATCGCCTCGCAACTGAAAAGTTTTAGTTGACTTTATTTGAATTTTACGCAGCGAATAAGTGCGAAGTGGCTGCAAAATTACTGTTTTTCCACAAATAAACAGCCGCTCCATCCATATTCCCATCAAAGCTAACAAGCTTCCCTGTCCCACAGCATGACACTGCCACCGCCAGGACAGCCATATTTTGATGGGTGTGCAGTTTTTTCCTCCTCATTTTGCGGATGACACACTCTTTAAGAACTGACTTTCAGATTTTTTTTTCATGGAGTGTAAAACATAAAAAATGTGCAGCAGGTTATTTGACAGAGGCAATAATTCTGCAGCGACCAAATTAGACTCTTATTTCAAATAACTGTTGCACACCAGCCTTTAACAGTTTTATATTTTAAATTTCTTTAGGTGAAAACAAATGCATTCCATCTGGTTTTTTTTGTGTGTAAAATTGTCTAAATCCCAAAATACAATTTCCCTTCCACTTCTTAATTATGCGGCAGTTGATGTCTATCACAATAGATCGAATAAAACCCCTAGAAGCTTCTGGATTTAACGTAAGAAAAAATAGAAATCCTGCAAACGTAGGACACAAACAAGCCTCTCATTTCCAGCTGCAACGCTGAGATGGTGAAACAATCACAGCGACTCTTCAGCCCCTTTTCTTCTCTGCCTCCACAAACTGCAAGCAACCAACACATAAACTTTAATCTCAACAGAAACCCCAGCAAATCAGACAGGAGAACCGACATAAAGAAGAACCTGATGAGGAAGAAAAAGAAATTGGCTTTTAAACCACTGCAAAGGTGAATGAGAACCAGGTTTAACTAGTAGAACGCAGGGCAGCTGGGAAACTGACAAACAAACACAGAGGGAACTAAAGAGCTTTAAAAATATATATATACATTTACTGGTGCTGACCAATATTGATGACAAGCAACAACCAAAAATAATACCAGAGGGCGATAAAAGGACAATGAATCAGATGATCTGAGTCTCACTTTGCTCCATAACCATCAGTTTTCTGTAACCGATAATAAACAGGTTTCTAACCAGTTACACCACGACTGAACCAGTACTTTCTTACAGGGTTCCTCCAGGGGCCACACATGAGCCTTTGGGCCCACGCAACATGCCACACATCACATCCAGGGTCAACGGGACATCTATTTTGAGCAGCAGGGACGGAGGTTGCATCATTTTCTCTGCGTGGACCCATGTCCATGGAGCGTCCACGGCCAGAGCCCCAAATATGGAGCAGCCTGAGCCAGTAACTCTACACCTGGAGCCAGGAGATGATCTAAAACGCGCTGGGGGTTAAATCCGATAGTGAATGAGTGTATCTGGGCCCACGTCCACGCATGTCCCGTGAAACCCTTCCAGACAGTGAAATTAGAGACTGGACATGTGGGAGCATACCGGCTGTCTCTGCTGCCACCTCCATGCTAGCAGCTGGCTCCGGGGGACCTGAGGGGACAGAAAGCACAACTTTCAGAAACATGTACGGCTTCTTTCTGGTCGCATAAAGGAGAATAAACACGAGTGTGTCTGAGTCGCAGCATCGCTAATGAACCGATCCAACACGGGACCGACAGGCCGACCTGTTGATCGGCGCTAGAAACGTGATTAACTGAAGCCGGAGAGCTAAGTTAGCCGGTTAGCAGCGGAGCTAGCAGGCTAGCAGCGAGGCTAACAGCGGAGCTAGCAGGCTAGCAGCGAGGCTAACAGCTGAGCTAGCTGGTTGGGCTAACTTCCAGCCAGCTGTCTGGTGTCAACCCACCGTCTGAAGCCGGGAGTTCGGCGCTGCTGGCCTGAAGGAAGCTCGGTACGAACACCGGGGCGTTCACGTTGGGGACGAACGGCTTGGCGTTCACATTGAGGGCAGCGAAGGCGGTGGGGAGCTCCGCCGCGGGAGCCGGGGCCTCGCCATCCTCCTCCTGCTCCCATGAATCCGGGGCTGTGTCTCTCGTGTCCATTGCCGTTTCTGCCTCCTCCACCGTCGGCCACTTCTCGGTCACCGTCCGAGGCGGGCTGGTTCTGGGGTTCGGACGCGCGACGGTTTGCTGTTTTTCCTTCAGACTCTGAGGAAACCGCTCGGTGAGGTTCCCATCGCTCTTCAGAGTGTGGCTTTGGTCGGCATATGGATCATCTGCAAACTGACGAGTACTGGTGCAGCCACAGCCAGCTGCGAGTCCTGCAGGCGTCGATGGGGGGCAGCATTGCGCCACTAATAAAAGCAATGCATTTTACTGAGTGGGGAGCATCCCACAGCATGATGCTACCACAACCATGTCCCCATGGCGATGGTGAGTTAGGCCAGAGATTCCCAAACTATTTTCGAAATGTGACAAAATCAAGTCAAAAGTGCCTGTTTCATGCATTTATTTTTTAAATAATTCCGTTGAAGCATGGATGAAAAGCAATGTCTGACTTTCATTGGTCAACATTTATATAATTTTTATTTATTATAACTTTTGTCAGATTAAAGTTATTTCTGTGACCATTATGAGTTTTTCTTTGATTTAATGAAGGGTACCAACAATTTTGTCCACGTCTGTATTTCTCAAGATTTAAAACTTTTTTTGTTTGCAGATGATACAACCATGTTATGTACTGGCCAGAGTACAGAGCAGATGTTGGATAAAATCACATCAGAAATGCAAAAATTAAAACTTTGCTTTCATTGAAAAAAACCAAAATAATGTGGTTTGGAAATCAAAATGTTTAATCTAAATCTCAATTAGTTGTAGATCAGACTTGCATAGACAAAATATGAGCATAATTGTTGTGCTCTGATCATCGATCATAAAATCTGTCGGAAACCTCATGTTGACTATCATCCAAAACTTACTTTATACTCATATTATTTATGTTATTGTTTGGAAATATGGGGAAACACTTATAAAAACCACCCTCCAAACTCTTTGTACATCCCAAAAGAAGTCATTAGAAATTGTTTTCAAATGAGTTTTTGTAGAAGTGGAGTTGTGAAAATTGTTAGATGAGAAGCTTAAGAGCTGTGCAAAGATATATATTTTAAAAAACAATATAAAAGCATTATTTTATAGTAATGTATCATGAAATGAGCTAATATGCTGTGTTGTGTTTTGTAACTACGGATGATTTTTTTCATTCTGCATTGACTTTCTTATGGAACACGCGTTTTACTGTCCATTATCTTAGTCCAGTGATAATGTTTATGGATATCGTAAAAGAGGAGTTGGATCAAAATAATCTCTTCTCCTTTCTACACCATTTTGAACATTTGATGTGTTTTCTTCTGTTGCTATGCAATTATTTTTTATAGAGTTCAAATAAACCAAAAAACTAAATGGGAATGTACCGGTACCATGTATGTATATGTATTTGTAGGCCTACGTATGCATGTATATTTTCTTCTTTTTATGTCCCACCTTGGTGGTATGTCATAAATTCTTGTAGTATTTCTATTTAAGTTATTTGATTTATTTTTCTGTATCAGTTGTATCTGCCCCATTCAGGATGTTCATGTAACTTTGTGTTTATGTAAGTTTTTTTGAAAAGAACAATAAATATATGAATAAAAGAAGTAGTTTTTATTATAATAAATAAAAATATTCTGTAAACTCCAAAGGGAAATGAAAGTATTTAACGTAGATTATCCACGTTTTGAGCTGAACCTCGTGTAGCTGTCAGTAGTACAGAATAAAACCTCTGACTGGTTGTATAACATCGATGGAGGAGGCGCTCAAGGTCGACCGTAACGTTTATTTTCAACTCCAGAACAGAACTAGTCCTCTATATGAGCCTGTTAAGGGGCTATATAAATAGGAATAACTCAACTAAAAAGCACCAAAATAAATATATGTTAAAATAGTAAATATTTAACCAGTAGAATCCTTATAATGTGTAGTTTGATGCACACCAGTTTCATCTGAACTTCTCTTAGACTGAAAAATCACTGCAGAGCGTCTAAATATATTAGTGAAATTATTATAGAATATTAACTGAACAAGTTTTAACAAATGTTTGGTTTGTGGAGCCAATAAATAGAGGTTAAAATAATAAATATTAAGACGGGTGAGGTGCGGACAGGTGCGTTGGATTCTTCACTCTTTGGCGTCCGTAACTCCTCCCCCAGAGATGGCGAAGGTGGCTTCGTTCTCCGGCATATCAGGGCTGAAAGGAATCACACACAGGTGGATCAGAACCAACCATCCGACACACGAGAGCAGCAGGATCGAGACGAGCCGAGCACCTGTCAAAGATCTTGGCGATCCTCATCTCTCCGCGGCCCTTCCTCAGGCTGATGCGGGTGGTGGAGGCGTGGGCCAGGATGTGGCCGCCGATCGGCTTCTTGGGATCCGCTTGAAATCTGAAAAGCAAAAGAAGCAGAAACTGGTTTGAGTTTAAATCGAAGAGTTTAGGACAACAGCGGAGGGAGGGCGTTGGCGTTTCTCGGCTCTTACGTCATCCCTGCTCCAGGATCCGCCGTCATCTGGTTGGTAACAAAGACGGCGACGTTGTACTCTGAGGAGAACGGGAACCGATGACAACAGACAGAAAAGCGGCGCTGATTTACAGAAGAAAACTGACTTTGTAAAACATTTCACTTTCAAACAAACAACTTTTTCTTCTTTTTTAAAAGATGCTCCAGAACTTTGTGGGCATTTGTCTTCTGTTGACCTCTCGAGTTTTTCCACGTAACGTCAAATCTCTATGGAGCGAATCAGAAAAGTCCGGAGTACTGACGGTTTTACGCGCTTGCTGGCCAAAACAACGAAACACCAAACTAACACCATGTCAGTTGGTGAACCAATTTTACTGCCGATTATGGCCTAAAATAAAATGCCCGATTACATTTTTTTTAATAAAATGCAAAAAATGTATAAAAATAAAAAAACATTTATTTAATTTATGTAAATATAATAGGCTACATTTCATTAAAAAATTAATTTGTTAAAATAATATAACAAACAAATCTCCAATACAAAAATATTTAAATAAAAAAATGCTTTAAAAAAAATGTATTTAAATATAAACATTTTTAAAAAAACAATGTAATTTATTTAAGTTAAATGTAAATAACATAAAAAAATCTCAGATATAAAAGATAAAAAACATTTATTTACATAAAATAAATTATTCAAATTTTTTTCATACATTTTATTTAAATAAAATAATTTTATTAAAAAAGTTATATTTGTCAAATAAATTATATAAAAAATAAATAGTTTATTTAAATAAATTAAATGTAAATAACATAAAAAATCTCAGATATAAAAATAAAAAACATTTATTTAAATAAAATAATTTTATTAAACAAGTTATTTTAGTCAAATAAATTGTATTAAAAATAATTTATTTAAATAAAATAAAAATAAAATCTCCAAGTAAAAAATGAAAAATACATTTATTTAAATAAAATAGATTTAATGTTTTTTTTTAAATCACAAATAAAGACATTGAAACTTCTGTGCTACTTTTTTGACAAAATGCAAAATCAGACATTTTAAGCTGCAAATTCCTGAACGGAGTACCAGAAGCATCCAGTCAGCCCAAACTCCTGATCCTGGATAAAACAAAAGATGGAGGAATCCCAGTTGATGTGTAGGGATATGCCCGATAGCGTCCCGTGATGCATTCGAGTACAGCTGAGAGACAAAAAAATACTCCAAACTGACTTAAGCAGGTTTTATTATTTAAACATTTCTAAGCCTTAACAATGATTGTTTTCTACTCTGGCTATATCTGCCTGTACTATTTCATTTAATAAACACAAAAAAATTATCCCATCAAATCTCCAATCAGTTCTACATCTATTTATCTAATTATCACAAAAATTTCATGGATTGAGACGAAGAAATGGAGGGAAAAAAAAAAATTTCTTTGTTTAATGCTGATCGAAGTTTTAATACAAAAGTCATTTACACATTTTAATTTATTTTTCTTGATTAAGGTGTAGAGAAAATGTACGAACCGTGATGTTTGTGTGACGTTAAACCTCCTAATTTATGGCTACAATGCGATGCACTCGGGTCTGTGTCTGTTATCTCTGGAGGAGCTTCTGATATTTGATATAAACCTGCTAGCAGAAAATAAAAAAAGAGAACCCAGAAAATAATTTGATCCTTAAGTTCCCTCTGGATTTTTCCCGATGAAAGGTTAGATCTTATCACCAAACTTTGAGTATTATGAGCTAAATGAGGCGACCCAACTTTCTAATGAAATCCGTAGAAGTGTTTTCAACTTAAACTGAAGGGAGGGGAGAAGAGCGGCGGGGAAGAAGACGTAATCAGACCTTCAGAGATCTTCTGCAGCCTGGAAAGCATCTGGGCCAGCTTCTGCTGCCTCTCGGCCAGCTCTCCACGGCCAGAGAAGTCGACTCTGAACAGAGCCATGATGGAGTCGATGATCTGATGAGGAACGTGTCAGAGCGACGGCTAGCAGACGTTTCTGGCCTCACAACCAAACAGACTGAATTTCCGTGTTGCTCACCAACAGTTTGAACACGCCTCCTTCTTCGTGAAACTTTGCCGCTACGAAGTCCAGCAGCTCCATCTGGTGTTCGCCTGCGGGAACAGCACTCAGATGAAACGAACGAAACACATCGGTAAACGATACGGTCCATGCAGGAGCGGCAGGCTCCGGTCGTACTGGTGTAGGCTCGGGCGTAGAGCACGTTGTCCAGCACGGCGTCGTGGTCCACGTTGAATCGGTCGGCGATGTCCCTCAGCCTGTCCGGCCGACTCCAATCAGGAGCGAGTCAAGGATGGGAAACAGAAAAACAGGAAGGAAACGACATCTTTTAACAAACACCTGATGTTGTCTTACAAAAAAAAACAACAAAGATTAATAAAAAGAAAACCATCCACTGCGGTTTTCACAAAGTTCTGGAGGAGAAGACGTGTGTAGTTTGATGCATGGCTCTATATTCGTGAAACAATGCCATGGATTCACTCGGTCTTCGTATCGGACTCCTTGGTGGAAAACATTCGCTACAGCTTTCTTTCCTTTTAACCCGTTTAAAACATAAGTGTAAAAATCCCCCGTGGACTTATGGGTGATTTGTCTACAATATGGAACGGTGACTCGTCCAGGGTCGTGACCCCGTGACCCTGATGGAGGCAAGCCCCAGCAGGATTAGGCTGGTTTAGAAAAGGGATGGATGGTATATCTACGGTGGGAAACGTTCCTAAGGGAAGCTGCAAGAACCGACAGGTGGGGGTGAAAAAAACGCAAGGAAACAGGAAATAAACTGTTCTAGTTTTCTAGAGGTTAGGTGCCTTGCCAAGGGGAACGTCGACATGTGACTGGAGGAAGTTGGAATCGAACCTACGACCCTCCGATTGCAAGCCAACTACTCTATCACTGAGCCACAGTCGCTCCCAAGGAAGTCAGGAAGGAAACGAGTAATGAAGGTAGGAAGGAAACAAACGAAGGAAGGAAACATGGAAGGAAGGAAACAAGAAAGGAAGGAAGGAAGGAAACAAATGAAAGAAGGAAGAAAGAAGCAAGGAATGAAGGTAGGAAGGAAACAAACAAAAGAAAGAAGGAAGGAAATTAGGAATAAAGGTAGGAAGGAAGAAGGAAGGAAGAAGGAAAGACAGAAGGAAGGAAGGAAGGGAGGAAGGAAGGGAGGAAGGAATAAAGGTGGGAAGGAAACAAGGTAGGGAGGAAACAAGGAAGGAAGGAAGGAAACAAGGAATAAAGGTGGGAAGGAAACAAAGAAAAGAAGGAAAGAAATTAGGAATGAAGGTAGGAAGGAAACAAACAAAAGAAGGAAACAAACGAATGAAGGAAGGAAATTAGGAATGAAGGTAGGTAGGAAGGAAACAAACAAAGGAAGGAAACAAGGAATAAAGGTGGGAGGGAAACAAGGTAGGGAGGAAACAAGGAAGGAAGGAAGGAAACAAGGAATAAAGGTGGGAAGGAAACAAACAAAAGAAGGAAGGAAATTAGGAATAAAGGTAGGAAGGAAGAAGGAAAGACAGAAGGAAAGAAGTAGGGGAGGAAGGAAGGGAGGAAGGAATAAAGGTAGGGAGGAAACAAGGAAGGAAGGAAGGAAACAAGGAATAAAGGTGGGAAGGAAACAAACAAAAGAAGGAAACAAACGAATGAAGGAAGGAAATGAGGAACGAAGGAAGGAAGAAGGAAAGACAGAAGGAAGGAAGGGAGGAAGGAATAAAGGTGCAAAGGAAACAAGGTAGGGAGGAAACAAGGAAGGAAGGAAGGAAACAAGGAATAAAGGTGGTAACGAAAGACAAAAGAAGGAAACAAACGAAGGAAGGAAGGAATAAAGGTGCGAAGGAAACAAGGTAGGGAGGAAACAAGGAAGGAAGGAAGGAAACAAGGAATAAAGGTGGTAACGAAAGACAAAAGAAGGAAACAAACGAAGAAAGGAAGGAAACGAGGAAGGAAGGAAACGAGGAAGGAAGGAAGGAAGGAAGGAAGGAAGGAAGGAATAAAGGTGGGAAGGAAACAAACAAAAGAAGGAAGGAAATTAGGAATAAAGGTAGGAAGGAAGAAGGAAGGAAGAAGGAAAGACAGAAGGAAGGAAGGAAGGAAGGAATAAAGGTGGGAAGGAAACAAACAAAAGAAGGAAAGAAATTAGGAATAAAGGTAGGAAGGAAGAAGGAAGGAAGAAGGAAAGACAGAAGGAAGGAAGGAAGGAAGGAAGGAAGGAAGGAAGGAAGGAAGGGAGGAAGGAATAAAGGTAGGAAGGAAACAAACAAAAGAAGGAAACAAATGAATGAAGAAAGGAAATGAGGAACGAAGGAAGGAAGAAGGAAAGACAGAAGGAAGGAAGGAAGGGAGGAAGGAATAAAGGTGCGAAGGAAACAAGGTAGGGAGGAAACAAGGAAGGAAGGAAAGAAACAAGGAATAAAGGTGGTAACGAAAGACAAAAGAAGGAAACAAACGAAGGAAGGAAGGAAACGAGCAAGGAAGGAAACGAGGAAGGAAGGAAGGAAGGAAGGAAGGAAGGAAGGAGAACAGGGGCCTGTTCCAGAAAGCTAAAATCTGAAGTCTTGGTTAATCAACACAAATCCTGCTCACACATTTATAGTTCTTATTTTGACGAGCAATATACTTTTTTTTATTTATTTGATATGACTATGATTTTAACATTGAGCCATAAAACTAAACAGTTCCACTTGCTGTCATTATATGCGTGCTCATAAAAGCTGATAGCCACAAGTAATTAAATATTTCACACATATTTAATCAAAAAACATTTTAATACGTATTTAATTAAACGGTAATAATGTTGATACAGCGTTAACTCGCTGCAACGCGGCTTCGTTTTTTTAATGGGACGATTTTAAATGCTTTCTTTACAGCGTACCAACAGGCAATGTGTTCTGATTGATTGGAGGCAAATGTGAATCTCCTACAACAGATTTATCATGTCTGGATATAAGAATAACTTATAGAATAACTACGAATAACTTTATTTCCCGCTCAGAAGGAGACATCCGCACTGAGATCTCCAGTTGAAAAAAAATATTAATAATTTCATGTTTTAAAATCTACGAAGGTTTGAACTTTGAGAGTATTTAAACTAGTGAAAAATGTGAATAGACGTTAATGTGTGTCTGCGAAAAGTTTATAAAGTGTAGCGAGGGGTTTTACAGCCTTAAAACATATATGAAAATTATAAAAAATTACTTTACTTTTAGAAAGTAACCCCCGCGAATATACGAAGGAAAACAGAAAAACTTCTGAAACGTCCGCTTACCTACAGTGATTGGCTTAAAATGCTTCATTGTGCTGCTGCATGGTGTTGTCTGTCGGACACCAGTACCGCACATTTCCCACAGAACTCACATCTCCGCAGCTTTTTGAATAGTCGTACCAGCGCAATCAGACGTACAAAAATGCGTGCCTGCTAGGTTGGCAGCTTTGGAAGAACAAGTGAAGGAAATGATAAGGATACAAGGTGTTCTCTGTGTCGATGAAGATCACTTTTCCACCCGAGTAGCCGTCCTCGCCCGGCAGCTGGGCCGTGACTGGAAAGACCAGAACAAACGTTACGTAACGATACATAAAAACGCGTCGGAGCAGAGAGACGGAGGCGGAACATCCTCACCACACAGCGTGTGAGACAGCTGGGTTTTTCCCGTCCGGAACTCTGAGGGAAATTCAAATCATTTGGAAAAAAATTAATTAAACAATAACCTGACGATATAGAGAGAAAATAGACTCAACATCAGATTTCTTAAACTGTAAAATACATTTTGTGTTTAACTTCGGGTGGTTGCAAGTGTTTGGTAAAATGAACACACAAATATAAAAGAATTAGAGTACAAAATCATAAATTACTTAAGACTAAATACGAATTTAAAAAAACGGCTTCTACGCATTACGGCTGCACGATTATGAGCAATATAATAATCATAATTATTTTTAGCATTATTATTATTAAACGATTATTAATCACGATCATTCATCCAATCTAGTAAAATATTTTTTTTTTACTGCAACCAATTATAAACAGACAATGCTGCAAAATTTTTTTTATTAAAAATGAAACTTTAGATTAGAATAGATGATAAATAATGCAAAACAAAAATACTTTTATATTTAAAAGCACAAACTAAATATGTTATTGCAGAGTAGGGTTGTCCCGATCAGGGACAGTCTGAGTCCGAGTTATTTGATTTTGTGTATCCACAGAGTCCTGATCCGATACTTCTATGGGTAATGCATGAAAAAAAATAAAGAAAAGCGGAGAGACTGATCCAGGATGTTCCCTTTTTTATTCACCTTATTGGGTCACACACACTGCCATCAGGTGGCGCTACTCTGCTCTAGCGGAAGTCTATGAATACAGCCCGCTTCCACCCGTTCTTCTGCGTTTTGCCGGCCGCGGAGCAACAGAAGATCATCTCCAACCATCCTCCTTCGCTGGCGGAGGGAGGCCCGAGTTTCTGGCAGAAACTTGCTCCAACGGGAACCCAAAGACCAGTCCAGGTGAATCTTAAACATTGATAAAAAAAGACGTTGTTTATCCCCAGAGCCAGACGAAAACCCCTCTGAGTTTCAGGCTGCCGACTGCTGAGAAACGGGAGCTGTGAGCCACGTGTGCCGAGAGCCAAACCAACCAGAATCTGCATTTAGCCGCGGAGCCGATAAGAGGTGAATGCCGGACTGGAGAGCTCCAAAAAGGTATTGTTAAAAAGTGGACGCCGATCGCCCCGCAGCCAGCCAGGAGGAAACCAAAGCCAGGAGCTTCCCACCGCTGCTAGCCAGATTAGCAATCCTTCGTTAGCCTCCTGGCTAACAATCACTGTAGGTCCCCCTTTCCTGATCAACACGCAGCAACTCTAAGGACTTTAAACGTTCATAAGGTCTGTTTGGGCAGCGACAAATTAGTTAGGAAAACTCATTTTAAAGGTTTTTCCTTTTATTTTTATCTTTTTAAGTTTCATCTGCTATCTTTGGGTAAACCAGGCCTCGGCCTGAAGTTTTAATCAGTGTTTCCCGACAAAGAGTCGTTTTTAAATCCTGTAATTTGAGCAACTCAATGAGACAGGAGTTTTTCCTTTTTCTGTTTAATGTATAATAAATATATTTGAGCCCCCCACGTGTGTCGCAGAGAGCTACAGCTTAACAAGGCCATGTGTTGGTTTAGGCTGTCGTTTCATAATCTAAGATCGCTATTAACGGTTCAAACAGAACTCGGTTTAAAAATAGATTGTTTGAGAACAGAAACTATTCTCATTAGCCGTGTTTGAACTCGCCTTATTCGATCAAAATATGGGAATTAGATTGTTTTACTGTCGTGATCATCCATAAATTAAGTAATCAACCAAAGGTTAATTACTCTTATCCAGATAATTCTTAAACATAAATAACACTTCTTACTCAAAAGAATGTTTTGTGTTTTCTTACATTGCTTATGGTTTAGAGGTAAACCTGTGGTGCTAAACTCATAATAAACTAATTAAATTTAGTGAAACTAATTCAGTTTCATTCCAGCATCTACAGATCAAGTCTTTGGTTCTTAAAACATCCAAATTCATCTAGAACTTTGACACCAGAATCCATGGTTTCTCATCTTATTACATATTCATCTTTTTGTGTTCTTTATTGTAACTATTAATTTATTTTAATAAGTAGTCTGTTCTCTTTTTCTTGCTTGGTGATTAAAATGTTTTTCTTATGTTTCCTGTACATAAATCTCGTATTTTTGGAAAGTAAACGTTGACTTTCTTGTTTAACACACATATTGCAAAGTTTATGGTCAAAAAACTGTAAAGAATTCATTCCTTCAGATTATGAGACTGATATCAACATTTGGCTATTAAAATAGTTCCTGATAAAAGGTGGTGCCACGGATAATAACAAATTTCCACAAATTATTAATCTTATTGACTGCCATAAGCAGTCCCTTTAACTTTTAATAGCCAGATAACTACATTCTTGGTAATTTCCCAACAACCTTAATTTTATTTAACAATTCTGTTAACAAACACAGCACTTCTATTGGGGTAGCTTAAACAATCAAGTAATAAATAAATTATTTACTTTTGAACTTTAGTGCAAAAGTAGCTTATACTTAAAAAAGTCTTTAAAAAATAGTACCTCAGCTTGAATAAACTTAATAACGAGAATGTATATACATATCAGGGGTCATTTTAACTTTATGTTTTCTGGATTTGACCAGTTTATTAGAACGGTGACAGAAAAATCTGATGGTTGTCGGCCATTTTTACAGAGTAATATGGACTGACTACATGTTGCAACTGCACAGATATTTTCAACTTTAAGCAGAGGTAAATAAATTAACTAAAACAAAAGATTCCTGGACACTTTAAACAAGGCATTTGGCTGAATGGGAGCTTACCAGAAGTTTCTGTGAGACACTTCGGTGCGCTACGATGTGCCAAACACCTGCTGCTGCTTCTTTCCTACCGCGGGTTTTCCTGTAGTTGAAGCGTAGTTTACGCTTCCGGGAACTGTTTGTTCAGACTCTTGTAGACTTCTATTCGGTTTATTTGGAGAACCGTTTCCTCACTTTAAAACTTTGGCTGAAGCGATGCGTTATTACAGTCCTCAGTGCGGCAGAGCCTACAGGGTTCCTACACAACGCCAATGTCAAAATTCCATACTTTTTCCAGACCTAAATTTCCAGACTGAAATTTCAATAAAACTATGCGTCACGTCAAGAAATAGTGGAACTGATCATTTGTTTAGATTACTCAGAATATGTTGTCACCAAAAAACATTCTGGACGATTTCAGCTACTTCAAAAAGGAGACAGGGCCAGCAAAATAGTCGCTGAAGATTAGCGCTACCAGCTAGCGGCTAGCCAGGAGAAACTCTCCTCACTGAAAGTCCCAGATCATTTCTTCCTCTCAGTACGGACCCCTCGTTTTGGCTTTGGCCTGCCATCTGATTTAATTCAGAGTTTCTATTTTAGAGGCAGTTTAGGAAAAGTATTTTTTACTAAATACTCAAAATCTCCACCCTCCATAATTACAATTAATATTTTGACTAGCTAACCGAGATATCAACACAAATCCGCACATCTTCCGTTATTTCATTCATTGACTCTGATGATAACGTACTGTAACGTGATGGGCCTGAAGCCAACAAGTGGCTTCTCCAGAGCCTTCGCTATTGACACTGTCCTGACCAATCACAGGGGCACAGTGTCGTGACAATAGCCTCACCTGATTGGTTAATCATTCTCTGTTTCTTTTTTTTTTTTAGATCAAGCGATGCCAACTCAGCCTGGCCTCCTCACCAACCAACAGATTGCAGTACCATGTTTTCAACGCTAATTTACCACGTAACTTTTAACAGGGCCGCTGTTTTACACATTATTAAACGCTTAATAATGAATGAAGAGAAGAGGAGGAGATGAGAGACGGATTAGGTAAACGGTTTAAAAAAAAAAGGGTTTATTAAATGAGTTATATTCTGAAAAGGTGAGGATGCCTGGCCTCCGCAATAAAACGTCACTGTAGAACAGAAACGTGAATTTGAACCCCACATGGAAATGTATTATGGTTCCATGTGGAGCAGGAACTGCAACCGTTTAATCTCACCTTATTAAGTAGCTCTCTGTTCAGCTTGTTTAGGTTGCATATTATCTAGAGTGAATAAAAGATAAATACTAGTGAACAGGAGTAGAGATAGGAAATAGCCCCACCCACGAGGAATTAAAAAAACCGACAGGGACATATGTATCCGAGTCCTGAGCGGGAGGTAACGCCCGATTTCGATCGAGTCTGAAACTACATGATCGGGGCCGATTTCCGATCACACGATCGCATCGGAGACATACCCATTGCAGAGTGCAATCTTGACGTGCAACCTAACGGAAACATTTACAGCTTATACAGAAAAAGGCCTAGGACACTGTGACTACCCAGCAAACATTCGGCCCACCACAACGTCTTTTCCCTGGCCAAAAATGTTCGCGTTAGGACCACATAAATCATAAAAAATGTCTAAAAGAACATTTAGCTAAAAATGCATTCAGGTACATTTGTAAATGTCTAAAGTTATCTTGGGTTACATGTAGGGCTGAACGATTAATTGCATGTGCAATTAAATCGCGACTTGGTAAAATGCGATTTCCTAATCGCAAAGGCTGCGATTTGACTTGATGTAAACATGTCTGCTGAAGTCACGTGACTTGCAAACAACGCAGGGAGAGAAGGAAACGCTGAACTTTAACCTGTTATAAAATGACCAAAAGCTTAACAGAATCCAACACTACACAATATTTGGTACCAAAGAGGAACAGAACATCAGTTGTGAGAAATTATATCTGCTATGAAAACGTTGATGCTGCGCAACGCCAGGTATTATGCAGAACCCGTCTTGGTATTGTTGCTGCCTCACGAGGTAGGCTACAGTACGAACCTTTATCAACACCTAAAAACATCACACCACCATATATGAGAGTTGCACGGCTAAACTGACCGCCACCAGTGATTAAATTTCCAGTAAACAAACTTCAAGGCGACAGGGATCGCTGACCGAGCTGTTTGAAAGAATCGCTCCTTATGAACATAAAAACGGCACACTGAAATAATTCGTGCTATAACGGGTTTTATAGCCAAAAGTTTGCTTTGTTAACCATGATGAATAAGATAGGATTCAATCTCACACACATTTTACCCATATTTTACCTGCGCTGTATAAAAAATGCAGACAGAAAGTTAAAGCCGCACCGAAAACAGCAGATTATTTTGCAACAACTGACCTGAGATCAAACCGCTCTACGGAGCCATACCAGAGTCTGAAAGTGCATTAGATCGATGGAGGATTAAAAATCAGAGCTTGTTCCTTCAAGCATCCTACTTCCTGGATAACCACACGGAGGAAAACATTGCAGCCAGAGGGAATTATTAGCTGGGATCAAAAGGAAGAAAACCTTGATTGCAGAACGACACCGATGACCATCGAGTGTGATGATTAAAAGTAGATAAAGTTGTTAATATTTGCCTTTGTCTTAAAATAAGTAAATAATCTTATGGAATAGAATAAATTATGTATAAAAATCTGTTTATAATACACAATATTTTTGATGGCATTAATTAAAAAATGCATGACAAAAGCCCCACAATAATAATTGCACATTAAATCGCAATATTGAAGAAAGAAAATCGCAATTAGATTATTTTCCATAATCGTTCAGCCCTAGTTACATGTATAATTGTCTGACTTTTCGCTACCTTTAGCTCAACTTCTACTTCCAACTTCTCCTTGTCAATCAGTTGTAAGTGGACGTCCACTAGGTGGCGTCCTTTACACGTCTATTTGTAGTTAATCATGACCCAGTATCCCTCATTATCCTCAACCTTTACAATCAGATATAATAAAGCTGTGCTTGATCCTTGCATGGTTAATACTGCAATAATTAATTTAATTTGCAGAGTTTTTAAGAGTTTGTGAAGACATCCACTGACGTCCTTTGCACGTTGTAAAGCAAAACAGAAAAAAAAACAGGAATTATCTTTATGAAATACATGATTTGTATAAAAAGTACATATATATTTACTTTTTATTTTTTAATAATCATAATGACAAAGTATCCAGTGATGCAAAGCAACTGCATTTAGGTAATTTTTTCAAGAACTTATTAAAGATCTAGTGATAGTACATAATCCCGCGATATGCTAACACATTTTCCCGCATTTATCAACTGTACTTACGGACAGATCCATGCGTATGTCGTGCGTAGGAACAATTCTACGTATTGTTCATTATTTATTAATTTGTACTTGTGCGTAGAAATTTCCCTAAATGTACAGTTCTGATTGTTCGTAAGCACAGCACCTAGTGGTAGAACAGAGGAACTGCAGCACTGAAACAGTTTTACTTTCACTGATTTTTCTCTCAGCAGTTTATCGCCTAAAACCAAGGAGCTCATGTTGGCGTCTGTCTGTGTTAGAACAAAAATAACGTAAAAGTTACGCACGGAGTAGCAGTAAACTTTCAGGAAATGTTTGAAATTTGCCAAGAAATACAAAATTTAATTAATTTAATGCATGGAGATCCTGTCACCCCCCGTTTATTTGTTTATTTATTACACCAAGTGTTTCAGCTTAATGGGATTTTTTCACACCTTTAATTAAAAGGTTTGCAAACTGCATCATGACACTAAATGTTCCTGTTTATCAGTGAAGCAGATTGTCCTTTTTTCCTGCAGAACAAGCCGTGTCCCCAATTATTCATGGCCACAAAAGAGTCAAATATGATGATCAGAGCATCCTCTTTATTAGATCTGGTCCAGCCGTGTACTGAGGGACGTTTTACTTTATTTAGTTTAATATCGAACCATTTACCCCCTTAATTTGCAACAGGAACATCTCCTCTGTCCCCTTTTTCCCAGGCGGAGTTATCTGTTTTTTCTTAGTTTCCCTTGAGCAGATAGAATCAAACATTAATGTTCATTATTAAAGTATTTAATACGCTCAAAGACGTTAAAGATTTCCACAAAAGTTAATATTAGCAAACAAAATTATTTTACTTTGACGTGTAGCTACGCACATCCTAAATTTCCTTTGTAGGATAGAGTATAGGAAAATGTTTTACGAACGATTGATAAATGAGGGCCTGGAACTTTAGCACAATTTGAAATGGTGCGCAGTGAAATTAATTTTTTACCTATAATTTTTTTTATTTTTGTGTGTCCATTTTACCAAACACTTGCAAGTACCAGAGGTTACGCAAAACAAATTTCTTTTACGGTTTACAAATCAGGTTTTACGCACACACAGATGTTGTGAGTCTATTTTCTCTCCATATAACAAGTATAATTAAAACCATCACTGCTCCGTGTCTTCTGACCTCCAAAGGCCTCAGTGATAGCCATGCTCTCTATCCCTCCACCCAACAGCTTGCTGCAAACACACAGAGAGTCACACATCAATGGAAGACCAACAGGTGCTGGTTCAAATCCCACAGGCGGCACGAGCTTAACTCAAACTCCTGGCTCCCAGTCGTTACGTGGAACACCTGCTTCCTCCTGGTGCTGTATTCGAAGGCCGTCTGAAAGCCCACGTTCTGTCACCACACAAACAATCACCTCAGATCAGAACCAGGATCTCACCGTAAAGTAACCAGAGCAACGTGGCGTCCCACCAGCATCTTTCCCGCAGCCTCTTTGATTTTTTCCACTTTAGCCTCAGACAGGCCCTTGATGTTGCACAGAGCTTTGCGTGTGGTCATCTGGATCCCCTTCACGGTGCAGATACCCACCGACTTCAGCTTCTTAATGTCCGCCACGTTCTGGGGAAACAGCAGGAGCGAAGGGGACACCGGTAGACCCACAGCGCAGGAACACACGCTCTCAATCCCACCACAACCACCAACTTCTCAGCATCCAGTCAGGATTTTATGTGACAGACACAAAGTAACACCTATTTGGGAAGCGGTGGGGAAAAACGTCATGGTTTTTATGTCTTCATCAGCTTTTTTCTTGTTTGCAAAAGAGTTTAGGCTCAGTCAGGTTAGACAGAGAGCGCCTGCAAACATCAACAGTCATTCTAAACTAAAGAAAAAATATTTTGGAGTAAATGTCCGCCCAAAAACTCTGAAATTCGGAGAATAAAATCACATATTTTCCAAAATGGAAATTCTCTTGTGTCAAAAAGAGCAAAATTACGAGTAAAAACTCATAATTTCTGAGATTAATTGAAGATATTTTTTAGGCAAAAATCTGTAGAAAATGTAGAAAATTTGCAAGAAAAAAAAAGAAATTTCTATGATTTAAGGCATTATTTTTTTATTACAGTTTTCTGACTTTACAATGTTAGAAATATCTTAGTTTAGATATTTAAAATGTGTGCCTTTAATTATAGGATTTATATTTTATTTATTTTTATTATCTATTTTCTACTAAAAAATAAAGGTGTAAGATTGCAGGATACAAATATATACGAAATGAATCATCTGTCACCTTTTGTGACAGATGATTTCCAACTTTTTTTCTGGAAAATATGTTCAATTATTCTCAGAGATTCTGATTTTTACTTGAAATTTTACTACTTTTTTTTTTACATCAGAGAATTTCCCCCCCAGTTTTTCTGGAAAACATTTACTCTCAGAATTTTTCAGATTTTTGAATGGAAATTTACTCCAAAATATTTTTATTTTGTTATCAATGGCCCTAATACTCTGTCGTACATTTAACCCCTGAATCTGCTTTGATCTAAACTAGCAGTGTCCACAGTCATCAACTAGGGCTGGTATCCTCCGTGTTTTGGCTGTGAAAGGAGTTAATGGAACCGTGCTGCTTTAAACAGGACAAGAACCTCCTCCCTGAACATTCAGGGTTTTATTTATAAAACACACATTTTACTTTGTATTTGTCCATCACATAAAAACCTACATTAAATACATAGTAGTTTGTGGTTGAAAAGTTAATATATTTGTAATATGTTACTCACAATCCCATGTTTCTGTAGGAGGTCTATGTCTTGAAAGAACGACTCCTGTTTAGTTGAGAGGAAACCATAATTGATTAACAGAGATTATTCATATTTAACCTCCTAAACAGACGGAAATCACTAATAAAATATGCCAGCACAGCTATATTCCGTACAACAGAGTATTAGGGCGACTGTAAACAAAACAAAATAATTTTGGAGTAAATTTCCTCCCAAACAAACTCAGAAATTCTGATATTAAAGTCACATATTTTCCAGACAAAACTTGGAAACTCTCTGAGTCAAAAAGTAGTAAAATTACGAGTAAAAACTCATAATCTCTGAGATTATTTGCACATACTTTTCAGAAAAAAATAGGAAATTCTCTGTCACAAAAGCCGTAAAATTACGAGTTTAAAGGTTTGAGGTTTCAGATGTTTTCTAGAAAAAAAAAACTATGTAACTCTTTGATGTAGAAAAGTACAAAATTTGCAAGAAAAAAATAAGAAATGTGTATGATTAAACCAATATTTTAAATTTTCTGACTTCACAATGTCAGAAATATCTTAGTTTAGATATCGAAAATGTATGCCTTTAATCATAGAAATCTCTGATTTTTCTTGCAAATTTTCTTCTTTTCTACATCAAAGAGTTACGTGTTTTTTTTCTAGAAAATATTTGAAATTAATCCAAAAATGTCTGTCTTTTAACTCATAATTTTACGACTTTTGAGACAGAGAATTTACGAGTTTTTTCTTCTTCCTGGAAAATATGTGTGGTTAATCTCAGAAATTATGAGTTTTTACTCTTAATTTTGCTACTTTTTGAGATCAGATATGTTCTGCGTTTTTTCTGGAAAATATGTTACGTTAATCTCAAATTTTCTGAGTTTTTGGTGGTTAAAATTTACTCTAAAATATTTTTGTTTTGTTTACAATGGCCCTAATACTCCGTCGTAATTCGGTCATATTATTTAATAATAATAATAATAATTAACAAAAAAAGACAACTTTTCTTAAGCAACAAGCTAAACAATTTTAGCTATCAATCTCGTACCTCGTCATCCTGGAAACCTGTGTCATCCTCAACAACTTGATCCTCAGCGACTTTCATTTTTTAATGAGAATGAAGCTTTAAATTAAATATACAATTTTACAAGTTCAGTTAAATACCAAATTTTTTTTTTTTTTTTTTAGCCAACTCGGAGGAGTTAGCCCAACCAAAAGATAACACCGACTCTAAATTAACACACAAAATACAGACTGGGAAGCAAACAGAATTTTTTGGAATGAGTCGGTTCCGGTTCCGTTGACCACAAAGAGAAAATAATTCACTAACAGCTAATATATATATATAAAATAAACGCTGTACTAAAAAAACTGTGCCGTTTTATTTCCTAGCATCTAGCATCTGCTACTGGCGGGAATTTAGGACCCGAAATGCATTCAAATGCTAGCGGAAATTTTGGACTTGATCACTAAAAACATGCATACGTGATTAATCAGTCGTTCATACGGTTTCCCTCGAGTGTTTCTGGTTTTTACACAACTAACGTAAAATGTAGCTGTATATGTATTAGTAGACCTTCTGAAATGAGAGACTTAAAAGCCCAGAGGAAGATTACTCCCCCCGATACCCTTTTTGACCGAGGATTGGAAACGCATTTGAATGCAGCATTGTGGCGCTAACTTTGAGAACAGGTCCGTTCCAGAAAGCAGGTCACGTGACATGAAACGGATACATTTGAGGTACCTTTCAAGGTACGTTAGTAACCATAGCAACTTACTGAAATTTCTGAACACAACCTGCTTATGTTCCAGGTATGTTTGTTCCAGAGAGGGTGGAAGCACAGATTATACTATCTTTCGTCGAAATCACTTTAATTAAAATGCTCGCATTAAATAGTCTTATTCATTCAGCTTCTTGTAATAAAAATATGATTGTTTTATGAATTATTTGGTACGATATCAACATGTAACAAATTGATCTTTGGTCTTTTGTAGTTCTTTCTTTGTATTACATATTATGCACTGGATCTCCCAGCATTGTCCAGTTCTGTCCCATTGGTGGAAAAAAGTAAATTTTGAATAACATTCCAACATACTGAAACAAATTTTAAATGATACATTATATCCTCCAGAACCTCACAAGCCCAACGAGGAATAAGGGGCAGGAAATATATATATCAAAATGCAGATTGTTGGGACTTTTATTTAACGCTGAGCCAGCAGGAACGCTCCGTTATTCAAATTCAAGTGCAGTGTAAAGTTTTGACCTGAAGAGGGCACTCCAGCTATGTTTTTGGGTAGAAAAGTAAGTTTTTTTTTAACTGAACTGTTCTAAAAAAACTCCAAAAATAATGAAGAGACATGTAGATCATACTATTAGACACTCATTTATAGTTTATCAGCAAAAAGAAAAAATGATTAGGGGGTAAGTTGGACTTTATACTCAGTTATTTTTTGCCAAACCAACATTCTTTCTTTAGCTTTATTATCTTTTCATAAAGATTCGCTTGAATTCCTCATAGGTCAGCATTAATACTTCAATCTCCACTTCTTTGAGGTATTCTGGCGTTTTTTTCTCTTCTGTTTCCTTTGTGACTCGTGAATTCTGTGATCCATTGAGAGGGTCTTGATGTTTCACATCAACTTGTTGTGTTATGTGACAAAAAATTATGAGGGAAAAAAACATAAAATAAGACACAACGGAGTATTAGGGCCATTGTAAATGAAAGAAAAATATTTTGGTGTAAATTTCCACCCAAAAAAAACCCACAAATTTTGAAATTAAAGTCACGTATTTCCCAGAAAAAACTCGGAACTTCTCTGATGTGAAAAAGTAAAATTACATGCAAAAAAATAAGAATTTCTGAGATTAATTACAGATATTTTCCAGAAGAAAAAAAAAACATGGAAATTCTCTGTTACAAAAGTCGTAAAATTACAACTTAAAAGACATAAATTTCGAGATTAATTTAATATCTTTCCAAGCGGGGAAAAAACGTGTTATTCTGTGATGTAGAAAAGTAGATAATTTGCAACGGCATACTTTTTTTTTTTACAATTTTCTGACTTTTACAACTTTAGAAATATCTTATATCAAATGTATGCCTTTTGGGGATTTTTTGCAGAATTTCTACTTTTCTTCATCAGAGAATTACACTTTTTTCCTAAACAATTTCTGAAATTAATCTTAAAGTTTCTGTCTTTTAACTTTTTTTTTTCTGGGAAACAATTAATCTCAGATATTCTGAGTTTTTACTCAGAATTTTTTGACAGAGAATTTCTGACTTTTCTTCAGGAAAATATGACTTTAATCACAGATTTGTTTTGGGGTTTTTTGGGCTGAAATTTACTAGTTAATAAATCCAGATTGAACTTTTCCATTTGGTGAAGAAATATGAAGATATGGCTACAAAAGTTTGAAATGAAAAGTGTGAACCTAATATTGCTGGGCAGAATTATAAATATCTCCAGGAATGAATGGATATTATTGCCCTACCTGTACCTGTTCAATGTCCCCACAGCATGATGCTGCCACCACTATGTTTCACAGTGGGGATGGTGGAGTACTACATGTTAAACGTACCGTTTTACGTTCGGGACAAATTTACCTCAGAGGTGGCAGTGGGGGAAAAAACGGCTTATAGGATGCTGGGAGTAAACAACATGCTGCATTTCTTTTTGTGTTTTAATTCTTGCAGTCCAGTTAGACAGAAAGAAGGGACAAACGTTTAAACGTAAGACTATAAATTGTTCCGTAAAAATACAACAGAGGGGGATGGAATTCACTTAACATCAACGAAGGAGCTTTAAACATTCATGAGGAAACGCAGCGACAGGCGCCGAGAAGCTGCTGCTCTGACGTTTAGACAGAAGCTCTAAAAACAGAGACGGTGATCAGACTGCGGGCAACGTTCCGACTCTCATGAACACACCTCCATCTGCTACCCACCCAACACACATTTATGCCGAAATAAGTACGTCTAGAAAAACAAAAAAAACACCAGGAGGACAGAAGCTGTAACTGCTGCTGGAACCCAGTCTCTGCATGACGTCGAGAACAAGGAGAGACGGTGGGGAAATGATCAAGGTGTTGTTGCTAGGCGGGTTTCGCCGTCGTTTCTCCCGTTTTCCGCGGTCTCTCCCTGCGCACCGCCCGGCTGCAGACCTCAGGCTGAGGACGTCCCGCTGCTCACGCCTTGCCAGGCGCAGGAGGCATCATCCCGGGCATCCCTCCAGACATCGCCGTGTTGGGTCCTAACAGGATCTGAAACGATAAAAACAAACCGTCTCTCAGCTTGTTGCTCCGTTACACAGATTGTTTCTTAACTTAGCTTTCTGTTGAAGCGGTGAAGTAAAGAAATGCTTAAAAAAAAAAAAAAAAAAAAAAGCCGACCTGTCGCTGCTGCTGCAGCTGCTGCTGCTCCAGCTGGAGTCGCTCCGTCTCGAATACGACGGGCAGCACCAGGATCATGAAGGAGGTCGTCCCCACCCAGAGTGCCGAGCGCGAAAAGCTGCAACAAAAGTAAGAATCCATGTACAGGACGTTCATCAAGATGCTTTTCTGCTTTAAAAGGCAACTTTACAAATTTAAATTACACATAAAAAAAACATACAAGAATAATGCTTCATACCTTTTTTTCCTGTTTCAAAATAAAATAAAAAATAATAAACCACAAAAGTTCAAAAGCAGAAATGTAATATTTAAAAATTACAAAATCAAAGTGATTGATTTGTTTTTAACCTATAATAAAAAATCTGTTGCTTTTTTTTCTCTTATTTGTTGCAAAACCCGAAGTATAGATTTTAGTTCTATTTCTATTCTGATCCATTTCTAGGTAAAATGACGTTAAGGTTGTTTCTTTATTATCTTCCAGTAGATAAATTAATAAAAATAAAATATTTCAGGCAGCTGAAGGATTAAATACTGTATAATGAAAGGCCTGTAATGCTGGGTGCACACCAAAGGATTTTCAGTCTCAGGCTGGTGGTCTGTAGAAAACTTGGAGTGTCAGCGCGCTCCGGTCGTCTTGATCGTTAAATGTAAGGCGATAATCTGATTTATGCCAGTCTTTCTCTAGTCTCTTGAATCAGACAATATTTGATATTATCACAATGCATATTGTAGTCGCAGCGACGTAAAAACAACCAATAAAGCCGTTCTCACACAAGCGGAAGCACGAAGCTATGGAGCCCAGCAGGGGTCAGGCACAGAAATTATTTTTGAGGAGTAAGAATCCGTTTCCTCGGTTTATTAAGCCGTGTGACCATGTTAGGACGTAACCCACTTTATGATGTACCCTCTGCTGTGTGAGGTTATACTTTGCTGCTATCGTTTGTGTGTTGGATTACACACAATTTGTTTTTGTTCCTGCAGGAAAGTAGGCTATAAACATAGGTATCGTATTTATGAAATAACAGTTTTGTAGCCATATATGGAGCCTTAAAGGATCTGTACGCAACAAATACAATATTTGTGTTGCATGGCCGAAAAGCGGCCTAGAAACATGCGATGAATTACAAAGTGTATGCCAACTTTGCCTCCTGGAATACAGGCACCAACCAGCGCTATCTGTGCATCTGTATGGACTAAGTGGTGCAGCATAAACGCCTTGCATTAAAAAAAGGATATGAGTTAACCTTGTGGATACAGTACCCACTTATAATGAGAGTCTTTATTAGACGTATCAACCTCTGCAAAGAATGCTACAATATTTACAGATAAATAAACTGTGTAATGCTGAGCATGATTGGGAGGAATTTGGTGGGAAGCTAAAATAATCTAGGTGTAGTCTGGTAAATTGTGTCCCTACAAGATTCTGTGTTTTTCTTAAAATCTTTAGTCTGAGACTAAAAAACTGTTAACCCAAGTCTTTGAATGTGAGCTGATCATCATTTAGAGTCTTTTCTAAATCTTTTCAAACTCTCATAAGTGTCCATGCTGAAAGGACTAAGTTTGTTAAAGGTAGTTCTGTAAATACTTTTCTTCTTATGTTGTGAAGAGGGGAACTAAATATTTCCATTAGCCGAAACACGCTGCACGATGTGAGGAATGAACGACCTAAAACACGAAATGAATGGTTTCATATCTGCCCCATGGGGTATAAAAACAGTTTAACGGAGTATGAAAGTCAGGCGGAAATATTCCTCTTTTGCTAAAAAGATTTTTGTTTCTTTTATAAAACAGAGAAAATATGTCTTTATAGGTCATAATCCCTGAATAATACATCTGCTACAGTAGATTATTCTTAGACAAAACACACAGCGATCCGTTATGTGTCATACTTTACGTTAGAACGGTTTAATATTAATAATAATCCAACATTTATCTGTTCAGGAAGCCCGGTTATCGTGTCCAGCAGAATCAGCTTCCATCCTTTGGGATGGCAAAATTTTCATCACTATATTTTTTAAAACATAACGGTATTACGGTATTTAATGGTATTTTTTTTCCATACAAGACCGTTCATATCCACATTATCTTATAAGAATGAAGAATATAAAAATGTGCTTTAAATAGCCCATTTTCCTGCCATATGGACTGCATCATATTGTTTTTTTCCAGACACAGGTGAATGATTTGAAAATAAATAAAATAATTATGATTCTAATAGACATTCTTGATGTTTTATGGCTGAATGTATAATTTTTTTAAGCCTCACGTTGACGCAAGCAACAAATTGCATCTTCTAATTGCTTTGCATGCAGTACTGAAGAATCCCGCTAGGGGGCAGAGTACAGACTCAGATCGGATTTTGCCAAAGAAGAAGTAAAATAAACATGGCGACCGTAGGTGATTATTAGCCTGTTAATATTCAGATAACAGCAGAAGTATCGTAGATGGTATGTAAAATATATTTACCGCTATTAATGATTTCTTTCCTACTGGTTTCACCACCATCGAACATGTTTAACTACAGACGGTAAAATAGCACTCGACACTTCCCCCTACTGGTTACTCGCAATAGCGTTTTACAAAAGGTATGCCGTTCGGTTCTCGTCTGACATTTTAAAGCCGATAAATTTTTTAAACTATAGACGAGGATCCTCTTTTTTGGAATTACTTCATCAGAACTGTGTGCTTCCCTCCTGCCTGCAGCTGTACTTAGCTAAAAATTGTATTTTCTACGCTGTGGTGAAGAGCGTGTAGCAGTGAAATCGGTCCTGGCTGAAACACTTCCCCTCATTAAACGTTCCGGAAGTTGCCCGAGATATTCAACGGTACATGGGTATATTAAAAATTCATATCGTAACGAAAATAAACACCGGTTTTCAGTATGAACCGGTATACCGCCCAGGCCTACAAGAACCGTACCTGTAAATTAGGAAAAATGAAGCTTTATTTGTTTCTTTCTCTACTTTTTGTTTTTCGAATTTGGTTTTAAAGCAAAACAACAACAAAAAACAAAAAACCGAACTGATTATTTGGGTTTTTTCCGATTTTATTTTGAAACGTAAAAACCAAAATAAAAAAAAATCATAAACGGATTAAGAATTTAATTCTGCTTTGTTTTTTTTTTGCAGAAATGTAAAAAGGGAAAAAGCTGCTCAATGGTTATGGAGGATTTGAACCAAGAAACGGATGCTTCTTTGGTATCAGCTGAGATCAAAATGAAAACTAATTCAGGAAAGCATTTTGCAGAAAACAAACATTAAGAAAAACGGCAAGAAGCTGAATTTTAGATCTAATAAATAATGTAACTACGTGTTAAGGATACCAACCTGCTTTGCAATCATCCCTGCAGTATCAATCAGTCCAATACTGCCCTCACTTAGGACTGTTTGGATGCAATATTTGCTAGACTCTAATATTTTAGATGCCATGCATCAAACTCCGCTTTCCAATAATCTATATTGGACAACTTGGGTTAACTGTTGTTGTATTTAATGCCCACGCCTGAAGAGTGAGGAATTGCACCTTAATTTAATTCGTTGCATCTGACTAACAGGACCTAAAGAGCTAGCTAGCTGCTAGTCACTCAGATGTCTGATCCTTTTCTTGGAAGTGAATGCACCACACATTAAGTGCTACTCGTTAAAACGGGCTCAGTTGTAGAGTCTGTTAAAAAAGAAATAAGAGGAAGAACATTTCACCAGATAACGGGAAGGCGGAATTTATCACTGCAGATTAATTATTAAAAGAGCGTGTCAACTCTAGAAACGTTTCCATTTATAAATAAATACCTAAAACATATAATTACAGATCGCTGTTAGGGGTTTAATAACCTTTCAGACTTTATTTTTGCCCACAATTGATATATTTAGTTATTTATCGCTGCCTGTAGGAGGAATTAATTATTGCTGTCTAGTGTTGCTATGCTGCTTCTGATTTATGACTGACAGCGTGAAACTGGTCTAAACCCCTTAACAAATATTTACAAGGAAAAAAAACACTTATCTATATTAGGGATGCAACAACACCACTTTTATCAAACCAATACGATACCGATATTTCTACCACACAAAAAAAAGTTTTGAATAATTTTACAGGTTTTATTTTCTTCTCTGCTTGTTGCATCAAATGAGGGCGAATTATATCAAAAATAAATTAATAAACTGACCAAAAAAAGAAAATGTCAAATTAAAAATTTTCATGTTCTGTGAAATTATCACTGATTTCCTACATTTTAAGTATCAGTTCATCGTTTAACTTTAACCGATACGAGTACATTAGACCGATACCAGTATGGGTATCAGTTCATTCCTAAACACCGATACATCTACCACAAAAAAAATGCAATAATTTCAATAACTTTTTATTTTCTTCTCTGCTTGTTACAAAAAATAACGGTGAATTATATAAGAATATTGATGAAATTGACAACAAAACTACGATTTAAAGCGAAAAATAAAATTTTCTGCGAAGTTATTGATGAGTTTCCACAGTTTTATGTATCGATTCATACAAATACGAGTACATTAGAAGGATACCAGTTTAGGTGCATCCCTAATTTATATGCTAAACAAAGTCAAATATCTGTTTCTGTGATAAAAACCTGCTGAATAACGTTGATTCTAACCCAATCAGAATCAGCACAAACTGGTAAAAGAGTGTCAAATATTATAGAAACGTTTCCATTTCTGAATAAATACCTTCAACATATAATTACAGACCGCTGTTAGGGGTTTAATAACCTTTCAGACTTTGTTTCCGTTTTCTACGATTGATATATTTAGTTATTTATCGCTGCCTGTAGGAGGAATGCATTATTGCTGTGTCTAGTGTTGCTATGCTGCTCCTGATTCTCGACTGTGACGGAGGGAAACCCGTCTGCAACGAGCAGCAGGTGAGGAGCAACTCACCTGTAGAACTTCTTTAGCACGGAGACGGAGCAGTGGGCGGAAGCCTCTGCGGCCGTCCTCACGGTGTCCGGGAACATCTCGGTCAGCCCCCACAGCCTCTCCATAAGCGTCTCATCCAGCTGAAGCACAGAGACACGGACGACACCGTCAGTTATGGCGATAATATGAACAACCTGACGTAGAGTAGCTCATAAAGCCTGATTAGAGCAACCATCAGCCTCTTCCATCTCTTTCTAACAGACATTACAGCTCTTCCATGTGCTGTGTCATACTGGAATAGAGTTGTGAATAATTTGTCATGGAGGAAGGTTTGGCTCCTACCAAATCAATATCTTATTTCTAACAAGGTAAAAGAAATATACTTTAATCTCCTACATAGATTCTACCCCTATAAAATTTAAATCAGACATAGATATATCCTGCACATTTTGTGAACATTATCCAGAAACTATGACTCCTCTATTTTGGCTCTGTCCTCTCTCCAAAATGTTCTGGCAAAATGTCTGTGATTTCATCTAGATTATATTGGAAACAGGTTTTGTTTGGCCTTCCCCATGGTATCTTTCATAACTCTGTGGAATTTTCTATTAAATTGTTAATTATTTTGGCCAAACTTTAAATGTTTTCTGATGGAGATCGGATTTTATATGGCCTTTCAAAAACCCAGAAGTCTTTAAAGAGTATTTAAATCTGTGCCCCTCTGATGATTCTCACTGGTTTCTCCTAGAAATGTCTATTATATAATTATATGTATACACTTACCCTGTCTTCATTCAATTACATAATCTCAATTAAAAGATTGTAACTGTTAAAATGTCATGTTCATGCTGTATTTAGCATTTGTTAATAAAAATAAAAAGTAACGATCAGCCTGTTAATGAGGCTAATGACAGCATCCAGAGTTAGCTCCCTGATTAGCACAGCCAGGCTAACAGCATGAAGCTACATTCTTAGCGTTAGCGCAAGTAAAACGATACAGGTAATAACTGATAAGAAATCATACTAACATCTTCATCTTCGTCGTCGTCTATCTCATCTTCTGGAGGACGAGTGGCCACCGGGCCCGAAGCCGGGGACAGCTCTTCAATAGAAGCCATGTCTCCTCTTCACCTCCCGCGGAGCTTTGCTGCAGCCGGGCTAACTTAGCTGAAGAACGGCCAACGATCGTCCGGAAGCCGCGGTAAGGCCGCGGGGCGGTTTTTACACAAAATACGTTTTTTTTTATTTATTTTGTTCAGAGTAAAACGCGCCTCGGCACCAATACTCTCTGAGGTCACAGAGGGAAAAACGTGAGAATCCTCGGGGACGCGTGACGTTGAAGGGTAGAGGTCAGTTTGGAAGAGATGTAAAATAAAACGGCGCCCCCTGTCGTAAGGACTGTCCAATTAAAAGTCTTTAATTATTTTTTATTTGCAAATGTTTAATCTCTCCACAGAGACTACTATCCATCTGTAATTCATTTATTTGACAGAAACATTGCTACAATGGAGGCCAATGTTAGCAAAAGAAAAAAAATTTGAGTCAGTTTCCACCCAAAAAGTGTTAAAAGTGTAAAAAAATTGTAAAATTACGTGTAAAAAAAAAAAATCAACATTTCGGAGATTAATTGTATACTTTTTCCTGAAAAAAAGTCGGACAAAAGTCCTCAAATTACTTTTAATTTTTGATATTTCCCAGTAAAAAAAGCGCAATAAAAGTAGCGTCAAATTTTGGGAGAATTTCCCAGTCAGAAAATTTATTATGTCAGAAAATTGTAAAAAAAAAAAAAAATGTTGGCTATGCCTTTAATCATAGACATTTCTTAGTTTTTTTCTTGCAATTTTCTACTTTTCATCAGAGAACTACACTTTTTTTCCTTGAAAATATCTGCAATTAATCTCAGAAATTCTTATTTTTACTCGTAATTTATTACTTTTTCACATCAGAGGACTTCCGAGATTTTTCTGCAAAAAATTTGTGACTTTCATCTTTGACTTTTTGGGCAGAAATTAACTCAAAAATATTTTTTTCTCTTTTTAATTCACCTTTGTACTCCCTCGTATGTTGCATAACTGTTTGTTGCGCAAACCACAGATAGCTACTTATTCATTTTCATCTGTAGTCTCTGAGCAGAAGCAAAGTGACAGTGGGGTTTATACCAGAGGTGGGACCAAGTCATTGCTTCGCATGTCTCAAGTAAATACAGAAAAGTCAGAGTCAAGTCTCAAGTCAAGTCCAAATACTTTACGTTGAATGTCAAGTCTTTTTATTTTATTTTATTAACGTTACAATTTAATTTTCAACATGAATCATAATAAACCATCTGCTCTTTTTAACATCTTTATTTATTTAAATACCCAATAAAACATATGACGGAGTATCAGGGCCATTGTTTAAAAAAAAAAAAAATTGAGGTACATTTCTGCCCCAGGAAAAAAGCGTATCTCTGAAACAAAAGAAAATCCCATAATTAAAGCCGTACATTTTCGATATTTACAATCAAGATATTTCTGACATTATAAAGTCAGAAAATTGTAAAAACAAATGCAATTAATAACTGAAATTTATTGGGTGTTTCCTTGCAAATTTTATACTTTTCTACATCAGTGAATTACTGTTTTTTTCCAAGAAAATATCTGAGATTAATCTTAGAAATTCTGAGTTTTTACTCGTAATTTTACTACTTTTTGACATTAGAAAATTTCTTACTTTTTTTTCTGGAAAATATGTGACTTTATTCTCAGAATGTCTGAGTTTTTTAGGATGGAAATTTACTCCAAAATGCTTTTCTTTTGTTTAGAATGGCCCTAATAGTCCGTCGTAGAAACAAGTGCAACTAAAATGAGAAAATGTAGAAAGAGGTATGAACTCACACATCCATGTGCTCCTTTAATTGAAAGCACAATTAAATTGAATAAATCTAATAAATTTAATTTAATCTAACCTAGCTAGTAAATTATAATTTCACAGATTGAATGCTAAGGATTGAGGAGATTTTTACAAAAGATTATAGGTGATGTAATTTACAAGATTATTTTTAGATTTTTAAGAGTCACATGTATTTATTAAAGAGCAATTCACCCCCTTCCATATATATATATATATATATATATATATATATATATACCCAGCAGACCAATCAGGTCCTCCATCTCTAGTTTATTAATCACCCCTAGAATCAGAACCAAACATGGAGAAGCAGCTTTTAGTTTCTATGCTCCTCATATCTGGAACAAACTTCCTGATGACTGCAGAGCTGCTGAAACTATGAGCTGCTTTAAAGCAAAAATAAAAACTCATCTGTTTAGTGTTGCCTTTCAGCAAAGATGTCTAAAGGTTTTGCTACAAGGGCCAAAATCATCAAGTTGAAAATGTCCATGGGCCACAAACACAAGAAAGAATTTTTTTTACGTAAAAAAATTAGTTTTCTTTTTTACCTGCTTTACATTAAATTAAACAGGTAATATTTTTAAATGAAACACATAAGTTGTAATTCTTGTAGACAATTGATTTTTAATCTTGTCAGCAGCTCAACCTGTGGAGATGTTTTGCCCATTTTATGGTGGTTCTCTCATCAAAAAAAACTACTTTTTGTGAGTCTTGTGGACGGCCCCTTCATGTCCTAAACGATGCTGACGGGGAGATGGCGGGACCGAGCAATCGGGGGGGCATGTGCCAAACCAGGCGAGTGACGCATTTTCGATAACAATGGGGTTTGTATGTGGCTAAAGTTATGTGCAGTATGCAGGAGCACTCTACATAACGGTTTAACTAAAGAGGTTTGCCCAAGCTAATCGTAGCTAGCATCATTGTGTTATTCTGGATGTTACAAGGTAGCTACTCTGCTCTTAAGCAATATTTATTATTGCAAAAAATTAGCTGTGTAGTTTTATGCTTAAACTGGTGACATACAATGACGACATAAACATTTCATGACGCTCTGATTGCATTCAAGTGCCTCCATGTCTGTCTGAGGTTTGGGATATGGCAACTTTATTTAGCCCAAACGAATAATAAGTAACTTGACCTAAACAAAACTGCAAAGTAATGCCCTTCGCTACGACCCCCATGTCCCGACCCTAACCTCATCCCTGCAGTGTCACATCCGGGTCATGTCTTTGTAAAAGTGGGTTTTTATTGTAAAAGTGTTTCGGTAAAAATGCCGACCGAGCAGCTCCATCCAGTTCACACTGAATCTTCTCTTCAGCCAACAAGCTCAGAAATGCGGCACCTCCGATTGGATCACGGCACAAGCAGTTTTTAAAGGGCCTATTTCATGCAAACTCAAGTTTTTGGAGTTTTCAACCATATGGTAATGCTATTTTCTCATAAAAAAACTCACCAGAGTGATTTTTGGCTTGATTCATACATGTATGAGTAATCCCCCTCCCTCTTCTAGAAAACGACTGAGTGTTCAACTAGTGACATCACTGGTTGAAAGTTGAGAGCTAGAGGTGTCTGCACCGCACCCTGCAGGCAGAGATTTTCAAACACACCCTGCTCCTTCTCAAAGCTCATAGCGGCTTCGGTTTTTGGCAGCTTAAAACACTTTTTTTGTTGGATTTTTTAACTTTCTCTGTGAAAACGCCTGTTTGGCTGCATGGATTACAGGATTTTATTCTACATTCCTAAAGAACAGCAGCTGGATCAAAGAACAAAGACGCCTGATGGACAGAGAAGTAAGCGGCTACATGCTAATGCTAATGTGTGTTAACCATTTATCAAGCTGCTTATGTGATCTTATAACAGCATTGTGTGGTTAATTAATTGATCTGTAGCATCTCAGAATGTTTAGTAAACGGGTGCAAAAAACACCCACGGCTTTTTTATATACTGGGCTGGAAAGATTTGCTTAATGGATGCAGCTCTGTTGGTTTGAGCTCTTTCTAAAGCCTGGAGATTAAGCGAATTAAATAGCTTTATTGACTCAGTTTTTTACAAAAAAATTAAATAAACCAAACGTCTGAGCTCTTAATATAACAGTTTCATTGTGGTACTTTTAAAATTCTTTGTGAGAGTACCGTTTCTGATGAAGCTTAGCCCTGTTTGTTTCAGTTTGATCTGCCCCCGGCTCTGCAGTGCGGCGGAGCGTATCGTAGCGTATTACTATATAACACCAATGGTAACATTTTATCATATACATTTCTATCCCAGAAGTTGAAAACTGTAAAACAGCATGATATAGTCCCTTTAACGTTGTCATTGTTCTTCAGCAAACTCTAAACACATCCACTCGCCGTAGCGAGGATTAAAAATGGCGGTTGGTTTGTTGTTAAAAGACGCTGTCAAGTTACTCAGCCAGTGACTCCGCCCTCTAGCCAATCAGTGAACGACAGCCGTCTGACGTCGCTTTTCAGTACCAGTTCGGCACGGATTGAACCACAGCAGAACTGGTACGGAAATTAGCATCGTCTTGGCGCGACTTCTGCCAGTGGAGAGTAAAAGGTTCAGAGGTCGAGTCGATCCGAGTCGACTCGTACCCGTGGAGAGACGCCTTTAAATGGTGGTCAAGGGCCTTTCAAAATTAGTCCAAAGGCCGTAAATGGCCCCTGGGCCGCATTTTGGACACTCCTCCCTTTGAGTAAATTATATGACATTATATTGCTGTTTCTTACTTTTTCTAATGTTTTATTTTTATGCTTTTATCACGTTTTTTTTAATTTAATTTTGTTTCTTGAATGACCTTGTTGTTGAAAGCGTGCTTAATAAATTCCCTCGCCTTCCCTGAAAAGCGTAATAAGGTTGTCTGTGGTTTAAAGCTGATTCCTGCCATGGAAAACTTGCAGGGATTCCTTGTTTACATCCTCCCGGAGCGCGCCGGGGTGGGCGGTTAGCCCCGCCCCCATTCTTCACCGCTGACGTCAGCGTCGCTCGGTGTTTTTTATGAATGAAAGAATCCAGCCTCACAGCGCAGCGGAGTAATTCCGGGAAAAAGGCGGACTGACATTTTGTCGCCAGAGTCGCGTCAAACCCAGCAGGTAAATTATCATGTTTCCTATCAAAAATTGCCGAGAGAAACGGTGAAGTGTTGAGCCGCGACGCCGCAATCGGGTGGTAATAACCGAGAATCGGAGGAATGCTGCCCGCCGGGCGGTGAGCAGGCGGCTGCTCTCCGTTTAAACCGTCCATGCTAGCTGCTAACGGTTAACCTTACTAGCATATTAGGAAACACCCGTAAAGTTACCCTCGCTCCCTTTTCACCACCTCTACTCGCGTATTATTGGACACAAACGGACACTTTTTAGTTATCTGTGTCTTCCCCATGTGTTAACAGCGTCTCTGTGAGTTATTTAAAGCCTAAATGTCCGGGACAGACACTCCGTCATGGCTGTTTACTACAGCAGCGGCGCCCTAAGCTGGCCAGTCCCTCTCCTGTAGGCTTACGGATGGGTTGGAACCAGCTGAAAACATGGCAAACAGCATTATAAGGAGTTATTTATTCGTTACTTCTAATATAATAGCACAAACGGAGGATAATAAAGGCTGGGATAGTTGGTAGCCCGGGCTGGGGGGGGGGGCAATGTATGACCGTGCTGCGTTCACTTGTTGCTTCCATGTTGTTATTTAACGTCCAACTCAAGCAGGACAGCTCAATTTAACGTCCAACTCAAGCAGCTGGGTTCGCCTCGCCCGGCTGGTCGCTGCTGGGTTTCTGCAGGCTGTGGCGGGGCTAAGGCAGAAGGCGTTTTGCTGAATCACCATGACTTGACAAACAGGCGGTCTCCGGTCAGGCCGGGCTGCTTGGACACTTTTCTCTGCTTCCTGCGACCTCTGACCTCCTACGCTTGTCGGGAAGCGGAGCTTTGGTTGTCAGCCCACCGACTCTCCTATCAAAAACAAAAAAAACAGTTTTATTGATCAACAGCAGGATATTCCAGAATCCATAAGCAGAGATCATGTTTTTGTGGGACTGAGTTGTATAAATATCTAAAAAAAAAAAGTGTTATAAAGTCAAGCTTGAAATGTATTTGTTTGTATAACAATATTCTCATTTATAAAAAAGCTTAATTTAGTTACAAAGTGAATCTGTGACGTTCCTGGGCCTCTTCCTGTCAGATACATTGTTTAAGGAACTACAGCTGAACTGTGAGGTGCTGTTTGAAGTCGGGCCCTTTCACTTTCTCTCACACTAAACAGGTGTTTTTAAAACAGGTATGACATCGGATTAAAGGGGAAGATCGCATTACTAGAAATACATATTAGTTTGGGTTTCTGTTTGTCTTTATTTAAGCAGTTCATCAAAATTCCTCATCCTGTCACTGATTAAAACTATAACCAAAACTACCAGAGCCGGCCCAAGGCAGATATGAACCGACTTTCTTAGCCCCCGCCCCCCAATAAATGCACTACATATGTTAAAATTTATTAAATAAGAATAAATGTTTAACTTTTTGTGTTGTAACTAGGCAGGTTTCTTTATAACTAACGGTTTTATTTTTTTAAATTAAAATTCTATTTTTTTAAATTTTTTTATCCGTCTACCTTTTCAGATTAAACCAAATCTGGATTAAAACGCTGTTATTGTGGGTAGATGGTTTAAAAGAAAGGGGGCGCATTACGTTTGAATTATTAGCTTCATTAATAATAAATATAACAAGAGTTTATTGATTTTAACCTTTTACGTCTTAGTTGTGTTGTTTGTATCGTCCAGGCTACACGTTCATATTTTCCTAGTTAAAGAAGAATAAATAAATGAATAAAAAGATTAGAATTGTATTTGTTGGCCAAGTATGCTTGTATATACAACGAATTTGACTTTTGTTGGATGTTAGGTCTCTGGACATATTACAAATAAACAATTTTAAATTAAATAACATAATTTATTACAAATTAAAACCCAGTCAGCTACAGAATAAACTACCAGGTCTGTTTTAGTCTTCAGTCGTCCCCCTTCGTTACAGGGACCTCATCCCACGCGTCACTCTGGTCCATGAAAAACACCAGAACAGAACCAGCCGGGTGAAATGGGGACAAACAGGATAAAATGCTTGATACAAATAGACGCCGATCACCTTGCTTGCGTTTCTTTCCGTTCCGCGCCGTGTCGACATTTTAAACAGTTTCAGTTTTTTCCTCTTTGTTTCTTTTTGTTTTGTTCGCCTCTGTTGCCCCAACCCTCCGGCCCGAACCAGATAATTGATTAATGAATAAAACGATCAGTTCAGTCAGTCAGATAGGCATAGATACACACTTATAACTTTATTCCATATTATTTTTCTCAAGGCTTTTTATTTATCCGGCTCTAAACTCTGTTTGAGCCCGTTAACTAGGGCTGGGTATCGATTCACATTTCAAGAATCGATTCGATTCCGATTCACAAAAGTTAGAATCGATTATCTCGATCTGATCCAGCTCGAGCTGTTGATATGGGTCAGTACGATAAAATCAACCATAGAACACTGAACTTAATGCTAATCACACCATGCACCTTCGGTCACACATGCACTTTATCATACACACAGATCTACAAGTTGGACTCTAAGTATGTACAAACTGACCATTACTCAAGTGTTTCCGTATACTGACAACTGCACAACTGCACCTGAACTGGACTGGCAGACATTATACTTTTTTATACCATTATATTTTACCTTAGTTCTTCTTTTAAATTTTTATATTGTATTTTCCCTGCATGCCCCTGTGTTCCCGTAAGCTGCTGGAACTGTGAATTTCTCTTGGAGATGAATAAAGTATCTATCTATCTATCTATCTATCTATCTATCTATCTAATAAATGTTTTTTTTAAGATGTTATTTTATTTATATGCCCAATATTCAATGACTTATCACTGGGTAAGTAACAATTCACCATGGAAAACTGTATTAACCATTTCAGACACAAAACTTAAAATGGCCGTCTGGACTTTTCCTTCCTATTACAGTTTTAAAAAAGGCAAGCTATTTTAAAAAATAGAACCGATTTTTGAACTTGTGAATCGATTCGTTTCGATTTCTACAAGAAATCGAAATTGTATTTCTCAATTATTTCAACACAGCTCTACCGTTAACCAGTTCTGACTTCTAATAAAAGAATAATTACGAAGAATGCTGATGGTTATTATTCATTTAGTCACAGCCAGAAAGTTTTCAGATACCAAAGACGTGGATGAACGAAGTCTGATTCCCGAGCCTGGAGCTGGTCAATGAACATCCCATGTGTAAACCAGTAACACCACAATAAAGATAGGCACAAAAACAGGGCAGACAACCAGACGGCGCTGGAAATGTTTTAGAAGAGGCTCAAAGCGAGGATGAACTGGAGCTGAGAACGTTAAAACGACTGAAATGTTTAAAGGAAGAGCTGCTTACTTATGAAAGTCATCGAATTAAAAAATCAATAAATACAGTTATAAGGAATTAAGCAAAGCCTCAGAAATTAAAGCGGTAGCCGACAAGAGAAATGCAAAATCAGCTCAAATTCAGTCGACAAAAATGGCAAAAGGAGACGTGAAATATACAGATGGACATTTAAAGGGAGAAAATATTCCTATTTATTGACCTTTTTTTTAAAAATATAATTTTATCTCTACTTAAATAATTCAACAATATTTTTCCAGGTAGGAAAGTCGCGGGTTTCCTACCAACCCTGACCTCATACTCCAATATGGCTGCCAGTAAGGACCACAGAAATAAACAGTTTATTTCCACTTAGGGATGCAGCGATACCACTTCTTTCAAACCGATGCTTGGATCACACAAAAAAAAAGGAACGAATTGGAAGACGGGGTTTATTTTCTTATCTACTTCTTACAATAAATGCTATTAAATTAGATTAAAAAAAAATATATTAATAAAAAATACCAAAAAACTATAGTTTCAAGAGTTTCCACATCGTTAGTATCGATTCATCGTATCTTTTAACGTTAACTGATACTGTTACAAGTACATCAGAATGATATCTGTCCCGATAACCAATACTAGTATCGGTTCATCTCCATTTTCACGTTTTAATGTTTCTATCATTAAATCTTCAACACAGATACAGAACCCGTCCCGTTTTGGTTTAAATACATGAAGCACAATAAATGAGATTATAGCGTAAATAATCAGCACTTACAGACTGAAGCTCGGAACCATTTGGTTCCCAGATTGTTGTTCTGACTTCAGAGATTCTTGGTTCCCTGTCGTCAGCTTCAACTTAAACAAGCCAAGGCAATTTTATTTGCGTGGCACACTTTAAACTGAAGGTAATTAAAGGTGCTTGACATGACATGAGACGAGAAACAACAAAGCAGCATTTAACATCATGGAAGAAATGAATAAAAAGCAATAACGGGGATCAAAACTTCTTGGAATATTCTCTGCTTTTGAAAAGCAAACGTCATCTTTTGGTCGAACTCGTCATCAGTTCTACGACATAATTATTAGCTTTGTAATCATTTTGAAAACGGCCTACTAAAGTCCATCTCCTGAGTCCCATCCAGGGAGACCTGGGTACCACCGCTGGTGCCGGTTCCACTGTTTGAGAACCTTGGATGTAGAAAAGCCTGTTGCTTTGTGTTCTCCTCAGCCTTGATGTGCTATTGTTGGACTAATCCTTCGGCGATTCTGAGCCCTAAATACACCAAAGCTGTTGCTACTATGCCGTTTTTATGCAAGCAGGATTTAGATTGTGCAACCAACTCTGTCTGGTGATGAGTTTAGAGTTAAGCCTCAGAAACATGAGCCCGATCAGCAGTTTTCATAATTATTCAGTTCTGACCACACTGAGACGTTTTGGTAGTAATACAGCGTGACCTTTTTCTAGTTTTATATCGTAGAGAAAAGCAAAAAAGATCCACATTTTTCCTCGGTAAAGTTGACCGTTTATTAGCTGTTTTTGCAGCAAAACAGATGTTTAATTATTTTGGGATTAGAAATTTGAACATTGCAACATTTGTGTACATTTATGCATGATGCTAATTAGATCCAACAGGCGCTTAAGGAATGAAACAACATATTGTATTAATGCCGCTATTGTTCAAGCAATTCAATAAAATTGAGTCAAAATTTATGTTTTTTAACAACCAGTCCTTTTTTATAAGCACATTGCTTTAAAAACAGTTAAAACCGCCCAAAAAACTCTTTGCTATACAGCCCCACAAGTTCCTAGCTCCATATTTGCAACAGGAAATGATTTAAAACATGAATTTGAATGTATTTTACTTACCATACCGATTTATTTGTAAGGTGCCTAAAACACGGCATTGCAACCAGCTAAAGAGTTGTACATTAAAAAAAACATTAGTAAAATGACTACTATTGTAGAAAACATTTAAAATAAAAGGAGATAAAATATATAACCAAGGCAATAACAATCAGACATTAGTTTTGAAAACAACCCCAAACTAGTGTTCATACTTTTAATTTTACTACAAAAATTACTGTCATTAATTGTTCCATTCGAATTCTAAAAAGATGAAAATAAATATCGATACATTGCTTTTCAGTATCGAAACAATATTGTGACCAAAAATCGCAATATGTTGCCGTTTTCTTACATCCGTGGTATATTTATGTATATTTATTGTAATCTGAAAGAATAATTTTATTCAAAGTTTTATGATTTAAATACATACAAATAATTTATTGTTTCTACAATTATACCTTAACGTATAACGTCTGTTTTATTTCGAACATGAACAAGTAAGAAAAAGAGAAAAAGAAGGGGGGGGAAACAATTAAGAATGGTCTAAAACAATATAAAAATGTCAGAAAAGGAGCAGGATAAAGCATAAGCTTATTGAAACCTTCCACTTCTCTGTACACAATTAGTCTCCCCTAATATACATATTTACATAATACCTATTTAGAAGGAAAAAAAAGGAAAATAACAAAATTAAGTAAACATATACCTAAATGATACTGGTTATTAATGATAGTATTACTTATTTATATTCCTTAGTTGCCTAGTGTCGCCAAAAAGCTTCAAACTCAAAATTAGAAACAAGTTTCAGAGTTTTAGACAATATATATATATATATATATATATATATATCTATATATGTTATTCTAATTTCATACGTCCAGGTATGAACACACTTCTGATATTAACTTTAGGATGGGCAGAATATGTGCAATAATATTTGTTGTACTTATACACCCCACCTTGGCTGTATTCACAATAAAAGCCGTATTGCTCTAATTAGCTTCGTTGGTCTATCAGGGGTAAAAATCGAGCAGAACATTTTGTTCTGTAGTTGGATAGTCAGACGTTTCCTCAAAAACCAATATGGTTTCTTTCATAAATGACAGGGATAAAGCTGGATTTACCTTTGATTTTATTTCTGGCAGCAGGATAAAGTCTCACTCGGGGTGGAAGTTGCTGCGGTGTCTGCCACTAGCTCGTGTGGCTAATAGCAGTTAGCATATGAGTCAGCAAATTTCAGTTTGGCGCAGTGAGGTCCCACCCTGATTCAGTTCTGATTCAGGGAGCTGTACCTGAACCAGAAGCAGCTTCATCTGCCGAGAGGTTTCACACGCTCACATTGTTCAGACATTAAAGATTGATAAACTTTAGAAAACATGAAATGGTCAGATTTAGTTTGTAGAGCCAGGTTATGTCTTTCCAGTGGGGGTTTAGTTGCTCATGCTGTTAATTTGTTTGCATCCGGTTGAAAAATATTTACTAAAATTTCATCTGAGTACAAGTGGTAGTTTGTAAGATACGAACAGAAGAAGGCTCAGTTCTGAAATATTAAAAGATACTCATATGAAATTATGTAATGTAGTTTTTTTAAAATTATATTGCAGATTTGAGTCGTTAGGTTTCGTCATGTCTTCAACAGTGTGATGCTGAGTGATCAGAAAACAGGAAGAGGGTCACAAGTTACAGAACAACATGATAATAATCTAGAGTCTGGTCCAGTGAGATCAGGGCCAGCCCAAAGTCCACTGCCCACAGGAAATGCGTTTCAATCAGGATTTGAGTTTATTTGGCTCATCCTAAACATTAATTAGAGGTAATTAATTAATAATATTATCTGAGACAATCTGAAGCTCAAACAAAATAGAAAGGCTAAACTAAAGCGTCAGATTGTAACACAACAATCAATGAATATTAAAAAGTTATTTTACACTTACTAAATTAAATAATTTTAAAAAATCAAAATTAAAAGGTACGGTGTGTGTATATATATAAAAAAACATATATATATATATATATATTTATTTATTTAAAGTAGGACTATCCTGGGCTGATATTTTCAAAATTCATAGTGATTGGAGATCGGCTATATTAGCTGACGAGCCGTGCCGATTTTGTACGAAAGTAGTTGCGTTTGACGGCGATTGCGCAATAATTCAAACCTCCAAATTAATTACCACGAATCAGCTTAACAGATTGAACGCATGGCTAATATGAGTAAACCTGAACAAATATGCTTTAGCGTACTTTAAACCATATAATGAATTCTGGCATTTAAGCGCAACAATAAACCGAAATAAACAGAGGAAAACTTTTCGTTACCTCCCGCAGTGAGGAATCAAAAAGGTATGGGCGCATATGATATTTCCGACCCAGTAATTTGATTCCATGGGTGCTGATATTACAATACAACAGCACTGGGACTTTTTTTACAGAGAATATCACATCGCTGTACAGACATTATTGGTGAGTAAACGCCAAGAACGGCAAGATTGCATGTAAAGTCTCTGATTGATGCAGTCGGAGTCTCCGCTGTGCTCTTTGTGCTTTGGCCGCTGTATTTTCGAAACGTTTGCTGCTTTTCTAAGCTTCAAAGCGGCAAAAGCCAACAACACAGAAGGTAAGCTAGCTGGACTTCCACCTCCGTTCCCTGAGCACCAACCAATCAAAGCGTCTCACTGTAGAGACGTCACCCAACGTCGACCAATCAGAGCGTCTCACTGTAGAGACGTCACCCAACGTCGACCAATCGGAGCGTCTCACTGTAGAGACGTCACCCAACGTCGACCAATCGGAGCGTCTCACTGTAGAGACGTCACCCAACGTCGACCAATCGGAGCGTCTCACTGTAGAGACGTCACCCAACGTCGACCAATCGGAGCGTCTCACTGTAGTGAGGTCACCCAACGTCGACCAATCAGAGCGTCTCACTGTAGTGATGTTGCCCAACGTTGACATTGTCTAGCCAGCCACGATCCACCTTTAAAACATCCGGCAGAGAAAGGCCTACATGTTTTGCTAGCTGCAGTCTTAAAAATGTATAGGCTTCAAACCATAGACATTATTATGTCTGACGCTTCAAACTAGAGCGTTTTTTTTTTTTTTTTATGGCGACAAAGCGCGCAGTATGAATGTACCTTAATGTTTGAAACATTTAAGATGTTTGAACCATTAAAGTATACAAAATTTTCGTTTTGTCGGGCAACAGCCTCGTCCCCCTTCCAATTGGAACTAGTTGTGTTGGCAGGGAAAAATAAATGCTTAAATATACAAACAAATCGTAATCTATTGTAGATTATTATTATTAGAGGTGTCACGATCTCAAATTTTTTTTTGTATCGAAATCGCTCGAAATTACGTTACAACCTTGGACGTCGAAATCCAAAAGAGGATCGCGATCACCTCCTGCTGTGCTAACACTCGGTGTGTCCCACTCGGGACTCCGTAGCAACAGTTAGCAGACAACCGTCTCATCACAAAGAACCACACATCGCATTTTCCCCAACGAGTAACTCTCACCAGTTCTCATAAAACTCACAACAACACCTGGTAACGTTTTAACTTCCTGTATCACATCCCCCGTGATTAGAGCGCACGTCTACAGAGCATATTAGCTGATGCTAGCTAGTAGCTAATAGCTAAGGTACAGTTAAACCATGGCTAGAAAGAAAGAAGCAGCGGGACCAGAGCTAAAGCCGCTCCTTCTACTCTCAAATCACCGCGAGGAAATGTTGAGTTCCCGGTGAGTTAAATCCACATTCCCATTGTTAACATCAGGACCGCTATTAGCTGCACGTTAGCTTGTTTCTCTGAACCAGGCGGAGCTCAGAGTTGTTGCGCTGCAGTGACTAAAAAGAGTCACTAGATGGCAGCCACCGTCTGTTACTAATCATTTCTGTTATTTAAACAATGTTACACTTTAATTGTAAATAAATAATGTCAATTTGACCATTAAAACCTAGTGTGATAAATTACACAAGAATAATAAAATTTGCATCAGTTTTGTCTTTTAAAATAAGATTTACTGTACAAAATTTCATGAATAAAACCAATGATCGTAGACTAGTCTAAAAATAACACAGAACTCCATACTGTAAAGGAAAAAAATAAAAATCGAGAATCAAATCGATGATATTGTTCAAAAATAAAATGAGGCTGTAGAGCAGCTGTATAAAAGCAACATCACACTCGAGGGAGTGCTGTTGCGCGGAACATCAGCGCTGATTATCTACGAGCGAATCACACCAGTGCTGATATTCAGGATAACAGAACTCCTTTCCTCGGGTGTGATGTTGCTTAATTACAGTGAAAACCGCGACAATAATACTGCAAAACTTAGAGCAATGTGGGATTTCTAACTCTGGTATTCAGTAAAAATATAGCGTGAACCCATGAAAGTGAAAAAAACGCAGCGTTCTGCACACCTGCATGTAGTCTGCTGGAAATACTTTATTTTTTTATAATAATGTACTATGTCAGTTATTTTTCTTTGAGATTTAGATGTCAAGGGATTTACAATGATGGTAACGCTTATTGAAATAAGTATAATTAAAAAGTTAAGTAGTCTTACTGACTATAAATTTCAATACTAAAGGAAAAATATCGTATCGGGACTCGAAATCGGATCGGTGCTGATGTGAAAAGATTCCTACTTTAAATGTATTTGGTTTAAATGTTTTTGGAACATTTTTTAAAAATAAATACGGAATTATTATTCAAAAGATTATCAAAATAATTGGTAACAAATAAACTAGTTGCTACACAAAAGCAATTGACCAATTTTAAATAATCTACAGTGAAACAAAACTAAACATATTTTAACATCTGTACTCTCTGTTTAGTTTTATATTTATGGCATTTATAAGCAACCGCTTAGTTTGCTGATGCATTTGGGCCGGCGTAGTTTTCCTCCCAGACGTTCACTTTCTACAGAGAAAAATCCCAAGTTGCGAAAAGGAAAAAAAAAAACCCGAACGTCAGCTCGGACTTTGTAGACCCAACCTGGGAAAACACCCTGTGGTTTTCTCTGGGGTGTGAAAGTAGTTTCAGCTTAATCTCCTGCTGTATTGTGGGATATAGCGTCTCTTGAACCTTTTTGCTCTTTTTTTTAAATTTTTTTATTTATTTTCTGAGCGTTGGTTTCAGCTTGGAGGCGAAGCGGACCCCCCCCCTTCTCCCTGAAAACCTTCGATGTGAAAGTGATCTGAAGCGCCAAGCCACTGACTCAGAGAAACGGCGTCTGTTAGAGGTTAGACCTTCATCCCACGCAGAGGTATTTGTGAGCTGACCTTAAGTGGCTCGTAGGCAGCCCTGATGCGATCTGCGAGCGAGGAAAAACCAAATACGGCTCTGACTTCATCTTTAAAGAATCCATCTGATGGATTTCTACCTGCTAAAGCTGCCGGGATATTTCCTCGGAGGGTTTATGTTTTCTACTGAGAAAGCATCGGGCCGTTGGTGTTGACAAGAGGAAGTGTTGAGCGAACTGGTTGGGACACCTGCTTTGAGCAACTAGAAGCGGTGTAACTTCCAGCGAATAGAAAGCCGGGTGGCTGGTTTTATCAGAGCCTCCCCTTCCTCCCTGTGTCAAACCGCAGCCTTTAATGACAGAGCATGAACGCTTCTGCTGGCTTCTCCTTTTCTCTACGGCGCGCACGCATGACCCGCCGTCTTGTGAGCGGATGGGGGGTGGGTGGGCGTCAGGCATTACGCGAGCCACAAAAAAAAAAAAAAAAAAAAAAGCGCCTGAAGATCACACGGGGAGTTTCTAACTCGGCTTTTTTTTCCTCCGTAGAGCCTGAATCTGTCTGAGCCGGTGCTGGAGCGGAAAAAAGACACAAACTGAAGACGGTTGGATCATGACGACGGAGAGGAACAGCAAAGCCCTGAAGGTAAAAAAAAATCTACCACGAGAAAAAAATTAATCTGATGAGTCATCGTAGTCCTGCGGTTGTGCGACGAATAGAAAGACAGGAGCAGACTCTGGAGGAGCTGCAGAGATCCACAGGACAAGGATATGGGGAGAGTGACACCAAGAACGAACGCCAGAAGACGTTCAACACGTCTCCAACCTTTAGTGAGGCACGGTGGTGGCAGCATCATGGGATGGTTTCAGGGCTGGGCGATACAGCTTCAAAATGAAATCTCCAAGTTTGTTCCATAACAAATTCCATTTAATTTATTTATTTCTATTATCGTGTTTTCTTAAAAAGAAATGACAATATTTTCCAAAGCGTCACAATAATCCTGCCCCACGGCTGACCTGAGAGTCCAACTAAAAACACGCCGTAAAGTCGGGATGCAACGATCCCGACGGTTGGATCTGAGGAGTACCGATGCCGAGACTTCCTACGACGCAAAAAAAAAAAAATGCAATAAATTGGAAGACGGGTTTTATTTTCTCCTCTGCTTGTTGCAACAAAGGATGGTGAATTTGATAAAACTAAAATTTCAAGTTAGAAATAAACATTTTCTGTGTGTTTCCACATTTTTAAGTATCGGCTAACCGATTCGAGTACATTAGAACGGTATCGGTGCATCCATGCTGTAAAGTATCAGTATGACTTACGGAAGTCGAATTTATCGCCCAGCCCTAGATGGTTTAGATCAAAGTGGATTTATGGTTTAGAATGGCCTAGTCAAAGTCCAGACCTGTAGCCGTTTTCTGTTTGTCCGTCACACAAAGCTCCAACAAAATACTCAGAAGTTTGTGGCTCTAATGTGTGAAAACGTGTTTTAAACCTAATTAAAGGGGAAGTAGCATTTCTTTCTTTTCATCTTAGAAAATATTACTTTAATTTACTCACGCAGTCAAGTTTGGAGCCACTTGGAGTCCTTCAGGAGAAGTTTATATCCATTAGTGATCGGCGTATGTCCATATAATTTTTTTTGTGTGTTTTTAATTGAGTAATTTTAATTTCCACGAACTGTTTATAGATTTTTTTAAGAACATAATTTACCAAGAAATTTACCAAAACTCGCAGACGACAAGGATTCCATCCACTTTTTGCTACAGTTTTACGTTTATTCTTTGTTATAAAACTTAAAAACAGAAATAAAATGGTGGCTCTTCATGAATTAAAGGTGGTGTAACATTTGTGGCTCTAAATGAGCTTGATTATTTTTCTGGATTGGGTGGAGAACGCCTACTTGGACCATAAAGGTTGCAGACGCCTGATCTGCCACGAACCCCTTCATTTCGCCAACGTTTTGTTACGAATCACTAGCACTATTCCCCCGGGAGTTTGGAGCGTCCTGGAGGTTCTGCGCTGTTGTCGTCGGGGTACGAGTTCGATGCCATCGCTGCCATGCCCAGCTGGAGCCTGATCAGGACTTTCTTTGCTCTACGGCGGTGGGTTAGACAGAACTACTGCAGAAATCATGGTTCATGTTTGGACCAATTTATACTAAGTTCAGCTTCTACAAGCTCTATTTCTACAACCTAAACAGACTACAGCCTAGATGGAGAACGGCTGATACATCAGGTAAACGGTATTATTATTGGCATATTGGGTTTTTATGATTATAAGTTCATGAGTTCTCTGTGGAAGTTTTCCTTACTGTCCGCTTCGGATATCAGCGATAGTTTAAATTCTTCGTATTTATGTTGATTTATACGTGTTTGCTCACCGTGCAGCTTCAGTACATTTCATAGTGAGATAACGCTGCGTTAAAAATACGAAATTATTCAATTAAAGTTATGTTTTCAGACTTGTATTAGTGCTAACTATTAGCGGAAGTAGCTGTGTAGACCTTCACAATAAGAGCGTTTATTTCCTGCTGTGAAAAACCGGAGAATCTGCTTAGTGTTTACTTTATGGGTAAATGGTGACATTAGACCTATGTGGTGCTTAACACAGACATTTATCCAAATTTTAAGTTTATTTATATATTTTGGTTCTACCTCTATTTATTGTTTTTCACATGAGACACACGTACACTGTGAATGTGATTGTGGAGTTCAAAATAACAATTCACCGATTTCTCATATATTGCATCTAGATTTGTCCTTTATTTACACTGAAAACTGTAATTATTTTGGTCATATTTAAATTGAAATGCAACAGTTTAACAGCCCTACTAAAAATAAAAAAAACACGGGTTTTTGGACGAAGTTTGTTTGTTTTCCATTCTTTACGCACCGTTTCGATCACAGGGACTGTTTCAAAAATACTGGTTTGGCACGGAGATCGGATAAAACCTAAACGATACACATCCCTACCTCCAAGAAGCTCTGAACTCCGAGGGGAATAGTGTATGTGATTTATAGCAAATCATTAGTGAAATGAAGGAGTTTAATGCCCCATTAACTCCTATTATATGGATATAAGCTGATCACCAATGGATCTAAACCTCTCCTGAAGCTAGTGATTCGTAACAAAACGTTGGCAAAATGAAGGGGTTCGTGGCAGATCAGGGGTCTGGAACCTTTACGGTCCAAGTAGCCGTTCTCCACCCAATCCAGAAAAATAATCAAACTCATTTAGAGCCACAAATGTTACACCATCCTTGTCATTCATGAAGAGCCACCATTTTATTTCTGTTTTTAGGTTTTATAACAAAGAATAAGCGTAAAACTCTGGCAAAAAGTGGATGGAATCCTATTATTATGTTTATAAAAAAAGAACAGTTTCAAACATGAGTAAAACATCCATAAAAAGTTCATGGAAATTCCATCCATCCATCCATCCATCCATCTTCCTCCGCTTATCCGGGGTCGGGTCGCGGGGGCAGTAGCCTAAGCAAGGAGACCCAGACTTGCCTCTCCCCGGCCACTTGGGCCAGCTCCTCGGGAGGAATCCCGAGGCGTTCCCAGGCCAGCTGGGAGACATAATCTCTCCAACGGGTCCTGGGTCTTCCCCTGGGTCTCCTCCCGGTGGGACATGCCCGGAACACCTCACCAGGGAGGCGTCCAGGAGGCATCCTGACTAGATGCCCGAGCCACCTCAACTGGCTCCTCTCGATGTGGAGGAGCAGCGGCTCTACTCTGAGCTCCCTCCGGATGACCGAGCTTCTCACCCTATCTCTAAGGGAGAGCCCAGCCACCCTACGGAGGAAACTCATTTCAGCCGCCTGTATCCGTGATCTCGTTCTTTCGGTCACCACCCAGCGTTCGTGACCATAGATGAGGGTAGGAACGTAGATCGACCGGTAAATCGAGAGCTTCGCCTTTCGGCTCAGCTCTCTCTTCACCACGACAGACCGGTACAGCGCCCGCATGACTGCAGACGCCCTACCAATCCGTCCATCGATCTCCCGCTCCATTTTTCCCTCATTCGTGAACAAGACCCCCAGATACCTAAACTCCTCCACTTGAGGAAGGACCTCATCCCCAACTCGAAGAGAGCACCCTACCCTTTTCCGACTCAAGACCATGGTCTCGGATATGGAGGTGCTGATCCTCATCCCAGCCGCTTCACACTCGGCTGCGAACCGCTCCAACGAGAGCTGTAGATCACGTTCAGACGAAGCCAACAAGACCACATCATCTGCGAAAAGCAGAGACCCGATCCTGAGGTCACCAAAACGGATCCCCTCAACACCTTGGCTGCACCTAGAAATCCTGTCCATAAACGTTATGAACAGGATCGGTGATAAAGGGCAACCTTGGCGGAGTCCAACTCTCACTGGAAACGAGTCCGACTTACTGCCGGCAATGCGAACCAGACTCTGACACCGGTCATATAGGGACCTAACAGCCCGTATCAGAGGGCCTGGTACCCCATACTCCCGGAGTACCCCCCACAGGACACCCCGAGGGACACGGTCGAACGCCTTCTCCAAGTCCACAAAGCACATGTAGACTGGTTGGGCGAACTCCCACGCACCCTCCAGGACCCTGCCGAGGGTGTAGAGCTGGTCCAGTGTTCCACGGCCAGGACGAAAACCGCATTGTTCCTCCTGGATCCGAGGTTCGACTATCCGTCGTATCCTCCTCTCCAGAACCCCTGAATAGACCTTACCAGGGAGGCTCAGAAGTGTGATCCCCCTGTAGTTGGAACACACTCTGTGGTCCCCCTTTTTAAAGAGGGGGACCACCACCCCGGTCTGCCAATCCAAGGGAACTGCCCCCGATGTCCACGCAATATTGCAGAGCCGCGTCAACCAACACAGCCCTACAACATCCAGAGCCTTGAGGAACTCCGGCCGAATCTCATCCACCCCCGGAGCCTTACCACCGAGGAGCTTTTTAACAACCTCGGCGACTTCAGCCCCAGAGATTGGAGAGTCCGTCCCAGAGTCCCCAGACTCTGCTTCCAAACAGGAAGGCGTGTCGGTGGGATTGAGGAGGTCTTCGAAGTATTCCATCCACCGACCCAAAACGTCCCGCGTTGAGGTCAGCAGCACACCGCCCCCACTGTAAACAGTGTTGGCGGCAGACCGCTTCCCCCCCCTGAGACGCCGGATGGTGGACCAGAATCGCTTCGAAGCCATACGGAAGTCGTTCTCCATGGTCTCTCCAAACTCCTCCCACGCCCGAGTTTTTGCCTCAGCGACCATCCGAGCCGCACTCCGCTTGGCCTGCCGGTACCTATCAGCTGCTTCCGGAGTCCCACAGGCCAAGAAGGCCCGATAGGACTCCTTCTTCAGCTTGACAGCATCCCTCACCGCCGGTGTCCACCAGCGGGTTCGAGGGTTGCCGCCACGACAGGCACCAACTACCTTGCGGCCACAACTACGGTCAGCCGCTTCGACAATGGAGGCACGGAACATGGCCCATTCGGACTCAATGTCCCCCGCCTCCCCCGGGACGTGTTTGAAGTCCTGTCGGAGGTGAGAGTTGAAACCCCTTCTGACAGGAGACTCCGCCAGACGTTCCCAGCAGACCCTCACAACACGTTTGGGCCTACCAGGTCTGTCCGGCGTCCTCCCCCACCACCGGAGCCAACTCACCACCAGGTAGTGGTCGGTGGATAGCTCCGCCCCTCTCTTCACCCGAGTGTCCAAAACATGCGGCCGCAGGTCAGATGAAACGACAACCAGGTCGATCATCGAGCTGCGGCCTAGGGTGTCCTGGTGCCAAGTGCACACATGAACACCCTTATGCTTGAACATGGTGTTCGTTATGGACAATCCATGACGAGCACAGAAGTCCAACAACAAAACACCGCTCGGGTTCAGATCGGGGGGGCCATACCGCCCAACCACGCCTCTCCAGGTCTCACTGTCATTGCCAACGTGAGCGTTGAAGTCTCCCAGGAGAATGAGGGAGTCTCCAGAAGGAGCACTCTCCAGCACCCCCTCCAAGGACTCCAAGAAGGGTGGGTAGTCTGATCTACTGTTCGGTGCATAAGCACAAACAATAGTCAGCACCCGTCCCCCCACCCGTAGGCGGAGGGAGGCTACCCTCTCACTCACCGGGGTAAACCCCAACGTACAGGCGCCGAGATGGGGGGCAACAAGTATGCCCACCCCAGCTCGGCGCCTCTCACCGGGAGCAACTCCAGAGTGGAAGAGAGTCCAACCCCTCTCGAGGAGACGGGTTCCAGAGCCAGAGCCATGCGTCGAGGCAAGGCCGACGATGTCCAGTCGGAACCTCTCAGCCTCGCACACCAGCTCCGGCTCCTTCCCCACCAGAGAGGTGACGTTCCACGTCCCAAGAGCCAGCTTCTGCAGCCGAGGATCGGACCGCCAAGGTCCCCGCCTTCGGCCACCGCCCGTCTTGCACGGCACCCGACCCCTATGGCCCCTCCCACAGGTGGTGAGCTCATGGGAAGGGGGGCCCATGTTTCCTCTTCGGGCTAAGCCCGGCCGGGCCCCATGGAAAAAGGCCCGGCCACCAGGCGCTCGCCAACGTGCCCCACCTCCAGGCCTGGCTCCAGAGTGGGGCCCCGGTGACCCGCGTCCGGGCGAGGGAACAATAGATCCATTTATTTGATTCATCATAGGGGTCGTCTGGCTGCGCTTTGTCTGATCCCTCACCTAGGACCAGTTTGCCATGGGTGACCCTACCAGGGGCATAAAGCCCCAGGCAACATAGCTCCCAGGATCATTGGGACACTCAAACCCCTCCACCGCGATAAGGTGGCAGCCAGGGAGGGGTCATGGAAATTCAAATTACTCAATTAAAAACACAACAAAAAAATATATTATGGATATACGCTGACCGCCAATGGATCTAAAGTTCTCCTGAGGGACTCCTAGTGGCTCTTTACTTGTCTGAATTAGTAAATGAATGTAATAAATGCTGCAACAGACTGGCGTCCTGTTCAGAGTGTACCCTGCCTAACGCCTGATAATTGCTGGGATAGGCTCCAGCTGCCCCGTGACCCTGAATTGGATAAGCGGTTAAGAAGATGGATGGATGGATGTAATAAATGCTAGAAATGAGATCCGATTTGTAAAAAATAACCAACTAAAATGAAGTTTTCCTTCCGTTCTCTCACTCATCTCGTTCCGTCCTCAGGTGAAGCAGGAGTGCGGCGAGAACGTGCCGATCCTGTCGGACAGCGAGCTCATGTCGCTGTCAGTGCGGGAGTTGAACCTCCACCTGCGGGGTCTCTCCCGCGAGGAGATCCAGAAGCTGAAGCAGCGCCGGCGGACGCTGAAGAACCGCGGCTACGCCGCCAGCTGCCGCGTCAAGCGCGTCTCCCAGCGGGAGGCGCTGGAGCAGCAGAAGATGGAGCTGCAGCGGGAGGTGGAGCGGCTCGGCGCCGAGAACGCCGGCATGAGGAAGGAGCTGGAGGGGCTGGGGGCGCGGCTAGCCGCCCTGCAGAGGTTCGCCAGGGGGCTGGAGGCCGGCGGAGGGAGCCTGCTGGCCACGGCGCCGCGCCTCAACACCGCCTCCGTCATCACCATCGTCAAGAGCCCGCAGCAGCCGCAGCAACAGAGGGAGCAGGAGCCGTCCTAGAAGAACCAGAACCGGGCTGGGCTGGGTGGGGGGGGTCAGGTGGTCGGCAAGGCACGCGCACACAACAAGTAGGACGATACTAAACATGGCGTCTGCACCTTCTTCACCCTACAATCCGCAGAAGTGGTTTTACCTCAGTGCAGCAAGGTGCGCACCTTTAGCCGCAAAGGTTCTGGGTTCTGATCCCGCCGTTTCCACCATCCCGTAGCATCAACGCCATGGTCGGTGCCTTCAGTGCATGCAGGCGCTACCAGAACCACGCCTCACCCCTTCGGTTCGGTCCAACATGGAACATTTATCCCAGGTCCTCCCTCCGTCTTCAGGCAGGTAAATCCTGCTCACTTCAATGCAAATCCTCTGAAAACATTCCAGTTTTGTGTCGTTTGTAACGTTTGCCGTGTGCTGCAGAGACGGAAAATGTTGAGTAACATTTTTAAGAGATATATATATATATATATATATATTCTATATATTTTATTTGTATTTAAAGGTAGATATTCTGAAAAAGACAAGCTAACGAGTGCTGTTGTGATCTACGTTTTCAAAAGTACTTATGACTAGTCTGAGAAGATTCTCATTTCTAATTATTATTGTGTTGTGTGGCGACAAAGATGACGAAACGTTAATGATTATAGCTGCGTTGAGATCCTCAAAGCCATCGGCCATATTAACGTATGATTATTTGTTCCGTGTGCGTGTGTTAAACTGATTCCAGGGAGGGACTTTTTATTTTTCTACAATGATCTGTTTGTTGTTTTAAAGAGAAAAGAAAGGAACAGAATTACCAGCCGTAAGGGTGGGGGACCTGTAGGGGGCGCTAGGAAGAGACGTGAGAGGGGACGGAAAGTTGAGGTAAGAGAAGATGACGGACAAAGCAAGTGGACACAGAAAGGCTGGAAGAGAAAGTGCGGAGAGAGGACGGCTGGTGAAGTTATTGGAATATTCATAGCAACAGATTTGTGATTAGAGCTGAGAACAGCAGAGTTACTCCTGAAGTTATATTCAGCTAAATACGAGCAGCGCCGTGGTAAAGCATTTATTCCCCCTATACTTCCTCCCGCCGTGCTGGACGTTTTGTAATACCTGCAAAACAATAATGGTATTTGTATTTATTACCTGTATTTTTTCTATTGTGAAAATGTAAGTACATTGTCTATTTTATATAATAATTATAATAAATGTTGTACATATTGTACATAAAACAGCTGCTGTGGGATTTTGTTTGTGATCCAGAGCTCCGTTTTCTAAGCATGCATCCAGAATTGGATTTACTCCGGATCTCCACACACGGCTGCAGATCGGTGGGCAACCTGGGAGTTAACTGCCTTGCCCAGAGGCAGGGAGGAAGCTGGATCAAACCCACAATCTTCAGATAACCCTATGGCGTTAGATTACTTTCTTTAATATGAGCGCAATTCATAAAACCGCCACAAAAAAAACAAACGGATTGGGGAGAGCAAAACTGTTATAATGGTGCCAGATAGAACTGTGTTGAAATATTCGAAAAATTGATTCTGAAGTTAAAACATCTATTATATTTTATTTTTTAGAATAGTTTTCCCTTGAAATCGGAAGGACTAGTTCAGACGGCCATTTTAATGTTTGTGTCTGAAAGGGTTTTTCCTGGTGAACAGTTTGAATTTCAGGCATTTAATTAAGATAACGGCTCCATTAAACTGTTTTAATAGCGCTGAATCGAATTGAATCCAATCTAGAAATTTAAGCCCTACTGCAAGAGTTATTCTAGCAGGGTGCATGAATACGGAGAACCATCCCTGCAAAAATTGACAATAAATACATAAATGAGGAAATACATTTGTAAATAAATAAATGTAGAAAAAAAATGGGAAATCAATGTGGGGATAAATAAAATTGAAAATAAATTTGTAAATAAATATAGCAATAAATGTGGAAATATAGGTAAATGCAAATTAAATAATTAAACAAGTAAATAAATATTTGGGAGTACAAAGGGTTTATTTTCCCTAATTTTATGTATTTACATATTTCAGTTTTTTCTCCACTTTTTTTTTTTTTTGGATTGATTTCCATTTATTTTTGTCAATTTTGGCAGGGACGGTCCTCCATACAAACAATGAGATTTGTTCCTCACTTTTCCCAAATCTCTCCGTTCTTTTCTTCCCACGTTTAATTGTTGGATTCGTGACATCACAGATCCAGACGAGTCGATTTCCCTTCCTGTGTTTTGGTCAGTTCCTTTTGCAAAAGAGGAAAACTAAAGACTCGACTGTTTTTGCGTTAGTATCTTTGGAAGATTATTTTTTATTATTATTACGAGATTAAAAAGAAGTGTATTCTTACTTTCTCGGAAATAAAATTTCTAATTTTTTTCCCTTTCATGGCTTAAAAAGTTTGGTTATACAGTGTAATTTTCTGATACAGAATAGTAATTATTTCGAATTAATTTATTTCCAAAGTCTGTAATAAATAAAGAAATAAATTTGTACATTCAAATTTACTTCCAAATACACTTCTTTCCACATTTATTATTTACAAATGTATTTCCTCACTTATATAGTCATATTCAGCCCTCCATATTTGCAAGCCATTTTAAATTTATTTCCAACCTAACCACAGAGAAATGGGACAATTTAAATATGTTAAAATCAAGTCTATTTTTATGTAAACAGAGAAAGACTGAACCAATTTGGAAATGAAAATACGATCCTCCTAAAATAAGTATTCATTGGATCAGCCCAAAACTTAAATTTACAGGCCTGTAATTACTGTAGTTGTTTTATACATTGGATTAACTCAGTTAGACTTCAATTATTTCCAGGATTTCAATCTTTTTGCAATTATCCGAATCTCATTTTCTCCTTTAAACTAGAGATTTGGTGATTTATTCGCTAGAAATTAAAATCTAGTCTAGTCACTAATCTGTGACGTCACTCCTGGAGAAATATGGGCACGAGAACGATGAATAATTAACTGTAGGAAGAAAACAGTTTTGCAAAGAAACAAAAAGATTTTTGTATATGTGTGGGGGGGAAAAATGTAATTGCATCATGATAACCGTTTTACTTCCTCCCCAACCTTTTGGTTATGAATTAAGACCTCAGATTAAAGACAGTAATCTGACCCCATACACTACCCACTGATCCACAGAAGGAAAGAAAGAAACACAAAGAGAGTAAAGTATGGAAATCATTTTTAGAATATTTACTTTGAGGATCCTTAAACTAATCTCTAGGCTGGGCAGGAACCCTGAAGCCATTTTGTTTTTGACGTTAGTGACAGAGGAACGGGTTTGAGACGCCGTTCAAACTGGCTCCCGTTCAGGTTTCCCTGGGAACCAGAAGGCGCTGAGTCATCCTTTCTCAGCGAGCTCCCTGCTGCAGGACAGCAACTGAACACAACTCACTCCGACTCTGTAAGCTTTTATTTTATACCTCCTCCGCTCGGACGGGGTAATAAAAAAACATGTTAAACATTTTTCAAAGTCGTCTCCAACGAAGCTGCAGCAGAAACGAGGAAACGTCCAGGAGAGACGTTAAAACCTGATCCACAAAAGGCTAAATGAAATACTCTCTGGAGCGCCCTCTGGTGGTCATTTGGAGCTAAAGGAAAGCAGTGAAAGTAGCAACAGGTAAACAAGTCGGCATTTTCACTGTGACTCATCCAGATGACTCAACAAGTCCGGTTCTGAGTAAGAAAGGCGGTGGGGGAAAAGCCCAAAACCGCATGAAGCGATTCAGAACCAAAGTGCTTCCAGATGGAGGGAAAACTGAGCCTGGAAGGCGTCCAGGTTCCTCCAACAGAAATGATGTCAGAGGGCGTGTTGACCAATCAGCAGCATGACTGCGTTAATCCGGACCAATCAGAACAAAACGCTCACGTTTGGACTCGGATCGACTCGTTTTTAGCATCAGTGGGGATGAAGGAAGGACAGGAGCGACCTTTGACCTACACTCCTTCTGTCACTGGGTGGAGCAGCTCGCCAACCAGCCAATAAGAACCATTTATTATTCATGCTGGGTAAAAATAAAAACAATTCAAAGAAAATGTAGTTCAATATTATATATTTATTCAATTCATGATCAAAATTATCTCATATTTAAATTTTAACTTGGAAAAAAACGTGTGCCATTAACGTCTGTAAATATCTGCATCGACGCTGGCGCAGAAATTTCATCCCTTTAGAGGATTTTTAGGAATAGATTTCTACTAAGCGACATCAAATATTAACGAAAATATAAAAATAAGCATCTATTCAAAGGTTTAATAACCTGCACAAGCACTAAATCAGGGTGGCGCGTTCCCACAGAATAAGACGTCTGGGTGTGGCGGATGCACAAGCGAAGGTTTTTTTCCTCATCGCTCCCACAGTCAAGGAGGCAGGAAACCATCCCAGAATAAAGCGGCTCCGATCCGAGGAAGGGTTCTGGAGGTGCTGGCGCTAGAACTCGTCGTCTGAGCTCAGCAGGAGGGTTTTCTCCGTGTCTCCTCCGCAGGCGGAGAGCGCGCCGTGGGGGCGGGGCGCGGACGGCGGCGGTGGCGCCCCCCGCTCCAGCGTGGACTGCTGCGTGTACTGCTGGTAGGCCGGAGAGAAGTTGTGGATGGCGTCCTGGACCATGTCCCCGGGGTTCATCGTCTCCTTTAGGCTGCTGGAGATGCTCTTCATCGGGGCACAGTGGCCTGAGGAGGAGGAAGGAGTGAACGAGAGTCGGGATATTAAAGGAGAAACAAAAAACAGGAACGATTTTAACTAAGTTCAGTTTAACTTTTTCTGATTTGGGGTTTTATCATACAATAACACCTTTAAAGTATATTATGGCAACCCATCTCTGTTTTTAATCCAAATACTCTATCGGGTTGTTTTCAACTGTAAATTTGTAGCTCCTTTGTTTTACAAAAAAAAAAAAAGATTAATTGAATCGTTTCCCTTTATTATTTTTTGCTAATTTAATCACAAGAAGAAAATGTGACAGCTTGAACTTTTTTTTATTTGACTCAGGATAAAGACTTTAAAATAATAAAGTTAGTTTGAGCCTTCCTGGATGCTGCTAACAGCAGAGGCGGTTTCTGTTGCTCTGATCGCGATTTCCTAGCTGAGACGAAAAGGGAAAATGCAGCAAACGTTTGATTTTTGTCTTCGTTTCCGTTTCCCTGTGTCGCCTTACTGAGATGTAGCCGAACAAAAAGCGCCGTTACACCCCTGGTGAGCAACTTTAAAGCAGAAACAGAACCAACAAATTCCAGATTCTCCTGGAGTCAGACCTACCGAATTCTCCATATGCGGGAAGAAGTCCTTTTTGGTGCAGCACAGAAGAAAAGACAGAAGTCGGGACAGATGAGTACAGAATCGCAGAATCAGTAAATATTTGATATGGAGATGTATGACGGAGTATTAGGGAACAAAAGAAAAATATTTGGAGTAAATTTCTGCCCTAAAAAACTCAGAAATTGATATTAAAATTATATATTTTCCAGTAAAAAATGTGTAAATTCTCTGTCAAAAAGTAGAAAAATTGCAAGTAAAAACTCAGAAATTCAAAGATTAATTGCACTTATTTAAAAAAGACAAAAAACGTGGAAATTGTCACAAAAGTCATAAGATTACGGGTTAAAAGACAGAAATTGAGATTAATTTGAGCTGTTCTCTAGGAAAAGAAGTGTAATTCTTTGATGTACAAAAGTAGACATTTTTGCAAGAAAAAACACAAAATTTCTATGATTAAAAGGCATAAATTTTTCGATATCTAAACCAAAAATACTTCTGACATTGTAAGAATAACGTGTGGCTTTAATCATATACATTTCTTAGTTTTTTCTTGCAAATGTTCTACTTTCGTACATCATAAAATTATGTGTATTTTTCCTAAATATATCTAAAAAAATTCTAAAAAATTTCTGTCTTTTAATTTATAATTTTGCGATTTTTGAGTTTTTTGGGTGGAAATTTACTCAAATATTTTTTGTTGTTTGTCGTACAAAAATCATAAGATAATGAGTTAGAAGACAGAAATTTGAGATTAATTTCAGCTATTTTCTAGGAAAAAGGTGTAATTCTTTGATGTAGAAAAGTGGAAATTTTGCAAGAAAAACCACAAAAGGCATAAATTTTTCGATATCTAAACTAAAGATATTTCTGACATTGTAAAGTCAAACATTTAAGAATAATGTATGCCTTTAATATTTTAAAATTTCATTTTTTTTGTCTTGCAAATGTTGCAAAAATAGAAATTATCTGACATTTTACCTGTAATTTTGCTACTTTTAAACATGAATTTCCGTGTTTTTTCTGGAAAATATCTGACTATGATCTCAGAATTTTCTCAGATTTTTTGGTTTGAAATTTACTCCCAAATATTTTTATTAAAATGGCTGAAATGCTCCGTCGTAGGAGAAGAGAAGAAGAGTGATGTGAGAAATTAAAGGAGGAGTTGGTGTTTCTTCTCGGAGGAGGAGAAGCTTCCTGACCTCGACAGCTGAGGCTTTTGTCCACGTAGACCCGGTAGGTGAAGGCGTGTCGAAGCGCCAGCGCCGCGAAGAACATCTCCACGCAGATGATGAAGTTCTGGTAACCGGCGGCAACCGTGCCCTCGCCCACAGAAACCTCCGGAGAGTTGATCTGAGGGATCGCCCCGCACTTCTCCAAGATGGCCAGCAACATGCCTGAGCACAAACAGAAGGGACCCCACTGAGAAACAGAACGGCTTGAAACCAAAACCCCCCCGTTAATTATTGGGATCAACCAGTCTGCGATAAAATCCTCTACAGGGATATTCCATCCAAATTAGCCTGTTTCTGCGTCCCAGAGTTAGAGAAGTGAGAAAAGAATTCAGTGACCAGCCCAGTCATTCTCCTGATCTGGCAGCAGTCCGTTAGCTTAGCATAAACAATGGAAGTGAATGGTAACAGCCAGCATTTCGTGTGCAAAAGTGATGAAAATTACTAAATAATTACCTAAATTATTCCATCAATAATCATATAGATTGCAAATGAATAGAAGAATAGACAGTAATTACAGTAGCCCGTTTAAAGTTGGGACTAGTTTACGACAAAGCGGCAAGGCGCAGGGATACGATGCAGCATCTGATGAAAACAAATTTCATTTAACTTTAGTCTAAGTGTTTTATTTTAATTTAGTCAAATAAAATAGGAATCTATTTCTTCAATAACTGTCGACGAGTTTATAGAGAATGGCAAAAATATCCATTTGGGACATTATAGAAATAAATAACGTACAGTGGTCCCTCAGTATCACGCCCTTCACCTTTCGCAGCCTCGGGGTTTTACACATGTATTTAATCATTTTTTAATCGTAACGCAGATCGTGTTCTGCGTCCTGATCGACTGTTGCGACTGTACAGAATACATCCAGCATGTCTGTCTGTGGTTTTCTCGTTCACAAGACAGGTTTGAAGTTTGAAGGTATTTAAACTAGTGAAAAATTGTGAGAAAATCTTAATACGCATCTGAGAATAGAGTATAAAGTGTGTTGTGACGGGTTTTTAAGCCTTTAAACATTTCTATTAAGTGTAAAAAAAAAAAATGCAGACTACTTCAGAGATTTCGCCTGTTGCAGGTTATTTTTAGAAAGTAACCCCTGTAATAAATGAGGGACCACTGTAATTACAAAACAACAAACTAGGGCAGAGGAAACTTTACCAAATAATTTTAAAAAATTTAAAACATAACTATAGCAATACTAAGGCAGATTTCATAGTTTTCTTTGTGCATCTAGAAACTAAAAATGGCCTTTATTGAAGCTTCACAAATTTAATAAAGGCTTCAGCCTCGTTAGGAAACATGACGAAGGAGACGCGGTAATTTTATTCGTTCGGTAAGCACTCTTTGGGTCACATCATTTACTGCGATAAGAAAGTTGAAAGTTGCCGCATTCTAGTTTGCAGCTTAGCTTAATTCATTAAAACAAAACCTGAAAGCAAGGCTGAACGGTATAGAAAGAGAGCATATCGATAATTACTAATAAATATCACATAATGTAAAAAATATATATTTTAAGTGCATCCCCAATAAATGTATTATTACAATTAACAAATTTTAACTAAGAATTAAATTAATAACATTTTCCAACACTTCTTTTTATCATAAATAAGTTTTTAATACACAGTAACAAACCAAGAGACATTAGTAACATCAGTAAATACAAAGAAAAGTAATATTATGAACTGTTATAATACATATATAGTTTTAATCATGTTAGCGATTTAAATTAAAGGCTTATCTTGATGCTTTTTAATCACTTTATAATAATAATGGCTGAAACCTTTGATTTAGTTTGTCAATAAAGCTTATTCAAATTCACTCTATAATTTGTTACGATCCATTTAGTTTTTAAACGTATTTAACTATTAATCACATTAATGGTTGGCATGGTTTGGGACTTTTGTCTTAATATTTATTTTTGCCCTAGGTAGAAAATAATAAGTATTTTAGTCGACTAAAATAAACTAAAACCAATGAGTAAATCTTAACTGAAAGTACAATTAATTTCAGTCAAAAGAGTAAGACTAAAACTAAATTCAATAACTGCTTTGCACACACGATGCTAGCTGTTCCCATTCACTTCCATTGTCTATGCTAAGCTAAGGCAAACAGAATGGTACCAGATCAGGGGAATGACTTGATGGCAACAGACCAATTTGGCCCTTTCTGGTTGTAACTTAACAAAATGCTCTCCAGTTTAGGAGGCTGTGGTCGCTGACAGACGACGGGAGCTCCTACCCTGCCAGAAGGAGAGGAAGATGACGGACTTGACCGTGAGGAACTTGAGCGTTGGGCTGTAGGGGCTGAGCAGCTCTCTAGTGGAGAAGTAGAAGAGGAAGAGGGCGTAGAGAGACAGGCTGACGGAGACGTTGTAGACGATGGTCACGTACAGGTATCCGCTGGCGACACTGGGACAAAACGTCGCCGTTACACATCAGATTCCCTCCATCTAAACACGTCTGCGTGTCGATCCGGTTCAACACTCACTTGAAGTCGCCGTCTTTGTATTTGCCGTAGGCTTGCAGCAGCACGGTGACGGCGGCCATGAGGGGCTTGACCACGCAGAACTGCAGCGTGGCCTGCTTGCAGAACCTCAGGAACCCGATGGAGTACGCCTTCCCTCTGAGGCAGCAGGTCCCGTACATACAGCTGGACCTGCAGGGGGCGCCGATGCACACAGTCAGGAGACAAAAAGGAGGAACGTCGGGAGAAACACACAGAGCCAGCAGAACCCGGAACTCACTGGATGGGTTTCCCACGGATCTCCGCCATGATGGCGCTCTCTCCTCCCAGATACTCGTAGCAAAGACTCAGGAAGTTGTAGATTACAAACGCTGCAGAGGAAGACATTTTTTATCAGGTTATTTTTACGGGCCAACTGTTGCTGGTGGAAATTATGAACTTTTAACCTAAAGTCTGCAGCTCAGAGAAGAAGCTGGTTTTATATTCCTCTGAGAACCATGATACACAACCTTTTTTTCCAAGCAAAGCAGATTCATATCAATAAAATAAAAAAATCAATAAAAACAATAGATAAATAGATAAAACCAAGCAGTTCTGCATTTTAGCAGTGTGGGGCACAAGGTTGTGTTGCATCCTGGCGGTTCTGCTTTAAAGTTTTTGAAGAAGGTGTGAGAAGTTTAGGACAGTGATGAAAGTCCTCTAACGAGATTACAAATGACTCCTCGGCGCCACCCGCTGTCCTCTGCAGGGCCCTCCTGTTCTTCCTACAGCAGCTGGAGAGTCACCCTGAGATCCACAGTTCCCGGCTCTGTTTCGGTTCTTTCCCAGAAGCCCTCAGTCAGGATCTTCTGCTGGGTTTCGCCTGGGTTGATGCGTTTTTTTCATAATTCCCATGAATGAAGACCACCAATGTAGATGTGTCGGCTGTGTGAACAGCAGGGGGCCGAGCACACGACCTAGAGGTACCCCAGTGCAATAGAGTTAGAGGAGTTTGGACAGAACCCAGACACAGGTGGTGGCAGGGGTGTGCACATCAAATTAAACAGCACACCAAGCACTTAACTAAACTATTTTTACCGACAACGATCACAACTCGGATGCCACGTAAATAAATATATGCAAACAAACTCATAAAATCATATTTTCGTCCACTCAGCTGCCACACTTCTGGCTCTAACGCACCAATCCTTTGTGCTACACGCAAAAACAACCACTCAAATGAAAGCAGAGACGCGGCCGATTCCAAAAATGTCTCCAGCAACCAGCTACATGAACGCACCGTGGAGACGTTAGCCAAAGAATGACCACAACAAAGAATCGCTTTTCAAACTCACAGCAGTAATATTTGTCTAACATTTGCGGTTTCGCCATGAAAAGATGATTTCTTCGGCAAATAAACCCTATTTTCTAACACTCTCATCTGCTGTGCAACGTCCAAAACGTTAACGGCGTTTCTATCGCGAAGTTTGGTCCCCCACGCCGCCCTTAGAACTGCGTGGAAAAAAAAGCTGCATATTAATACTTTTATGTTTAAAAATCTATGAAACTTTTAACTCTGAAAAAATTTAAACCAGTGAGAAAAATAAGAAACGTTTAATTTTGTCTCTAGGAAACATGTTTAAAGTGTGTTACGAGATAAAGATTAAAAACTTGTTTGTGCATTTCTCTTGTTGCGGGTTATTTTGTAGAAACCCCCCGCAATAAACGAGGGACCACATTATTGTTAATTAATTCAAAAAATATTGATTTAGTGTTGCAGTGTGTGTGATTTTGTTCAGGTCCAATAAAAAAGATTGCAGTGAACGGAACAATTATCTTGCTTTCCTTGTTCTTAATGAAAAGGTGAAACAAATAGCCAAATATAATTATTAATAAAAGCGATTGATCATAAAAAGAATCAACAGATGAATCGATTATAAAGATAATCATTAGTTGCAGCCCTGATGTTTTCCTCCCCGTTAATCCTCCTCCGGGCCTGATGACCGAAACCCAGGTACCAGAACGCCAGGCTTTCCTTCAGGTACAAATAAGCCGTTCCTCCTCAGGGACGCCTGCCTGCAGAGCCGGTTGCCACAGCGATACAGTCGGCCCCGCACACAAAGAGCTGGGAAGTTTGCAGAAGAATCCATTATCTGACGGAGGATTTCTGAAGACCGTTGCAGAGAAAAAGTATCTCAGCAGTGGAGGAGGAGGAAGGATGCACCATGAAAGGACGAGGAAGGATGGAGGACTGATATTTCACAGCCCTTCCATTCCAAAGCAGAACCACGGAAAGCGCCACCCGTCACCATGTTTGACATCATGAGCCCGATGAGTCAGGATGCGACAGTTTCTGTCCTAAGACAAAATCAGCTCCTCTTCTACCGCCTTCCAGCATGGAGGCGTCAGGATACAAAAGGCTTCAGACGTCAGTCGCTGCGTTTTTGAGTCACAAAACGTTCAAATTCAGAAAAAATGGATGGAAGGATGGATAAAAAAATAAATGGATGGATGAAAAGATGGATAGATGGATAAATGGAAGGATGAATGGATGAAAATATGGATAGATGGATGAATAAATAAATGGATGGATGAACAAATAAATGGATGGATGAATAAATGGATGAATAAATGGATGGATGAACAAATAAATGGATGGATGAACAAATAAATGGATGAATAAATAAATGGATGGATGAATAAATAAATAGATGAATGAATAAATAAAAGGATGGATGAATGAATAGAGGATGGATGGATGAATAAATGGATGAATAAATAATAGATGGATAAACAGACGATGGATGGATGGATAAAGGATGGATGTTCCTACCTTCGTAGCAGTCCCTGATGGTGTCAAAGTAGACGTAATATTGGTCATTGGTGAAGAAGAGGAGGCTGAGCCAGGAGTCGAAGGCGTAGATGGGAACGATGAAGAGGATCCTGACGATGTGGCGCTGCTCCCTCGGTGCGCTGTAGAAACGGAGGTGCATGTAGATCTGGGGGGGGTCGAGACACACTCTTCAGTCAGAATATGCACTCGACACACACAAAATAATTATATTAATAACCAGAATAATAATCCAGGCAGCATACAAAGAGAAAAGCTGTTTCTCCCTCTGAAAACAAGCGGGGAAATAAGCTGAAGATGGGACTGAGCAGTCAGAGATGGAGCAGTTTAATCAGGACCTGGAGAGAATAAAGCTTTTAAACGCAGAGAGAATTTAGAGAATATTTACACTTTTTATTAAAACTACTGAATTGTATCTTTCCTCTCCTGATTTAACCAGCATGCAGACCTGGAGTTGCATGGAAAAGCTAATCCTTTGCAGCTCAACAACAACCTGCAGCTGGATGTTGCTAAGCAACCCCTTGGCTACCTGTGAGTTACAGGTGATGTTTACCTCACCTGCATCGAACATCACACGCCCACCAGCCTGTCTGTGTAGTTAGCAGGGAGAAACCTTCTGGGTCGTACGTCCACCAGACGTACCGCCGCTTTAAACGTCACGGATCACTTAAAAACCCAACGTCCTGGTTCAAAATGGTTTAAATAAACCCCAGAGACGCAGAGGAGTTTGGCCGTTTTAACCTTTAGGACAATAAAAAACCTGAAAACTAGTTCGGAAAGTGATGCTTATTCTATAGTTTCTATCGTGTTTATGTACCGTATTGAAAATACCAATAAAAATTGCAATATATGTTGTCATAGCTGCAATAAACCAATGTTAGATTATTTTACCAGCAATTGGAATTCTTAAGAACAAATTCTTAACAATAAATCACATATTTATCACGGTATGCGATATCGGAAAGAACTGCGACAAACGTTAGATAATAACTGAACTACAACTCATGCCTAGAATACACAATAAAAGTTGTTGATACCGTTATTAAACCCAAATTAATAACTACAGGAAGAACCTTCCAGCTTCAGTTCATTCTCTCACTTCTATTCCATATTGCCTTATCTTTGTTGTATCATTTGAAAACTAACATCATTTTGTTTTTTTATTGCATCTACAGTTATCTTTTTTTTTTCTATAGACATGATCCTGAGGCACCCCTCGAAAACAAGATGATTCATCCTCCAACTATTAAAAATGTTCAATAATAAATCAAATAAGTTGCATATTTCCCTCATATCACGAAGCCATAATTATTCCTCAGTCCTTAATTGGATCAAAGGGAATCTTGCTGCTACTTCCCTGAGCTTTGATATACAGAATAAAATGACAAACAGATTAATAAGTGGGGCTGATTTAGTCATCGTTTCAGTTCTCGTTGGATTAAAACTTCCAACCAGGAAGCTCAGCGTTACCTGGTGACAGGTGAGGATGAGAGCCGTCCAGACAAAGAATCCGGAGACCGCCTGCGCCGCTCGGGACATCAGGAAGGTGGGTTGGTCCGACCCCAGGAGTGGGGCTTCGGGGAACCACGAGATGTTGGGCCCCATGGGGGCCGCGGTGAGGGGCGTGTCCTCGGCTGGCGTCCCCGGGTGTGGGACGTCCCGCCTCCGCAGCCCGAACATCTGGAAGGGACGCAGCGGCAGCTAAACATTCACAGGGAGAGGAAGTGACAAAGATTCCATCGTCAATCATCAACCTTAGATCACTTCCTGTTTCATCACTGGGAGACGGGCCGACCCGGTCCAGTTCCACGGCTCACCTTCTCCTAAACAATGGGGGCCATTATGTGCACTGGTTCCAGCCTGGGGCCTCTTAAGCTGGCAGCAGAGGTGGGGAGTAACTAGTTACAGTTACTCAGTTACATTTACTTGAGTACTTTTTACCTTGTAAGATATATTTATTAATTTCCTGGTTTACGTATTGATTTTAAATTGAAAAAAAAAACAACAAAAAACGGCACTTATAAAATGCTTTCTGTATTTTTGTCTGAATCGTTTTAAACATATTAGATCAGATGTTACTCTGCCTTTTTACCAAATACTTTTTCACTCTTGAGTAATTCTTTTAGCAGTTACTTTTCACTTTTGAGTAAATACCTACAGATACTGTTCTTATGTACTGATATCGGGTTTTTTTGTGGTTTGCTTTCACACCGAACAATTTGATGAAACGCGTTTACCTCCCAGCCTGTGGTGGCGCTGTGTTCCCCACATCCCCAAGAAGCCGTGAACACAGGAATGGAGCGGCAGATTTTAGGACCGCTGTGTTGTACTCGGCTAACGTTCCAGATAAAAAAACGTCGCAGCAATGGGGTCGGCATGAGCGGAGAACGAAGAAGAGTTGCCATTCCGGGGTTGTTTTGGTTTTGTTTACCCAGAATGCACCGGGCTATAGTCACTTCCTAATTTTGGAGCATCACCCAGCCTGCTTGGCATTTCAGCTCTTGATTTAGCAGTCACACCTCCCCAAACGGATTGGAGTTCGATTAAACAGCGCCCGTTTGAATGCACCCCAAGTTCACTCTGAGCTGTTGAGTCCAATCAGTAAATAGGAATCTTCCATAAGAGTAAAAAATAGAAAAATTTTCATGGACAATTCTAGCGTACCTTTTAAAGAACACGTCTCTGTCCGAATCCGATTTTTTTCCAAATAAAAATAAACGAATAGTTGAAACAAGAAGTCGAATTTCTCGTTTTTTATGCATTTAAGTCATTATTTGACCTGCTGATCAACAATCTGAGGCAACCAAGAGAAAGAAATCGGCCTAATCTGATGCGTGGTTGATCGGTGCATGTCTAGTAGGAACCCTATTTGTTTTAATGGGAGGGGGACAGCTGGTTGTCTAGTTTGGGAGGTGAAAAGGTCAAATAGAGCCGGGTCTCTCTCACACACACACACTGGAATAATAAATTAGAGAGGCAGGGAATAAAGCAACAGATGGAAAGCAGACAGGCTGTTAATTCACAACACGGTGGGTGATAACATTAGTGACAGCCAGACTGGATTACCTTTAGGTAAAATGGTAATAACACCACAAATCATTTTCCCTGTTTTATTTTTAAATTAAACCAATAAATTGCTTTAATAATGGGGAAATAATGCAAGAAGCTTTGAACAAAGCTGATAATAAATTGATTTTAAAAAACATGATGCCAAGTTTTAAACGAACTGAACAACAAAGACTTTTCAGCCAACGATTTGTTTACAGTATAAAAACAGGTGATCTTTATTCTCACCTGGTGAACTGAGCCCTGCTCCAGAACCTCTCGGAGCTGCTCCAGAAGAACTGTTCGGCTCTAATAATCCAGAAACGGCCTGAGGTCTTCTTCAGAGGCGCCCCGTCGCTCCAAGGACATCCATGTTGGTTCCCCAGAGGACCGACCGTTAACTCTCACAGTCTACCGCGAAACAACAAAACTCTCCGATAGAAGTTCAGATAGCAGCTCCAGACGTCTTCTTTATCTGGTTCCCTCGGTTCGTTTCTGCCGCTCCGGGTCGGTGTTTGAGGAGTTTGTAAAACTGTCGGTTCGGGTCGTCCTCCTCCGGCTCAGTAACGAATCCAGTCTGTAGGACGATATCTGCTGGATTAACCCCACATCACAGCAGCTCCGCCCTCTAGACCGGGATGAATCGGCTCAACCAATCAGATGATGAGCACCTTGGTTTAGGGCGGGGCTAATGTCCGAGCGCAGTGAGTTTGCGCAGATTATTCTGGGACTCGCGGATGATAAGAGTGACGTTCAGGGTGCCCCCACTCTGCTGTAAACCCCCGGTTTCCTGTCCAAACTGGGTCTGGCGCCGGAAATGACGGCTTTACATCAACTTTCTAACTACTTATATTTACTCAGTTATGTTTCTGGAAATACAGTCTTGAAAGATAACATTTTACTTAAACTTGATTGATAATTTTATGAAGCAATGCTACTTTTTCTTGACTAAAATGTCTGGCTCCACTTCCAACCTGGAGTTGGAAGAACGAGGATATTTTAACCAAAACGGACACATTTTTAAAGAGCTCTGATTTATAAACAAGCTTCATTGTTCTAATATAATTTTCTATCTGATACATGTTGAGCCTCCAAAAAGTTAGGTAGACCGTAATATCAGTTACTCAGTAACAGTTGTATGACGACATACTGCCAATGGATGCACTTTTTAACCCCTTATTATTCTGGGTCATTTTGGCTAAATCACATGTGATGCGACATCTCAAAATTAGAATTATTGTTTTTTTTGGGCTGTGTTTGGGTCCTTTTAAAGGTAACACCCTCTAGTTTTACCCAGAGCAGTCAGAATCAATGTAGGTATGATTGGTAAAACGTTATGCACTTCTAACTCACAGACATTTATTTTACTTTTTTGTCCTCGCCATATTTTTTGGGGAAAATATGAGTGCAGATAGCTACATTGGGTAGTTGGGAACTGAAACACACTATGTGGCAACAGAATAACTTGTTGACTACTCAAATTTCAAATTTTAAAAGTATATCTGTAAAAATTATTTCTTTACATCCTTTTTTCTTTAGAGGCTCCTATGGTTTATCCAAACCTCTCCAAATTGGAAACATTTGGGAACTTATTGGAAAATTGCAATGAGTTTTGAATGCTCCAACACATATAATGTCTACCAGTCTAACTCTTATCTACTTTAGTTTTTATTAATATTTCATATTTAAATTTATTTTATATTTATAGCCCAATTTTATATTTTTTATCTAACCAATCAGAATATCTAATTTTTGTCTATTTTTCATCAAAATTATCTAAATATTAAATGTTTTAATCTGAATTTAATCTAAAATGTCTATATGGACAGAATGGGACCAAACTTTCTGGGATCTATAGACATTAGACGTGCAGAAGCTCGTCACGGGTAAGAAAAATAAGTTCTTGCCGCTTTTGCTTTTCTGAAAACCGGGCCCTTTCACTTTCACTCACACTAAACAGGTGTTTTTAAAACAGGTATGACATCGGATTAACGGGGAAGGTCGCATTACTAGAAATACATATTAGTTTGGGTTTCTGTTTGTCTTTATTTAAGCAGTTCATCAAAATTCCTCGTCCTGTCACTGATTAAAACTATAACCAAAACTACCAGAGCCGGCCCAAGGCAGATATGAACCGACTTTCTTAGCCCCCGCCCCCCAATAAATGCACTACATATGTTAAAATTTATTAAATAAGAATAATTGTTTAACTTTTTGTGTTGTAACTAGGCAGGTTTCTTCATAACTAACGGTTTTATTTTTTAATGAAAATTCTGTTTTTATTTTTTTTATCCACCTACCTTTCCAGATTAAACCAAATCTGGATTAAAACGCTGTTATTGTGGGTAGATGGTTTAAAAGAAAGGGGGCGCATTACGTTTGAATAACTGGCTTCATTAATAATAAATATAACAAGAGTTTATTAATTTAACTTGACTTTACTTGTGACCAACAGCAAATATTTGTCCTCTTCGATAATTACCATATTGTAAAATAAATAAGTACAATTAGAAATAAAAAATAAAAATAGAATTTGAAATAAATAATGTAGAAAAAAATACATTTTTAAATATGCTATCAGAAATAAACACAAAAATAAAAATTCTAATAAATAAATAGGAACATAATTGTATTCATACAGAGATTAAATAAAAATATAAAAGTTTATTTCCCATTTATTTCTTTTCCAAATGTTGTACTAATTTTACTCATCTCCACATTTATTTATTTTCATCAGCTCCATCAGAATTGTTAGTTCTCCATGGTGAAATACGGTAGCGGGATCATAAAACACGACCAGCAGTCGGTGTAAGCTGTATATACCTTTATTGAACCATAAAATAAACACCTATATAGTCATAAAATTGAAGCAAGATAAAGAAATGTACAGGCAACAGTCATTTCCTTCCAGCCACTGAGGTTCATTCATCCGTTCCACATACTTTGGTCAAAACATCGGTTCTTCTAAATTAGAGCTCTGGGTTTAATTCACAGGAATCTTTCTGTCATTGCCTGCCGAAGTGATCAGCTGATCGTCTCAGACTGTTAGCAGACTCAAAAGATTCATTGAAGAAGAAAAAAAATAAGCGCTCTGTCACATTCTGCTGAGTTGTATCTACACATTTACTGTACACAGCCTGGCTCACCTCCAAGTTCATATAAGTTCCCAAAATCTGTTCATACCTGGAGCTACAAGCTGCACGGAGGCGTCGTCATTTCATATGTGCTGAATCGGCGTCTTACTACAGGTGCTGCATAACAGGAAATCATGCCTTTCCTGGCCTTTTCCAGTCATTTCCTCAGATTTCTAAAGTGACGCTGGAGGCAAAACTGAAGCATGAGACGAGAACACAGACACTGGTGTTGACTTTTGAAAAGCAGGAACTTTTTCACTGCAGGTTTTCTCACATTCGCTCTTTTCCTCTGACCATCACCTTGATTCGTCCTGCAGCTTTCTCCTCTACTAAGACCTGAACACGTCTTTATTTAGTTTCCAGATGTTTCCACATACCAGATGTGTACATACTCTGTGAAGCGTAGGGGCCGCCACCCGGGCAAAAGAAAAACAGAGCTATATCAGGTTTTTCAGAGAAAATTCGATTGTTCTAACAATATACTTTTCACGTTTGTACAATATTATGTATTGATATATATATTATGTGAAACCGTTATTGTTTGAACAATATATTTTTCACATGTTTATTTTATTTGTATATTGGTCCAAGCATAAAACAGAATTTAATTCCATTAAATTGTCTCACGCGCCGATCTGCACTGTTATCAACTTCACCATGTTTTAAGGAATAACATATATTGAGTTCAAACACAAAAAAATGATGATTTAATGTGAAAATTTTATTGTTAAAACAATATATCATCACGTTCGTACAGTATATTTATATCGTACGAACGTGAAAAGTATATAGTTCGAACAATAATGTTTTCACGTTATAATATATAATATTTTTTTGCATGGGTGGCAGCTCTACGCTTCCGTATGTTCTCACTGTTTGGCATTAAATCAGACCGAATGTGTTCTGTTTGAGGTTCGAGAAATAATAATTGTCTGCATAAAAAAAAGTAATAATTAAATAAATAGGTAAATGAATAAATGTGGAAGAACATTACTAAATCTTATTTATTCCCACAAATGTATTTATTCATTTATTTTCAATTGTATTTATCTATATAAATACAGGAAGAAGTTTTCCACATTTATCCATGTATTTACAAAAGTATTTAAAATTCTATTTACATCCAAATGTACTTTTTCTATATTTATTAATATATAAATGTATTTCCAACTTTATTTATTTATTGTCAATTTTCGCAGGTACGTTATCTATAGAAACAAGGTTAATATACCTTTAAGAAGTTTGGGGAAAACCTAGAACTTTCTATGTTTCTTAAAAAGTTGAATCACGAGAAAAGAAAGATCTATAGATGTACTTTTGGAGCAACACCTCAAACTTCCTAGTGTGACATAAAGGAAAAATCCAGAAACCTCAGCTGAAGTGTAAACCTTCAGGCTGGAGACGGGTTCTGTTTGCTTCATAACTCAGACGGTTGGTGATCCTAACAGGACGGGTTTAGTCTGATTTAATGTCGGAGTGAGAAGCCACAGCATGTTAACATCTGGTTTTAAGTTTAGAGCTAATGAAATAACACCAGAAGCAGCAGATTTAGCACTCCAACAAAGGAAAATTGATTCATTTTTCTTATTAATTACACGTATGAATCACAGTTGTGTAAATTTAGTCCTTTTTGTGCACTTTGATGTTTTCTTTTGCTCCTTTTTTTTGTGTGTGTGTGCAAATTGAGCCTCTGTGTCGACATGAAGGTGAATTAGAGCGAAGACCATCCAGCTCCCTTCGCTCGACCCAGAGAGGTCCAGCATGGAGGTTCTGTTTCTTCTCGCTGGTTTCCCATCTCGTCCCAAGGCTTTGGCACCGCACATGCTCACGTGGCCAAAACCGGCAGACGACACGAACAGACGCTCTGGTTCCCCCTCCTCCTCCTTCACTCATTCACGTCTTCATTCGTTCGTTTGTGTCAGAAAAAGTCGTGGGGTGTTCGAAGCCCTTCAGCTGCTGAACGACAGGAGAGAAAACAGAGAGCGGCGTTACACGACCCAGTGTTAAATCAGAGCATCTCCAGAAGGGTTAGGATGTACTTAACGACACTTTATGATTAGCATCAGCTCTCTCATCCGGCCCAAACTTTGCCTCAACTACAGTTCTAAAGATTTCTTAGTTGTAGGACAGAAACCAAAATCAAAACCTTCGGTTTTATTTCCTGGTTTCGGGGTCATTCTGAGAAGCTAGAGGTTCAAAAGGCTTTGGAAAAATAATCATACTCCTTACAATTATTATTTTTTTGTTTACAAATAAAGAAAAATGTGAAATACGTGACAAGCATCTATAATAAGCTCATTTGTTACTGCAGCGTCTCTGTTTTCTAGCTCCTGAAGAGAACATGGTGGTTCTGGAACAGTTTAAAGGGGAAGTACCATTTGTTTCCAACATGGACCTTATTCCTAGCGTGCATTACGTTCATTTACTCACCCTAAGAAGTTTGGAGCCACTAGGAGTCCTTCGGGAGAAGTTTAGATCCATTGGTGATCAATTATCTGCCACTAAACTCCTTCATTTCAACAAGTTTTATTATTAATCTCTGGCACTTTTCCACCGTTAGTTCGGAGCATCTCGAAGGTGTTGCGTTGTTGTGAGCAGGGATGTTTCACAGGCTTTTATCCCAAATTAACCAGTGATTACAATGCCGTCACACATCAGCATGTCTTTGGAAGACAACAAGAAAGCACCTCACAGACGCTCCAAACTCCCAGAGGAATAGAGCTAGTGATTGATAACCAAACATTGGTGAAATTATGGAGTTTAGTGGCAGATAATTCCTTATTTAGAGGCTGATCTAGTGGCTGCCCCATTAACTCCCATTATGTGGGTATACGCTGATCAATAAGGGATCTAAACTTCTCCTGAAGGACTCCAAGTGGCTCAAAACTGCAGGGAAGGGGAGTAGATGAGGAAGGAAAGTGCAGGATGGGAGTGTTTTAGGGATGAGCCAGTTCTGGTGATGCTCTGTACGTCATTCGTTTCCCTTTAAGGAAGCTGGCTGGTGTGTTTTGTCAGGTATGGCCTGAGGCTGACCTTTCTTACAATATTCACACAAAAAAACACCTTACCAAACAGGCCCTATTTTTTCTGTCATATAAAATACTCTAAGGTTGGTGGTTTTAACCGCTTCGATAAAGTTCAAGGGTTTGGAATACGTCTGTGAGGCGCTGCGAACGTAGCAGCTAAAACTGCATCCCATCAGTCAGAGAAACGAAAAGCTGCACAGAATCTGTTCTCAGCCGCTTCGCTGTTTGCGACTAAAACGAAAGATTAATGCCACAAAGGTGTTTTTGTGTGTCACTGACCTGCAGGCCCGCCAGGAGAAAGTCACTTTGCCAGATGTTCAAACGGCACACTGACCTACATTGGAGACGAGAAGAGAGGAGCTTAAGGTCGCCGCTAAAACTCCTCGTCCATCAGTCCCAAAACCACCCAAAGCTCCTCCTAGTTCTCTTCAGCATGTCTGCTGAGGAGGACCCCAGAGATCATCCATATGTTCCAGTCCCACAGAGTAAAACTGTTTGCTGTTGGATACAATGCTGTGCAAAAGTCATAAACCACTCATCGGCTGTCGATATATAAAAGTCAGATTTTCTGTGAGAAAGGTTTTCTCCCTCATTAAATACTTTGTTGAGAAGTCGGTTCCTTTGTCTCGTTTTTCCTCGATATTTATTGTAATATTTATTGCATTTATTTGATATTTCTGATCTCGAATGGTTAGATTTAAAGGTTGTCAATTCACAAAAATCTATTTTCAAAATAAATACTGAAACATGCATAGGAAAAGAATATAGGGAAGGTGCATATAAACCACAAAGTGAAAAATTAACAGCAATAATTTGGATTGTTTAGGTTGTCATAAAAGAAAAAAAAATATCCGTTTTATTTTTCAAACTCATACATTCACAACTATGTTATTGATTCAGTTTTAAATGTCACAGTTTCAAGTAAAAATTCAACTTGGCTAGCTAAATATTTGGTTTAAATCTAAATACTTTTATAAGAAGCTAAATACATGTAATTGTATTTTTTGTAATTGAATATTTTTGTAATTTTTAAACTAAATAAAGGGGAGCTGTATGTAAAGTCACACAGTCAGAAATTAACAGCATTAATTTGGATTATTTATTATTTATTAGTTTCAAGTAAAAACTGAAATTGGCTAGCTAAATATTTATTTTAAATCTAAATATTTTTATAAGAAGCTAAATATGTAGTTTAGAAATTAAACATTTAACTTTCATACAAAATATTTAGCTAACCAGATTAGCTTGCTATCTCAGAGCTAAACATTTAGCTAATACGAAAATGTATTATCTGATGAGTGGAAGCGAACAACAAAAATAAAAGCTTTTATTACCAGACAGTACATTTCTGCTTCTCGATAAGTGAAGCGTAATATTTAGCTCTGAGTTATTTACTACGTAGTGTATTAACTGAATATTTAGTTCTGAGCCAAATATTTAGCTTTTTATTTTAAACATAAATATTTGGCTCTAAATTTAATATTTAGCTTGGTAACTAAATATTTAGCTCTCAGTTATATATTTACTACGAAGATAAATACATAGTGTATTAACTGAATATTTAGTTCTGAGCCAAATATTTAGCTTTTTATTTTAAACATAAATATTTGGCTCTAAATTTAATATTTAGCTTGGTAACTAAATATTTAGCTCTCAGTTATATATTTACTACGAAGGTATATTCGTAGTGTTTTAACTGTATTTTTGGTTCTGAGCTAAATATTTAGCTTTTTATTTTAAACCTAAATCTTTGGCTATAAATTTTATATTTAGCTTGGTAACTAAATATTTAGTCAAAAAATGTCACATTTATAAATATATGAATGAGATGGTGAAAAAAATGACTAATTTTCTCTTATGACAGGCAAAATTTTCCAAATTCCCCAACCATTATGTAAACCGTTTATCCTCAAATACTTGATTTTATTCTATTCTATTCGATTCGATTCTATCTGTGGCTTTTCTTGGATGGTTAGGAGTAAGCCTAAAGTGACACCCTGCTGTCATTACTAAACAACATTAGTTGATTGCAAGATTTAGCTGAAAGATCAATTCTTTCTGTTCATGTGATTTCTAAATTTATGCAACTGTGAAGCACGTTTAGTAGAGATAACTTGGTATGTTAAGTTTTTTAAGAGAGGGGCGGGGCCGCTGCGTGACCTGCAGTGTGCGAGGTGCATTGTGGGTATCCATGTTTTTAGTCTATTGTTAATAATTAGGCCATAATTTTATGTTTGAACATCAATATTTCTTACTGGCTGATAACTGTCAGACATTACATGCTGTATAACTCAGATGAACAACTTTTGACAGCTGTTGTTATCACATTAAGAAGTTTCTCACTCTGTAACTGTTTGAATCCTGTCAGTAAGGCTTTTTGTTCAAATTAAAGATGAGTAACTCAACAAACTTTCTCTTAGCTTGCTTAAAAAGTTAACATTCTGCATTAGTTACACTTAACATATATAGTTTTAGCTTGTGTAAAAACTAAAGTGGTGTAAGGCAGCGGGTTTCCTCGGGATTCGCGAGTAAAGTCAACTAATCCGGGTTAAGAGTGTAGGCTTTAAACAAAGAAACTCTAATAAAGAAAGAACTCTCGCTCTCTTGGTACTTCCGGTTTGCAGTTCCACCCTGGTTCCATGTGAGGGCGCTCTCATGACGATTGCAGAATGAATGGAGGTCTAAGGAGCAACACCCCTAAAAATCCACTTTTCTCGGGATATAACTTTTTTTCTAGTAATTTGAATATTAGATTTGAAAGTAGATGCAGAGAAATGACACATTGTTGGGTCTTTAAAAAAGAACTTTAAACCGTCAACGGCGTCGTACACATCGTACAATCAGAGATTTTTCCGTTAAAACTTCACACTACATACATAACCATAGCAACCAATAACAGTTGTTAGGCTGAAAAAGAAATTTGTGCGATAAAGTCCGCCTTAACATTCTGGTGCCGCTTCGGATGCTACGATGCCGTCAAGCGGTACATCTGGTTGTTATCAGTCCTTCACTGACCAATCAGCGGTCATTAGCGAAACGCTAGCGAGTTACGGGCAACAACAACTCAACCTGTTAGAAACCCAAAGGACATACGAACTCGTTCGTTCAGCTTTCCTCCTATAACCCATGATGAATTTGCAAAACTTACAATCAAAATCTTAGATTTCTCAGAGACAATCGGGTGAAAGAGACAAATTTAGCGTCTAGCTCCAAAGACGGCCATTCATCCTGCACTCATGGAGATCGCCCCCAGTGGAACTCTGACGGAACTGCAACCATATTTCGTTACAATGGGACTGAATGGACTTTTCCTGGACTGGCTTTGATTTAGGCCTCCTACCTGGGAGGCAGTGATGCGTGATTGGTCCAGGCGCGCAGTGATGTCTGAGGAGGAGACGTTGGCGGGGGCGCCGCGGTGAAGCCTCATGGCCACCTTCCTTTCCCGTTCGGCTCGCTCCGCTCGGCCCGCCTGAGGGGAGCGGTTCCCTGCACGCATTTGGAAGAGCGCACGGTTACAACCAGAAGCCCCTCCGTCTCAGGACGCTGCAGCCCAACAGCCTCCTGACCTGACGGCTGGGCTCCACGCGAGGCCTGGTTGGAAGCAGGGATCTCCGGCTCGTTCCGGACTCTGTTGGCGGCGCAGGGGTTCGGACCCGGAGGCAAAGCTTGACCGCCGGCGCCTCTCTTGCCCGCTCCTGCCAGTTCCTCCCCTTCTTTCCCGTCTCTCCTCTCTCGCTCCCCATCCTCTGCTGTCCTGCTGGAACCCTGAAACGCAGACGAAGCTACAACTTGGACTTTTACCATCAACGAGTTGGAACTTAGATTTAAACTTGAACCTGTTTGCTTGAAAAGACTTTATATTTAACCCAATATCTACAGATGCTGGTCGTAAAATTAGAATTTCATGAAAAAGCTGATTCTTTTCAGTAATTCCATCCAAAAAGTGAAATTTGTAGATAGATTCATTCTTTACACACAGACTGAAATATTTCAAATGTTTATTTCTTTTAGTTGTGATGATTATAACAACTAATCAAAGTCCGAAATTCAGTAGCTCAGAAGATTATAATATCAATGCAAAAAAAAAAAAAGAAGGATTTTTAAATATGTGGGTCAACGGAAAAGTATGAATATTAAAAGTACAGCACTCAGTATTTGGTTTTGGCTCCTTTGGCCTGGATTACTGCAGCAATGCGGCGTAGCGTGGAGTCCATCAGTCTGTGGCTCAGATACCGGCTTTCAGCTCTTCTGAATCTTTGGGTTTGGCGTATTACATCTTCTTCACAATAAATTATAGGTTTTCTATTGGGTTATGGTCAGGCGAGTCTGTCGGACAATGGAGAACAGGGATACCACGGTCCTTAAACCAGGTACTGGTAGCTTTGGCAGTGTGTGCAAGTGCCAAGTCCTGTTGGAAAATTAAATCCGCATCTCCATAAAGTTGGTCGGCATCAGGATGTGATGAACCGGTGTTTGCTGATGGGAAGACGGTGAATTGTGAAATTTGATTTATGTGATGTTTAACACAGACTGCCGACATCCAAATGTTAGGTTTATTCATATATTTTGGTTAGTTCTACCTGTATTTGTTATGATTTTTCATACGAGACCACAAACACATTTTGATTGTGGAGTTCAAAACAAAAATGCGGTTGATTTTATTTTTTCCACATTTACTTTGAGAATTGTAGTTTTTATTGGTCATATTTAGGAATGGTGATTAATTAGATAAAAAGAAATGTAATAGATTGACACCCCTACTAAAAATAAAAAAAACAATAAGAGGGTTTTTGGGTGAAGTTCGTATGTTTTCCATTCTTTACGTTCCGTTTCGAAAAAATCGTAACACCGATTCTCAGTCGATCCTTAGAGAAATTGGATCGAATTGATTCACAATTTCAAAAAAATATTTTTTTTTTGTAATAGTTTTCTGTTTTTACAACTAAAATAGGAATGTTAAAATCCAGACGGTCATTTTTACTTACTTACTTACCCAGTGATAAGGCATGTTGAATTACAGGCATATAATTAAGATAACAGCTCAAAGAAATGTAATAGCATTGACCCACATTAATATCGAACCGGATCAGATTGAATCGTATCGGATCAGTTCGAATTGTGATAATTAATTCTAACTCTCAAGAATCGGAATTGAATCGATTCCCAGCCCTAACCGGGACCATTTCAAAATGACTGGTTTGGCACCGGTATCCGATAAAACCTAAAAAAATACCCATCCCTACTTAAGAATGACAAAACAATGACTTGGTCCTACGTCTGCAGATACCTAATAACCAGTAGCGAAAAATCACTTTTTTTCCTCTAATTTCTGCTTCCACAAAATCTTCTCCCAGGTTTTTATCTTCCTAGGCAAGGCAATTTTATTTATACAGCACAGGTTCAACAAGAAGGCAATTCATGGTGCTTAACATGATCCAGTGGTAGAGAAACCAAATAGATGATAAAAATAAGGAAATTAAAAAGAAACGCATTTAGTAACTGAAGCATGAAAAATCCAATTTATGTCAGAGTATCCATCAATAAAAAGAGAAGGTGTAAAGAACAAAATGTATGCAAAATAATATAGATTAAAAATTACAATTGGTTAAAAAATAGAATAAAAATCAAACCACGAGAATCAAATAGTGATCAAAAATGTAATTTAGGACTCAAAAGCAGATCTGAATAGTAGAGTTTTAATCTTTGATTTAAAAGAGCCTAAAGATTCAGCATTTTATTGCATTCTTTTGGAAGTTTGTTCCAGATTTGTGGAGCATAGAAGCTGAAAGCTGCTTCTACTTGTTTAGTTCTAATTCTAGGAATGTTTAGTAAACTAGAGATGGAGGACCTGATTGGTCTGCTGGGTTGCTATGGTGACAGCAGATCTCCATCATCCTTTGGTGCTAAACGGTTCAGTAATTTATAAACCAGTAGGAGTATTTTAAAGTCTATTCTCTGAGCTACAGGGAAGCTACTTCCAAATTTCTCCAGCAGTGACGTCACCGATCCAGACTAGACTAATCGATGCACGATTTTACTTCCCATGTTTCTGCTCTGCTTTTACTGTTAGATAAAAAAAGAAAAGAAAAGAAAAGCCTGCTCATTTTCTCAGAATCTAATCCAAGATTCTAATATAATTTCTTACAACATGAGCTAGTATTGTTACTGTGGAATTTTCTAATACAGAATGTAATTATTTCTTTTAACCCGTTTATTTCAAGACATTTTATTAAAATTTTTGTCACGTTCGAGCTATGAAAGCCTATATAATATATTATGTTTAACTGTTCTATTTGACAACAGAGAGAATGATAACTTTGATTATGTTAAAATTAAAAGTCTTCTTTAAGTAAGCAGAATATATGTTTCATGACTAGACTAAATTTGTTCATTTTTTGGAATAAAAATATCATCCTAAAATAAAATAATAAAATACAGTCTGTTAATTAGTTATTTTCTAACTTGGATAGACCCTTTAAGGTTACAATTTTTTCCAAGATCTCATTGTTTTATCACAGCCTTAATCTCCATTTCTAAATTCAGCCAGAGATTCTGTAACCGAAACAAGGTGGTTTATAACTGGGATATCTCATTTATTCACAGGGATACATTTATTTATTTATCTTCATTTTATCTGTTAATATTACAATATTAATGTGAGAAACAGAATATGTAAAAAAATATTTTAAAATGATTTTAAAATGTCTGGAAATCAAAAGGTTAAAATAAATAATTACATTCTTTATTAGAAAATTACACTGTAACAACAACAGCTGATTTTGTAGGAAATTACACAAAAAATCTTAGGTTAGATTCTGAGAAAGTGAGCACGTTCATCTTTTTAACAGCAAAAGCAGACCAGAAACATGGGAAGTAAAATCGTGCATCGATTAGTCTAGTCTGGATCGGTGACGTCACTGCTGGAGGAACCGGGAACCGAGAGAAGCGAAGTGTAGGAAGACAAAAACCGAGAGCAGGTTTTGTAAAGGCGAGAAAAAGATTTGAGGAAAAAAAGTGTTTGCATTTGTATCGTTACAAGATTCCTGTGCTTGCGATGACTGTTAAACTCCCCACAGTATCATTTTAGGGGAAAATCGGTCCAAATGATGCTCAAAGTTAACGAGGATCCTCCATGCTGTCTATTCTCTGTCTTCTCAGCCCCCCAGACGGTCGTGGCAGATGACCGCTTGTACTGATCCAGGTTCTGGTTCTGCCGGATGTTTCTTCCTGTTAAAGGGGAGTTTTTCCTCTCCACTGTCGCTACATGCTTGCTCAGTATGAGGGATTGCTGTGGTTGGAGTCTGCATGATCTGGGCACAACCTCACATCAATGACTCAGCACAATCTGCTGGGATTCCTTACATAGAAAACTTTTAACTGATTGGAATGTTTGGATACTTTTATTGAAATTACTTTTGTTGTAAATTGCCTTGAGATGATATTTGTTGTGAATTGGTGCTATATAAATAAAAGTTAATTGAATTGAATTGAAATTTACCCCCTCCCCAACCTGTTTTAAGCTCGTTTTGTAATAAAACACGCTCATTTTTTGATGAATTCTGCCCTCAATTCAAAGAAAGCAAACTCCACACCATGTAGCTGGAACATTTCCAGACTCATCTGTAGTCGGAAAATGTACCAACTTACCTCCAGATTTTCTCTTTTTCCTTCTTTTAGGTGTGTTTCACCCCGCAGGACAAGGCGACACACCTGGTTGTAAGCAGAGAACGGAGAAGAAAAAAATCAAAACGAAACACTCACAAACTTGAGCATGTTCCAGTCAAAGACGTAGTCGTAGGAGAAGCCCTGTCTGTGGAACAGGTTCCTGAAGAGCCGCCTCAGGTACGAGTAGTCAGGCTTGTCGTCGAACCGCAGAGAGCGACAGTAGTTCAGGTACGTAGAGAACTCAGCTAGAGGAGAGAGTGGAGGGAAAAACTCGACAGTAAGCAGCTCTTCTTCTTGAAAACGACCCATTTCTGATCTAACTTTAACTCACAGGAGTATCCTTTGCAGAGGACCCCTATAGGCGTGGACATTTTCTTTTCGCTGATGCGTTCGTACTTCTGCCCCTTGGTTGCAGCCTTGAGCCCTTGCCAGGGCAGGGAGCCCAGGTTGAAGTACATGAGGACGTAGCCCAGAGACTCCAGGTCGTCTCGCCTGGACTGCTCTGTGGGGGTAAATAGAGAACGACGTGAAGGAACGGAGATTCTGGGAGAACCGAGGCCTCACGGGGACCGCCTACCGATGCCCAGATGGGTGTTGATGGAGGCGTAACGCGCCGTCCCCGTGAGATTCTTGTTCTCTCGGTAGGGGATGTGCTGGTGCGTTCGGGCGTCGCGGTATTTCTTGGCCAGGCCGAAGTCGATGATGTAGACCAGGTTGCCCTTCTTCCCGAGGCCCATCAGGAAGTTGTCGGGTTTCACGTCTCTGTGGATGAAGTTCTTGGAGTGGATGTACTCAATCCGGCTGATCTGTGAAGGGAAACTTATTCATTTCAGCCTTGCAGCAATTCCCTGCGTCGTGCTGCTGCTGTCATCCAGTCGTTGAACATTTACAGGGCCGGCCCAAAGTATTCTGGGGCCTTAAGCAGACTGTGACTCAGTGGCGCCCCCCTTCTGTTAAAACCACCACCAGCAACAACAGCATTTCAATCAAGATTTGGTCTTTTTTTGGAAAGTAGGCGGAGTTTATTCAGCTGATCCTAAAAATCAATTAAGGTAATTTTTAATATTAATATTAGCTGCGACAATCTGAAGTTTAAACAAAATACAAAGCTTAAACTAAAGCATCGGATTGAAAGAATGGTAACACAACATCAAACAATGAATATTAAAAAGCTATTTAAGATTTTATATTAATCTAATTCAAATTTTTGAATATAACTAAACTTTTGCTAGATTAAAGGATAAGGAACATACATTTTTATTTAAAAGTATTTAATTAGAATATATTTTGCAACATTATATATTGTTTTTAAACAAAAATAAAATTTCATTAAAAAAATTTTGTTACAAAGAAACTTGCCTAGTTACTGCACAGAAATGTAAACAATTGAAACATTTTACAGGGTTTTACGGCAGTAGACGTGTTTTACGTGTCCTGTCTCATCATTTCAGGTGTTTCATACAGAGAAGTCGACTGCCGACATGTGCAAACCCAGATTTGCTCTACAAAAATAACTCAAGATGGCATGTCTTTATAGAGCAACAAAGGACAGGTAGACATGGTTATATCCTGCACCGATGCAGGTTAACAGCGGAGATATGGGGCACTAACATCCAGCCGCAGGACAGACCACCCCAAAAGGGTAGACCCCCCCCCCCCCCCCCCCCCCAGAGCCTCCAACATGTCGGCACATTGGGAAGGAAGCCCACCAGAACCCAACTGGTCTATTTGAAGTCGGTACACAAAATCGCAACTTCCAAGTGCGAAAACTTAACTGGAATGCTCCCCGACGTCGGACTTCCCAGTTTAAAAGTGTGAGATTTGCTACTTTCACGTTCAATATGGCCGCTCCTCACATCAACAATAGTAGCTGTGGTGGAAACATGTTTAGTTAACAAGAAGCGCTCGTTAGAAAGCGCAGAAAATCACTTTTAAACGTAGAGCCCGCAACTCAAGGCCGTGGGAAGTAGGGGTGCTGAGGGTGCTGCAGCACCTCCTTGTGGATGAAAAATGATATGCATGGTGAATTTTTGCAAGCAAAAATGAATTAAATGAAACTATTTGGTTTAATTTTACTTTAAATTTAACACAACCATAAATCCATACTATTATCTTTAAATGCTTATGTTTCATATTTTGTGAAACGCATGCATATAGTTACAAAAAGGTCACGTAAATAGATTAAAAAATCAATAGTAATGCTGCTACTGACTGTCAGATTCTTTGTGTAACCATGTAAAAGATTGTAATTTTGAAACAAACATTTTATTAAAAATATTTGTATTACTATCTAGACATTCCAGAATAATCCAATACAGTACAGTTTTGTGCATTAAAAGCAAATAAATGTGACAATAGATTAATGTACTTTGAATAAAAAAGGAGTTAATTTGGGGAAAAACATTTTTGCTATGTTTCCCATAATCCCCTGGGAACAGTTGACCAATCACTGAGTTTGCAGAGTGTAGATGATTCCGCCCTGTTTAACTTGCTGTGCTACCTCTGATTAGCAAAAATTATGCAATGAAGCTTCTAAACTGTTTTCTGTCTCCAGGCTAATGTGCCTTAAAATGAACCCATCAGGGAATAGAATAATTATTTACAGCACCAGATATCTGACATGACTTTTTAATCCAAGTGTACTTTGTTCTCTTTGTTTCAAACTTGCTATCTACCGAAGCAACAGTGTAACTTACTCTTAAACTTAGTTTTAATAATATATTACTGATAATTAATAAAAAAATATATTAGTGCTGTCATGAGATTAAAAAACTTTGAGATTCATTAATGATGATCTATAATTAATTAATCTCATTTTTAAACTCACCAAATAATTGGTGAGAAAAACCATAATCTTGAGGTATTTTCACTTAAATTCATTACACTAGTATGGTTGAACAAAGATTTGCTATATAATATATATAATTAAAAACGTGGTTTCATTAAATGATCTATTGTATTTGTATTATTGTATTTTGTATGTAGAGATGTAGCCCCAACATTTCATATTGATCAAGTGCTCTTTATATTTCATGACATGTTTTTTATTTTTTTATTTTTTGTTTGTACTTTTATTTATTTTAATGTTAAGTTGCTGCTATCTGCACAGAGGGAGTTGCACTTCAATTTCGTTGTACTAATTACAATGACATTAAAAGGCTATTGCAATCTATTCTATTCCAATAAATCAATCACAGGTCACTTGATAATTTGACACCCCTAATTTATATGGCCCACCCGGTTTTGGGTAGGACCCCCTGAAAAGGAATTTCTGGCTACGCCTCTGCTGCAATGTGGAAAACGTCCAAAGCCCACGAAAATACTGTTTCTGTTTTTATTATTTCTATAACACTTGACCAGTTTATTCCTAATAAGTTTTTATATGTTTATATATCCTGCTTTAGAAAACAAAAAAAAAAGGAAACACTGCTGCTTCTGAGCGAAACAGAAACACCATTTTAGTGAAGAACCGGACGGCTCACCATCTGGTCGGCCAGCAGCAGGACGGTCTTCAGGCTGAACTTGCGGGAGCAGAAGTTAAACAGGTCCTCCAGGCTGGGGCCCAGCAACTCCATCACCATGACGTTGTAGTCTCCCTCCGCCCCGCACCACTTAATGGAGGGGATTCCCACTGAAGGGAGAATCAGAGGGGTTTGGCAAACAGGACTCCTATTTTAACCTGATCCTTAGTGTGGATGCCTCACCTCCACCCTGCATCATTTTATAGAACTTGCTCTCGATGTGGAGCTGCGGGTGTTTGGTCTTCACACATTCCAGCTTGATGGCCACTTCCTCCCCTGTAGCGATGTTGGAACCTGAAGAATAGACGACACAAAGCGGCGGGGTAATTAACTAGTATAATTTACTCAGTTACTCAAAAAGAAAGTACTGTTTCCATCCATCCATTTCCTTAACCGCTTAATCCTTTTATGGGTCGCGGGGGTGCTGGTGCCTATCTCCAGCTGTCAACGGGCGAGAGGCAGGGTACACCCTGGACAGGTTGCCAGTCCATCACAGGAAAGTACTGTTTCTTGATCGTAATTTTTACTTTTACTTGAGTAAGATTTTTATGAAGTATCGCTGCTCCTACTTGAGTAAAATCTCAACTCACAGAGAGCAACTTTCATCATTTTTAAATTATTTTCTGTCTGCTTAGACTGTTGAGACATTTGGAGGTCAAGTTGGGGTACCTGACCCTGCTCTTACATATCTACCAGCTGTAAGTAGCTTTACTTTAAAAAAAAAAAAGACGAGATTTGGAAAAAAAATGTATTTTTGTCATTTTTTATTTCAACATTATTTCATTATTTCTATTGATTTCTTTAGAATTTGCTCATAACTTCACATTTTTGTACAGTTACATAATTTTAAATATCAAATTATATGCAATGATCACAGAACAAGTACTCAAGGACTTAATACTTAAGTAGTCATATTACAAAATACTTTTTACTCCAGTAATTTCTTCGATTAGATGCAAATTGTAAAGTCACACAGTGAAAAGTTAACACCAATAATTTCAATTATTTAGTCGTAGGAGTAAAAATTGGGGCATTTATGACATTTTCCAATTCATTTTTATTTATATTTAATTCATAAATGTCACAGTTTCAAGCTAAATAGTTAGTTACCAAACTAGATATTTATGATCAAGCTAAATATTTGTTTTGTAAACTAAATGCTTCAAAATAAAGATTTAATTTGAAGGTAACCATTTAGCTAGCCAGAAAAAGTGGCTAGTTACTATTTAGCTTCAACTAAACATTCTCTTTATCAATAAAATACTTAGTCTTCAAAATAAATATCTAACTCCAGACTAATTATTTAGCTATTAAGCTAAACTGGCAAGCTAATTATTGAACTTTGTACTAAACACTAATGCTGTGTCACACTCAAACGCTAACAAAGCGACTAGTTTGAAGCATATACATTGTTAAGGCCGAAGCTAGCAAAGCACGTGGGTGTTCCTTTCTCTGCCGGATGTTTTATACAATGGTGATGTCACCACAGTCAGACGCTCTGATTGGTTGACGCTCAGGCGACAGGGCTGAAAGTTCAGTTAGCTAAACTTCTGCTTTGCTAGCTTTTGCCACTTTGAAACTAGAAAGCTGTAAAAGTAAAAAAAAAACTGTCTCGACTAAAGCACACAAAGCACCACAGAGACTATGAAGGCCTCAACCAGAGACTTAATATGTAATCGTGCCGTTCTGGGCGATGACATTTTGGGCGATGTGACGCCGCATTAGGTCAGAACTAAATATTTAGCTAATGAGCCAATCTACCTGCCGATAAGCGGAAATCTATGGAGGCGGAAAAGTATCATAAGTAATAAACTCAAGCAGGGTTTTTCACAAATGCATATGCTCATTCGGAAATGCACACGGTCTGTTTCACAAATGCACACGAGGAGGTTCACAAAATATAATTTTCAGGAACACTTGTAATATACATTCACAAATGCACACGGTCTGTTTCACAAATGCACACGATGAGGTTCACAAACGCACATGATCTATTTCACAAATGCACACGAGGAGGTTCACAAAATATAATTTTCAGGAACACTTGTAATATACATTCACAAATGCACACGGTCTATTTCACAAATGCACACGATGAGGTTCACAAACGCACATAATCTGTTTCACAAATGCACACGAGGAGGTTCACAAAATATAATTTTCAGGAACACTTGTAATATACATTCACAAATGCACACGGTCTATTTCACAAATGCACAAGATGAGGTTCACAAACGCACATATCTGTTTCACAAATGCACACGAGGAGGTTCACAAAATATAATTTTCAGGAACACTTGTAATATACATTCACAAATGCACACGGTCTGTTTCACAAATGCACACGAGGAGGTTCACAAAATATAATTTTCAGGAACACTTGTAATATACATTCACACATGCACACAGTCTGTTTCACAAACTCACACAATCTGTTTCAAAAATGCAAACAATCTGTTTCACAAATCATACACAGATCATACAAATTCCTGAATGTGCATGAACCCACCACTTCTCATTTGTGAACCTCTCTGCATTCGTGGGAGAATTCTGGGCCGAACGTACGGACCCCGGCAATAATTAGTCATTACTAACCTGTTTCCTGGGCTTATTAAACTGTGCGCACGTACTCGCAATCTATTCCCCCGGTTTGATAAACCGTGTGGTGTTCTGTTTGCTTGATAAAAGACGCTGACTGTTGGGTTCAGCGGAGCCAACCTGCTACTGTCAGGGTTAGGGGCGGGGCATGTTACCATGGTTTCCCCAACTGCGCCTTAATAACTCTGCAACTCTGTTATGGTCAAATAAAAACTGTGTGGATTTTATTAGTTATTCCACCAGTGCCGATCTCTGCCAAATTTGAAATTTGAAGACAATTTGTTTTTCGTCTTTAAACTGCTCAAGTGGATGCCCAGTTGGCATTGGCCCCCCAATGGGCCCCTGCCCATCATGCCCTTATTATAATCCGGACTTGGTTTTTGCCATCTCTATCTATAACAACACTCTGACATAAATATTGCTTACATAAATATAGTGTGTTAATGTGAATCCGATTTTACAGCATATAATTTTGCACACGATGTTTTATTGTTAATTATTTTTTAGTCTGGATTCTTTAGTCTGCACCTTTTGTTCTCAGATGTTGCTCTACTGTTCAAGTTAAACGTTTATTGTTTGTATATTTAATATTGAACAGCTTTACTCTTTTGCACACGTTGTTATATTGTTATATAATCATTATTTAAATAAATGTGCAATACTTTGGACATGACTTCTTTTTGGCGCCATCAGTCAAGCTCGCCTTGGGAACCAAATGGTCTAGGACCGCCTCTGGGTGAAACAATGTTTATTTTCCACCATAACTTGCAAATAAATTCTTTCAACAGGAAAATGTGTGACGGTAAACTAACAAAGAGAAGAAAGCTGTGATTTTCACCAAGGTAGATGTCTCCAAAGGATCCGCTCCCTATCTTCCTCCCGAGGCGGTATTTGTTCCCCACGCTTAACTCCATTGCTCCAGAGCTCTTCACCTCACTGGGGAAATAAAACAAGCAGTCACCATCAATCAGTCACTGGTGATCAATACAGCGAAAAACAACACAAAGTGGTGCAAAGCTGCAGACCGGAAACTCTGCTGTGTCACGGGTGCGAAACTAAAGGATATGGGGAGAAAACGGAGAATAAAAACCAGGGCAGTGACGTCGCTGAGCCCTAAATGGGACCAGTGGAGGGAAGTGGGAGGCAACATGACTGGATCTGACGGCTGCAGCCAGAAGTTGCAGCAATAAACTCTGGGAACAAGAAAAGCCGAATGGAGAGAGTTGTGTAACGTGACATGTTCTGCAGCTGCAGGGATCCGCTCCACACTTTACATTTCATCCGGCTGAAACCGGATGAAATGTAAAGTGGGACATGACTGGGTGCCTCCAACCCAGACTGCTCCCATACAAGCTGCACCGTCAGGCGGGGCGGAGAGCTGCACCACCAGGTCCCGTTCCTACAGCCGCGCCCTGCAGCGGCCGACACCACCTGCCCTCCCCCCTCCACCTGCTCCTCACCGGCTCTGCGGTCGCTCCGTCTCACTCAGGACCATGGACGGCGACGCGCAGACGGAGCTCGGTTCGGATCATAACCTCGGAGATGCGTGACCCGAACCCCTCCGAGGAGAGGCAGAAATCCCGACCCGACGGAGCCCCGCTTCTCCTTTCCTCCTCTCTGATCCTCGATGTTTGCTTTTTATCTATTTATCTCATTTTAGAGGAAAACACGGAGAAGAAAAAAAAGCCCAGCGGTCCCTTTCCGTCTTCCCCCCGCCTTCTGCTCCACACACCCGCCCAGTCCTCTCTCAGTTTACGCCGCTCACAACATCAATGATGTCATCCACAGACAGGCAGAGATGCCCGGATTGCCTTAAAGCAGCCTCTGCTGCTCAGCATCACCGGTCCGAAACGTGCGCAACCAGTCAGCCGCGCATCCATCCTCATGCACAGCGCAATGATCTGCGGGTTGTTATTCATGTTCAAACTCTTCAGTTTATCAGATTGTATCAGGCAAACGGAACCTGAATGAACACAGCAGCTCGTTTTTCAGATGATGATGTTTTATTAAGGGGGGAAATAATCACCCAACCCAGTGGCGTAGCCAGAAATTCCCCATAAAAACAAAAACTGGGTGCTAAAAACCCAATCTGGGCTGTTTTAGAAGTAGCTTGGTATAAATGCTCCTTCAGAATAAACCAACAAATAGTGCAGCAATAATTAAAACTCCATATAATAATAATAATAATAATAATAATAATAATAATAATAATAATAATAATAACATGAAAAGACTTCAATTCAACCGTTATTTTCTTGTTCTTTTCTGCTTTAAATTAGCTTCCTCTCCTTTTTTGTAACATATGAAATAAATGAAAACATCCTGAACAGGATAATAAAGACTGACTTAATTTAAACGGATACATAATAAAAACACAGTAAATGATAAACAGGTAATGTCTTTAACGTGTCTGTAAAACACTGTTCCAGCTCAGCTTGGTATGGGAGGACATGGCATCTTTCACCAAATGCCTTCAGTTTCTCGTTTTGTCTTCAGAAACAAAACTTTACTTTTTTTATTGCATTCGACAGAAGAAAAAATACAAACAGATAAAAACAACAAAAAATATGCTGCTAAAAAGAAAAAAGAAACACACCCGACATAAGAGACATTTAATGCCAGATTTGTTTTTAAACTTGAGAACAGCTGGGCCTTATAAAAATGATTGAACTTAAATAAGTTTTTTAGTTTTTTTCTAGCAAACTTTACGCTCATTTACTCACCCAGACAAGTTTGGAGCCACTTGGGAGTCCTTTGGGAGAACTTTATATCCACTCCCAAGCAGCGTATATGCATATAATCTGGGGAGATTTATTATGGGGCGCCAAGAGTAAAATTTTTGTTATTTAGTAGAAATGCACTTTTTTTGAACATTTAGCTTCATTTTTCCACATTTAGCACACTTTCATACATTTAGGAAGAAAATGTTTCTAAAATTAAACATTTACCAGCATATGTACATTTTAAAAATCTAAATTTTAAATATTATTTCGAAATGTAACATTTTAAATCTAAATGTTAAATCTAAATCTAAATGTTAAATCTAAATCTAAATGTTAAATCTAAATGTTAAATCTAAATCTATTATTTCGAAATGTAACATTTTAAATCTAAATGTTAAATCTAAATCTAAATGTTAAATCTAAATGTTAAATCTAAATGTTAAATCTAAATGTTAAATCTAAATCTATTATTTCGAAATGTAACATTTTAAATCTAAATGTTAAATCTAAATCTAAATGTTAAATCTAAATGTTAAATCTAAATGTTAAATCTAAATGTTAAATCTAAATGTTATTTCTAAATCTAAATGTTAAATCTAAATGTTAAATCTAAATCTAAATGTTAAATCTAAATGTTAAATCTAAATGTTAAATCTAAATCTAAATGTTAAATCTAAATGTTAAATCTAAATGTTGTTAAATCTAAATGTTAAATCTAAATGTTAAATCTAAATCTAAATGTTAGGAACATTTATATGGGGCGCATTGGACATGTTCATTAGAACATTGGATTTAACATTTAGATTTAACATTTAGATTTAACATTTAGATTTAGATTTAACATTTAGATTTAACATTTATATTTAACATTTAGATTTAACATTTAGATTTAACATTTAGATTTAGATTTAACATTTAGATTTAGATTTAACATTTAGATTTAACATTTATATTTAACATTTAGATTTAGATTTAACATTTAGATTTAACATTTAGATTTAGATTTAACATTTAGATTTAACATTTAGCTTTAACATTTAGATTTAGATGTAACATTTAGATTAAGATTGAACATTTAGATTTAACATTTAGATTTAACATTTAGATTTAGATTTAACATTTAGATTTAATATTTAGATTTAGATTTAACATTTAGATTTAACATTTAGATTTAGATTTAACATTTAGATTTAACATTTAACATTTAGATTTAACATTTAGATTTAGATTTAACATTTAGATTTAGATTTAACATTTAGACTTAACATTTAGATTTAACATTTAGATTTAGATTTAACATTTAGATTTAGCATTTAGATTTAACATTTAGAGTTAACATTTAGATTTAACGTTTAGATTTAACATTTAGATTTAACATTTAGATTTAGATTTAACATTTAGATTTAACATTTAGCTTTAACATTTAGATTTAGATGTAACATTTAGATTAAGATTTAACATTTAGATTTAACATTTAGATTTAGATTTAACATTTAGATTTAACATTTAGATTTAACATTTAGAGTTAACATTTAGATTTAACGTTTAGATTTAACATTTAGATTTAACATTTAGATTTAGATTTAACATTTAGATTTAACATTTAGCTTTAACATTTAGATTTAGATGTAACATTTAGATTAAGATTTAACATTTAGATTTAACATTTAGATTTAGATTTAACAATTAGATTTAACATTTAGCTTTAACATTTAGATTAAGATTTAACATTTAGATTTAACATTTAGATTTAACATTTAGATTTACCATTTAGATTTAGATTTAATATTTAGATTTAGATTTAACATTTAGATTTAACATTTAGATTTAGATTTAACATTTAGATTTAACATTTAGATTTAGATTTAACATTTAGATTTAGATTTAACATTTAGATTTAGATTTAACATTTAGATTTAGCATGTTACATTTCGAAATAATATTTAGAATTTAGATTTTTAAAATTGCAGTATTGCAGCAAGGCAACAGTGGTTAGCACTGTTGCCTTGCAGCAAGAAGGTTGTGGGTTCATATCCCGGCCCAGGGTCTTTCTGCATGGAGTTTGCATGTTCTCCCCGTGCATGCGTGGGTTCCCTCCGGGTACTCTGGCTTCCTCCCACATTCCAAAAACATGACTGTCAGGTTAATTGATCACTGTAGATTGTCCTTAGGTGTGAGTGTGTGCATGGTTGTTTGTCCTGCCCTGTGATGGACTGGTGACCTGTCCAGGGTGTACCCCGCCTCTCGCCCGTTGACAGCTGGAGATAGGCACCAGCACCCCCGCGACCCATAAAGGATTAAGCGGTTAAGAAAATGGATGGATGGATTTTTAAAATGTAAATATGCTGGTAAATGTTGAATTTTAGAAACATTTTCTTCCTAAATGTATGGAAGTGTGCTACATGTGATTTAATCCCGAATGTCCTATCCTTAGTCTTGATATTGTTTGCTCTCTATTTTTAAACTCCTTTATCTTCATCTTACATACTTATTTCTGTATATTAAAAAAATGTCTTCCCTTTTTTCCTTTTATCCACTTTTCCTGCCATCCATTCATAATTTGTTTCTTAATTATAGATTTCACTTCTTTACTACTAAAAGGAATCTCTATTCCCGTTTCTAACTTTATCGCTTGTTTTGTGTAATAATCTGCTATTAAATTTCCTTCTATCCCTCTGTGCGCTGGAACCCACATAAATCTTATTTCAAGTCCTAATTTATTTAATCTAAATAGGCATTCAAATATTTCTAGAATGATATCAACTCTGTTTTCATTTGTTCTTGAGTTATTAACGCATACACAGAACAGCGCCCTGTTTATAATTCATGTGTTTGGACTTAAATTAGTGCTAACTAATAGCGGAAGTAGCTGTGTACAACTTCACAATAAGAGCGTCCATTTCCTGTTGTCACGAACCAGGTGTTTAGCTTCTGTTTACTTATGGGAAAATGGGAAATTGTGACATTTGATTACTAAGTTTTTTCATATATTCTGGTTAGTTCTACCTGTATCTGTTATTATTTTTTTATGAGACCACACATACATTGTGAATGTGTTTGTGGAGTTCAAAACAAAAAATCAATTGATTTCTTTTATATTTAATTTTAAAACAGAGCAGCTAAATCTGGATTTGTCCTTTATTTACACTGAAAATTGTAGTTTTTTTATGTCATATGTAGGGAAGGTGATTAATTAAATCACATTTTTTTAATAGTTTGACAGACCTACTAAAAGTAAAAAAATAAGAGGGTTTTTGGAAGAAGTTTTTATGTTTTCCACTCTTAAAGAACCGTTTCAAAAATACTGGAATTTGCATCGGTATCGGATAAAATCCATCCCTAGATGTACAGACGTGGACAAAATTGTTGGTACCCTTCATTAAATCAAAGAAAAACTCATAATGGTCACAGAAATAACTTTAATCTGACAAAAGTTATAATAAATAAAAATTATATAAATGTCGACCAATGAAAGTCAGACATTGCTTTTCATCCATGCTTCAACAGAATTATTTAAAAAATAAATGCATGAAACAGGCCTGGACAAAAATGATGGTACCCACAACTTAATATTTGGTTTGCACAACCTTTTGAGGCAATCACTGCAATCAAATGATTTCCTGTAACTGTCAATGAGACTTCTGCACCTCTCAGCAGGTATTTTGGCCCACTCCTCATGAGCAAACTGTTCTAGTTGTTTCCGGTTTGAAGGGCGCCTTTTCCAGACAGCACGTTTCAGCTCCTTCCAAAGATGCTCAATAGGATTGAGATCAGGGCTCATAGAAGGCCAGTGTTTTCCTCTTAGCCCTTCTTGGGTGTTTTTAGCTGTGTGTTTTGGGTCATTTTCCTGTTGTAAGACCCGTGACCTGCGACTGAGACCATGCTTTCTGACACTGGCCAGCACATTTCTCTCTAGAATCCCCTGATAGTCTTGAGATTTCATTGTACCCTGCACAGATTCAAGACACCCTGTGTCAGATGCAGCAAATCAGCCCCAGAACATAACCGAGCCTCCCCCATGTTTCACAGTAGGGACCGTGTTCTTTTCTAGATATGCTTCATTTTTCCGTCTGTGAACATAGAGCTGATGTGCCTTGGCAAAAAGTTAAATTTTTGTCTCATCTGTCCACAGGACATTCTCCCAGAAGCTTTGTGGCTCGTCAGCATGTAGTTTGGCATACTCCAGTCTGTTTTTTTTAATGATTTGTCCTCTGGCTCAAACAGCGAAGGATGTTCCGATCTGACACTGATGTTCCTTGAGCATAAAGTTCAGCTTGGATCTATTTTGAAGTCTTTCTAGGCTCTTTTGTTACCATTTGGATTATCCGTCTCTTTGATCTGTCATCAATTTTCCTCCTGCAGCCACGTCCAGGGAGGTTGGCTACAGTCCCATGGATCGTACATTACTGAATGACATGTGCAGCTGTAGTCACAGAAACATCTAGCTGCTTGGAGATGGTCTTATAGCCTTTACAGTTAACATGCTTGTCTATGATTTTCTTTCTCATCTCCTGAGACAACTCTTTCCTTTGCTTCCTCTGGTTTATATTGAGTGTGGTACACACCACGTCACCAAACAACACAGTGACTACCTGGAGTCCTATATATAGGCCCACTGAGTGATTACAGGATTGTAGACACCTAGGATGCTGATTAGTGGACATACCTTGGATTAACATGTCCCTTTGGTCACATTATTTTCATTCTTTTCTAGGGGTACCATAATTTTTGTCCAGGTCTGTTTCATGCATTTATTTTTTTTAATCATTCTGTTGAAGCATGGATGAAAAGCAATGTCTGACTTTCATTGGTCAACATTTATATAATTTTTATTTATTATTACTTTTGTCAGATTAAAGTTATTTCTGTGACCATTATGAGTTTTTCTTTTATTTATTGAAGGGTACCAACAATTTTGACCACGTCTGTAACTGCTTTGCTCCATCCCAGCTGTAGTCTGATCAGGACTTTCTTTGCTCTACGGCGGTCGGTTAGACAGAACTACTGCAGACATCATGGTTCATGTTTGGACCAATAGAACTAAGTTCAGTCTCTACAGGCTCTATTTCTACAACCTACACAGACTACAGCTGTAATGGAGGACGGCTGCTACATCACTGAAATCCCAGGTTAGTGTAAATTTGAATTGGTTACATAAACAGCCTGTAAAAAAAAACCCAGAAGCTAATAGCTTAGCACCTCGGAGACGTTCCGAACTCACAGGGGAATATCGCTAACTATTCATAACAAAACCTGGAGTTTTGGGGCAGATAATTCCCTATTACAGGCGGCAAATCTGCTGTCCAGATCGACTCCCATTATATGGATAAACGCTGATCAGACTGGGTATAAACTTCTCCTGAAGGACTCAAAGTGGCTCCAAACTAAAACTTCCATTTCGGGCCACATCAAGCTCATTAAAATCCTGAAAGGGGCAGAAAGTGTTGATTAAATTAAAATGCATTTGACAATTACTTATAAGAATTAAATACTAAAAATGCTATCATGGACTGTGCAAATGAACAAATAAAATGTTATTTAGGTGCACCTACACATCGGGTCCTGTAGAGCTCAAAATTAAATAAATGAAACCTTGTGAAATAAATGCTCACCTGAACATATAACGGGCAAAAAACCAGAGGACATTTGAGATTATTAGCTCATTATTATAGAATATTTTCCATTTTCTTATGAAATATATTTTAAAATATTATTTCCTAGCAGATGTTATTTAAAATGAAACAATTGTACTTTTTTCCTAATAAGACAAAGCGGTCCCACCCACTGACCCTTATCTGCTGATCAAGTTATTCAGTTAAAAATTTTAACCTGTGGGCTTTCACCATTGTGAAGAGCTAAAGGCGTTTTGGAGCTAAAAATTTAAGGAAATAAATAAAAATTGATAAAAAAAAAACATAAGCTTTTATTAGGAAAAAAATACAAAAACTTTTAAAATATATTTTTAAAGGAAAATAGAATTTGATCACAATTTCATTGTCATATTAGATATTTGTCCTTTACTTATTCATGCAGATATTTATTTCACAAAGTTTTGTTTAATTTGGAACACTTTGGTGTTCCACAAGACAGGCCTATAATATTAACTGTGCTTGAAAAAACCCATATTTGCTTCACGAATATAATTTCCCGTCAGTTTGCTGCTGCAGCAGCAGAATTTCCGTTTTCTGGGACCGTAAAGGTTGTATCTTTTCTCTTCTACTACTCTCCAGTTAACTTTTTGTCTCCATATAAGCTCCACCTGTGTCCCAGCGGATCAACATCCTTCGCGTCCCGTTGTCAAGTTTTGATTGCAACACGGAGAGTAATGCCGTCTTCTCGTTCCCTGAGACGGCTGCATCGCAATGAGCCGGGTTCTGAGTCTGCTGGAGGTTTCGTCCTGTTATAGGGGACATTTTCCTCCCCACTGGTACCACTTGCTTGCTCAGTATGAGGGATTGCTTCCAAGTGATCTGATGCAATCAGCTGGGATTCCTCGGATCATGTTCGTATGACCAAATTTAGACTACTTCTTCACGTACATGCGAATTTGAAACAACCTGGCAAACCAATATGGCTAACAGTCAGGAACATCATAAAGGACTTAAAAGTCTGCATTTTCCTGGTAGTCTGGATGAATTTCAGCTAAAAACCCAATCTGGGCTGTTTTAGAAGTAGCTTGGTATAAATGCTCCTTCAGAATAATCCAACCAATATCGCAGCAATAATTAAAACTTTATATAATAATAACATGAAAAAGAGGGAAAGTGAAAAAGACCAGACTTCAATTCAACCTTTATTATCTTGTTCTTTTCTGCTTTAAATTATCTTCCTCTCCTTTTTGTAACATATGAAATAAATGAAAACATCCTGAACAGGAGTGATAATAAAGACTGACTTAATTTAAACGGATACATAATAAACAACAAAAGAGAAAAACAAAAAACACAGTAAATGATAAACAGGTAATGTCTTTAACGTGTCTGTAAAACACTGTTCCAGCTCAGCTTGGTATGGGAGGACATGGCATATTTCACCAAATGCCTTCAGTTTCTCGTTTTGTCTTCAGAAACAAAACTTTACTTTTTTTTTATTGCATTTGACAGAAGAAAAAAAATACAAACGTAAAAACAAAAACAAAAAAAATATGCTGCTAAAAAAAAAATAATAAACACACCCGACATAAGAGACATTTTAGTGCCAGATTTGTTTTTGAACTTTTTAGGCAGACGGTTGAGAACAGCTGTTTCCATCCAATCGGCGCCTTCCTCTCCGACGGACGCCGTCAGAATGACGTCCAATCGCTTCCCTGACTGTTAGCAGAACACACACACACACACACACACCGAAGCAGTTCTCATGAATCTCTAAAGTAGGCGCAGACACACCCGACGCCGTCGCACACTCCTGCTTTCAGCCAATGAACTCTTCATGCACACACAGGTGGGCAGGAGGCCCCCCCCCCGCCAGGTCGGATGCCTCCGTTAAGGAGAAACCGATAAAACAACAGCGAGGTCAGTGTTGGAAGGCCAGAGAGGACGTCTGGGAACTTCCACAAAGGTTCACGGAGTTCTTTTTTTAAAGCATAAAAAAAAATGTGCTAAGCAACCAGCGTACACCGACAGAGACACGATTTTACTGTCAAATACAGAAGCGGGGGGGGAAACCGATGAGAAGGGTGTCGGACATGGCGGGTGCTGCAACGTTTCATCGCCGTTTTAGCGCGGCAGAGGGAGGGGGAGGGGAAGGGAGGAGGGTTGGTAGAGGATGAGTCGACAACAAACCCAGAGGCTTATAGTGCAAGTTTGGCTAATGACGCTCGTGTTTTTACCCTGGGTCGTCTGACGGTGGCGCTCCAGTACCTCCCATCCTACGTGTGACCTTTAGATTCAGTAGTGTGGTCGTGGTCTCCCTCCCCCTTCCCCCCCTCCCCTGTCCAAAACGGAAAAATAAAAGAACAGAAGCCAGCGTGGCGATGGCGGCTCAGTCTGCCTCATCAGGAACCAGTGACGGCTGAACGTGTCGGACGGCGGCCGGTCTGGATGCTGATGGTGGGATTTGGAGTAAAAAGTCCTATAAAGATTCACCTTCGCCGCCCCCCCCAACCCCGCGGTTCAAGTTTTCCTGACGTCTTCATCTTCAGAGTGGAGCAGTTCAATGTGTGCGTCAGATGGAGTCGGCGCCCCCGCCCAGCAGGTCCCCCGGCAGCAGAGAGGCGGGGCTCCCCATCTGGTGGCGATCCTCCAGCGCCGGAGACGCCCAGAGACTGCTGCCGCCGCCGGGGTACCCCGCCCCACCCATCCCGCCCCAGAGGCCCTGCCTCCCGGCCTCCGCCCCGCCCACACCACTGCCGTTGCTGCTCCAGCGCGTGAAGATGCCGAGCCCGGGCCCCTGGGTGGCGGCGGCGGCTTGGTCGGACGAGCCGCCGCCGCCGAGGCTCTGCCACCCAGAGGAGGAAGACGAGGCTCCTCCGACTGCAGGGGCGGCGCCCTCGACTCCGGCAACGTTCCGGTCGCAGCTCCCTTCGTTGGCGGCGGTCCCGACGGCGGTGGCCGGCCCCAGGCCTGCGGAGGCAGCAGAGGTTCCTTCGCTCCCGGCTCCTCCAGCCTGGGAATGTGCAATGTAGCGACCGACCTCTTCCTCGCTCACGAACTCTGCCAGGATGGTGGTGTTACCCAGAACACACCTGGTCCAAAACAAGAAACACACCGACGTCACAAACCCAATCAGAGCGAGGTTCCACATTTAAAGCATTGTTATAGAAATATTAATTATTAGTAAAGCATCTGGTGAATATATCGTGATTATCAAAGTCAGACAGGAGGCGTCTCACCTCCTTCCCTCTACAGCAACAACTGTTTTGATAACCTTGTGAGGAAGGAAATGGTAGGAGGACAAGCAGGCCTCAGAGAAGGCAAACCTGATCTGGGCAGTGGGAGATTTTGAGCTCTATAAGGCTGGCCGTACTAAAATCAATAAAACACGGTTCCAGACTAGATCATCTTATTTATAGAAGGAAGACACTTTTCTACAACAATTTGGTACCCAACATGGTTGTCAGTGAGCGGAACCGAGTGGAAGGGGGACGTTTTCCTTCTCTGCAGCGTCTGAGTTTTGGACAGAGAAATAACCACCCTCAAGAAACGGCTGTCGCTCTGCGGGTCTCTGGGACGCAACACTGGGGTTTCTGGGACGCAACATTGGGGTCTCTGGGACGCAACACTGGGGTTTCTGGGACGCAACACTGGGGTTTCTGGGACGCAACACTGGGGTTTCTGGGACGCAACACTGGGGTTTCTGGGACGCAACATTGGGGTCTCTGGGACGCAACATTGGGGTTTCTGGGACGCAACATTGGGGTCTCTGGGACGCAACATTGGGGTTTCTGGGACACTGCCTGCGGGTTTCTGGGACGCTACATTGGGGTTTCTGGGACGCAACACTGGGGTTTCTGGGACGCAACATTGGGGTCTCTGGGACGCAACATTGGGGTCTCTGGGACGCAACATTGGGGTCTCTGGGACGCAACATTGGGGTCTCTGGGACGCAACACTGGGGTTTCTGGGACGCAACATTGGGGTCTCTGGGACGCAACACTGGGGTTTCTGGGACGCAACATTGGGGTCTCTGGGACGCAACACTGGGGTTTCTGGGACGCAACACTGGGGTTTCTGGGACGCAACACAGGGGTTTCTGGGACGCAACATTGGGGTTTCTGGGACGCAACATTGGGGTTTCTGGGACACTGCCTGCGGGTTTCTGGGACGCAACACGGGTTTCTGGGACGCAACATTGGGGTTTCTGGGACGCTACATTGGGGTTTCTGGGACGCTACATTGGGGTTTCTGGGACGCTACATTGGGGTTTCGGGGACACAACATTGGGGTTTCTGGGACACAACATTGGGGTTTCTGGGACACTGCCTGCGGGTTTCTGGGACGCAACATTGGTGGGACGCTACATTGGGGTTTCTGGGACGCTACATTGGGGTTTCTGGGACGCAACATTGGGGTTTCTGGGACGCAACATTGGGGTTTCTGGGACGCAACATGGGGGTTTCTGGGACGCAACATTGGGGTTTCTGGGACGCAACATTGGGGTTTCTGGGACACTGCCTGCGGGTTTCTGGGACGCAACATTGGTGGGACGCTACATTGGGGTTTCTGGGACGCAACATTGGGGTTTCTGGGACACTGCCTGCGGGTTTCTGGGACGCTACATTGGGGTTTCTGGGACGCAACATTGGGGTTTCTGGGACGCAACACTGGGGTTTCTGGGACGCAACACTGGGGTTTCTGGGACGCAACACTGGGGTTTCTGGGACACTGCCTGCGGGTTTCTAGGACGCAACATTGGGGTTTCTGGGACGCGGCCTGCGAGCTTCTGGGAATGTCTAGGAAATGTTTTGTAGATTCTGAACGTCTTCTGCTCCTCATGTGAGCTGCAGGTTCCCATGTGTTCACACCTTCTAAACGTGTTTTACAGAGGTCTAGTAATGAACAGTTTCTTTGATGCAGGTGTGCTGACCCAGAGTGAATCTATAACATGAGACCTGATTTTGGACACCACAGCTTTAGATGTTCCCCTACTCCAGCACACCTGAATAAAACAGGTAAATCACTTCCTCTGTGTACCTGTAGGCGCCTCAAAGGCCTGGGAATCCCCCGTTTTAATTCAGTCAGGTGTGTGAAGCAAAGGGAACATCTAAAACATGCAGGAAAGATCTTCAAGGCACACCGGCCTGCATGTTTTAGACATTCACCGGCTTTAACACTTTCTTTTTTCCCAGATCAGCAAAAACCCTTAAATCAGCCGTCCGCTGAAACCTGCTTTGCTACAGTAGGGTTGGGAACCACTCCACCTAGTGGCTGAAAAGGGAACGAAGAGAATCATTTCTGTCTTCTTCCCACGTTGGACAAAATCTTTAAATCAAATATATATATATTCCCATATTTTTAAAATTTTGCAGGAAAGGTTTAAAATGAGAATCTGGAAAAAGATAGAAACAAATAAAATGAGAAACATTTTAACCCTGAGACCGACTGACAGCTGGTTATCGCCTCTGTACCAGAAAAAAAACTTTACACTCCTGCCGGCTACAAATGAGCGATGAAGAACCGAGCCTTACATGTGGAGCGCGCTCTGGGCCTTGGCTGCTTCCTGTTTGGAGCCGTAGCGAATCAGAGCTGTGCCCTGGGTAAGGCCGAGGTGAAAGGTCAGCAGGGGGCCGTGCTGCATACAGATGGTTCTCAGGGTGGAACCGTCGATCTGCAGACAAACACAAGCCGGACGCTGTTAGCAGCTGAACGTGCGGCGGCCAACGCAGGGAGAGCTTCTTGCTTCCATAGCTGCTGCTCGCCGTACCTGGGGGGTTAGGTTGCTGAGCACCAACCAGCAGCTTTCCCGAGAGTTTCCGTCGCTCCATGTTGAGCCTGCAAATAGAGGAAACGGAGCTGATTGTCTACTCCTACTGGTGGAAGGTCAAACACGAGCCGCGTAGTTTTACCGGTGTTGGTCGAGGCGCTTCCCCAGCCTCTTCCGGCCATCCGAGGAGCTCCTCCGGACCAAGGGGAGGGCGACGGCTGCTTCTGACTGGGAAGACCAGGAGGAGGACGGGATAACTGGGCCTGGCTGCTGCCGCGACTGGCTTTCCAAGACTTGTGTCCGATGGGTTCTGGGGGCCAGCTGGTCTTGTAGTCTGTGTACTTTGCTGCAGAAAAGACGAGACAGACGCTAAGAAACACGCTGAATGAAGGGAAAAAGAGACTAAAAGCGTTTCCACCATCGGAACTTCAGGGAAATGTTCCCAAATCTTCGCATTCAGTCGTATTTACTTAGAAAAGGCCCAGCTGAGCAGGAGCTGTGGTTAAGTCACGCCGATTATACGGAGATCTCGATCGTTTAAAACGACTCTTCAGTAACTCGGATTATAGTAATTTATCGAACATATAATTGCCTTTTCAACAACACAATCTGTAGGATTACAGATATTTTGCAAAACTGACTCAGAATGTATAGTACAAAAACACACCGTATAAAAACAAATAGAGTATAAAGAACAATGTTGCCACGAACTTCCACAACCTACCTTAACTTCTAACTCATTCAACGTTTAAAGAAAAATGAAATGTCAAAGCAATCGTCCATAAGTCAAAATCTCAAACATCACACTTGTTACAGTTATGTAAATTAAAGTCAGTTAACTGAAAACAATCTAATAAGGTACTAAACGTAAACCAAAGTGAGCTTTTAAGCATGTTCGTAGAGAAACGAGCCATTTTACTTCGTGGCCCAGCATTAACTACAGGATACAAGTTAAATGTTAAGACAAATTAATTCTGTATAACACCAACCGTAACATATTTTATACATTTCTATCCCAGAAGTTGAAAGCTGTAAAATAGCCTGATAAAGTCCCTTTAAAGTTTGTACAGTAAATCTCATTTCAAAAGATTTGCTACACACAAGTAATGATGCAATTTCCCTTACTTACTAAGGCTCAAATTTAAATTCTTTATTTACATACGAGTAACTAGTAAAACAAACAAAGAATACAAATGAGTGGGTACAGAGAGTGGCTGCCATCTATTGGCTCTTTTTAGTCATTGCAGCGTACACAAAACTTAATGTGGAAACTCTACAATAATTTCAAAGAAAATGTTGCTTGAAATGTTTTTTTTTTCTTCTGTTCAAATTTTATATCAAATTCAGCATCATTTGTTTTGACAAGCAAAATAAAATAAAACCCGTCGTCCAATTCATCGCATTTTTTTGTGTGTGTGTTGTAGAAGTATTACATTGGTATTCGGTATCGGCAAGTACTCAGATCCAAGTATCGTTTTAGAGCTGCAGCTATCGATTCTTTTGGTAATAGATTAATCTAGCCATTTATCGGTTCGATTAATCGATTATCCTGATGATTTTTTTTATGTTTTTAAATAACCAAAACAAATCATGCATAACGAAAAATTTTGTAGCTGTAAAATGATGAAGCATTTTCCTTTTATCTACCAAAAGAACTACAACTCCAACATTTGGCTGCAAAACTAAGCCCATTTACAGTATTTATTTGACAAAATAACAGTCAACAGCAATAATGTAAGTTAATAAACTAAATAGTCAATCCACTTTTTTGTGATAAAGCTTTTGTGTAAAGTTGCAATGTTTTTGTGATTTTCTTCTTCGCCAATCACTTAAATTGGTTGAAAAGCAAGCAGAGTTTGAGACGACATTGTCACATAAACTTTAGCAAAATAAAATGACTAAATGTCATTTTAACAGATGAAAACTGTAAAATGTGAGCAGCTCAGATTGGGTCACCACTAGAAGAACATCTCTGCTTTTATTTTGGTGCTACAGACCCACCCTGGGCCCCTTTTAGCCCCTCTAATTAACCTCCTGGATACGGCCCTGCTAAGCACCGCTGAACGTTTAGGAATAATCACTTATTAATTATTTTATAAACTCATAGGGGTCTCAGTGTCAGGAGAAAGAAAGTAATTTTTTTTCTTACTTTGGTCGCAGCGCAGCATTAAGTCTGTTGATTTTAAATGTGGGAAAAAAATTTGTTGCAGATATTGACGTTATGATACTTAAAACTCTGTTTTTATCCGTCCACACACAGATACGGAAAACAAAGGAAACGCAGATCTCCACTTTGGCCAGAATTTACATGATAAATCCTTTAAAGTGCAACAGGTTTCTTATGGATTTAATGTAAAACAAAAATTTTTAAACCTGCAATATCTAGAGTAGAGACAAAATGTACCAGGTATGTAAGGAAGATGATGTTCCGCAAAGTATGTATGCAAAGCTTTAATACATCTTCAACGTTGAAAATACGGTATAGTCAAAATCTATTCCTTTGGCTAAATTTATATCATTTATACCTCATATTTTACCCACTACTACTTGAATGGTCTCGCAAATCGCGCTGCTGAAAACCAGGACAGTACAGAGAGCGTCGAAAACTAAGATTGTTAAGATTAAAATTCAACGAATCGCCCATAAATCATAGGGAAAACAACCAAACAAGCTGCTTTGTAAAATGAGAAAAGCTCCCGATTAAACAATTTATAACAGCAAACAGAAACGCAGCAGCAATCCCCGTTTCTTCTACACATCTTTTGTTATTTCCATTGTTGTGGCTCTTTTATGGCACCGCCCAGACAAAGGCAACCTGCGGACGCCTCAGCAAATTCCTCAAAGGGTTCATTTTGTATGGACACACAAAGTCTGACAATGATTTACTGGAAGCGTAACGTCTGCGAAGATTTTCTAAATAAAGGACGCGTGCAGATTTACGAGTGCTTAGCTACGAAAAACCAAAACACGAATACCTGGGTTGAAGTCAGTCGTTCTGTGGGTCTAATTAGTTCGTTTTTATTACGAATGATAAGAAGTTAATCCTTGAAGTGGAGAATCACCCAGTTTATGATACAATTGATCATCTTTACAAGAACAGAATGAAAAAGGAGAAGGCATGAACAGAAATATTCGCAGTTTTGGAAGTGGTTGGTGAGTTTGTGCCACTTATGAACGTAGAATTAGACCCAAGTTATGAAAACAATTCTGTTACTTTGTGATCTGCTGCTGCATTGAACGCTTTCACGTCTGGGAAATAAAAAGTGTCCATTACGTTATGAAAGCAGGGCAACAGATTTAATCCGTCAGACGAAAGATCCTTTAAAATTACCCTCAACTTCCGATAGTGGAAACGCGTTTCAATTTAACCAACTTTGATTTTTCATGGCTTGTTGGTTGCAATAGGCTCTAATATTCTGCTTTAAATCGCTCATGTATGCAAAAGATGTGTGGAAAAATGAATTACCTGAGTTGTGTGCGTTGTTAAGAAGGTTGTCTGAGGCACTATAGGGCCAGGCACCAGGTGAAGGCAGCAAGGTGTTCAGGGGAGGGGTGGAATCTGCATGAAAGGTAAAGTCAGTTAATCACACCCAATCATGTCTCTTCTTCTGCAGTCACACTTTATTATTAAGGGAGTTTTTCCTCTCCACTGTCGCTTCATGCTTGCTCAGTGTCAGTGATTGCTGAGAATTACACGACGCAATCTTCTGTGGTTCTCTAATTCCTAAATTAAACATTGTTTTGTAATAACTCTTGACATCTGTTGTGAAACGGCGCTATATAAATAAACTGAATTGAATTATGCGTAAATGAAATGCGGACGGAGTGTGAAAACATTAAAATATGCCACCAATACATGTTTCAATAAATGTGGGAAATTTACATGTTTTAGTGGAAATGTTCACAACTAACTTATCATTACTTTGTGTCTTTTCTCTTTTGCAATTTTTAATAAAATATCCCAAATTAATTTTTTCACAAATATGTAAAATTAATGTCTTTTGGTGGAAACTTTATTCTCTCTCACAACTAAATGTTTTCTTTTATCTACATAGTATCTTTAAGTTGATACATTTCTACCTTTGCAAATTATAATAAAACATCCCTCCAAAAAATATTTTCATAAATGTTTAAAATTAATCTAGAAATTTCTGAGTCTTGTAGTGGAAATGTTCTCCTCTATCGCCATTAAATTCTCTCTTTTTTAATGTACATGATAACTTTAAGATAATAAACCTTTTGCCTTTCAAAAATATGTCAATCCTTTGCCAATCTTATGATTTTTGTGAAACATTTCTCCATTTCCATTCAATTTTGATGTTTTTCTACCAACAACGTATCTAAGATCACAAATTTGAGCCGTTACAAATTATAATTTCCCCCGCCCACATTATTTTTTAAATTTCCTCCCCATTGCCATAAAATCCTTTATTAAATCTACATGGTATCTAAGATAATAAATGTTTGTCTTTTTTTTGGTGCAAATTATGACCAAATATTCAAAAATAAATGACATAATTATGTTAAATTAATCTTGGGAAAAAAGTTTTTTGTGGAAATTTTACCCATTGCCACTAAATATTATTTTTCTCTACGTTGTGTCTTTAAGATCATAAACGTGTGCCTTGATACGCCATATTGTTTTTCCAGAAATATGTAAAATTAATCTTGAAATTTCTGAGTTTTTTTGTGGAAATTTTCTCCATTGTTTTTAAATTTCCTCCTTTTTCATCTACATGGTAAAACTTTACGATAAATTAGTCTTTTTTTGCAAATTATAATGTCCCACGCAAATTATATATCTACACTAGAGAATTGTTTAATCTGAATTGGCCCAAATAATGTTTTCCATATATAGTTTTTTTCATAAATATGTAAAATTAATTCTGAAATCTCTTTGTGTGGAAATGTTCTCCATTGTCATTACATGTTTATTTTTTTGTATCTACATGGCATCATTACGATAACGAATGTGTGCCTTTGAAAATTATAATAAAAAAATATATAATCAAGTTAATAAGTTTGTTCCTTTTTTTTGCAAAACATAACAAAATATTCAGAAAAATAAATCATAAATATGTTAAACTGATCTTTTTTTTTCTTATGGAAATTTTCCCCACTGCCACTAAATGTTCTTTTTCTCTATAGTGTATGTTTAGGATTATAAATTTGTGCTTTTTTGCAGATTACAATACCCAATATTTTTTTGCAGAAATATGTTAAATAGATCTGAGTTTTTTAATGGAAATTTTCTTCGTCTTCCTTTACAAATTTTTTTTCTGTGGTAAAGAACTAAAATCATATCCCAGACATTAGGAGAGTCTGTACCGGTATTGTCTTGTAACAACTGGTGCTCTGTGTCATTGAGACCGGGGGAAACCGCGTTTCCCATCATGCTCCCTGGCGTCATGTAGGGATCGGACTCTGGATCGACGCGGTCGATCCCCTTCCATGGCACCCCGGGTTGGAACTCTGCGGAGGGAACAAACACGGCTCCGGTTAGACTCCCTCTCCTTCTGCTGCTGGAGGAATCTCTCTGCGTCTACGGTCACCAACCAGGAGGCCAGGTGGGGGCGCTGCTGGGCTTAGCGGCCATCTTGTTGCCAGGTGTGCGATGCCAGTTGTCGCTCGGTCCATCTCCGACCATGATGTCAAACTGGGAGTACGGGGAGTTCCCCGGAATCTTTATGGGGGTGACGGGGCCTGACAGGAAGTAGATAAAGGTTACACGACATCACTTCCACTTCATACTGAAAAGTGTGGCATGCATTTAGAATCAGCCCCTTTTAGTCCGATACCCATAGATAATCCAGTGTGACCAATTCGCTTTAAAAGTATGAGTTACTGGAGTCTAACCGAAGATGGTGCGTTTCTGGTTCTGGTTCTTTAGAGAACAAACGGCAGCATAAAGAACGGGAGCAGGGTTGTGAATACTTTAGCTCTCCTCACCGTTTTTGTGGTACACATTTTCAGGCGAGGAAGTATCAGGAGAACAGTTTCCCTCCATCATCCATTTAAAACGGGACTGATGGGCCCCCAGGTCCTTCATGGGCCCAGGCCCCCCCACCATGGAGCCTCCAAGCTCCAGACCCGGGAGGTTCACACCAGAACCAAAGCCTGCTTGGACCAAGACACAGAACACCAAAACTCATCAGTGAATGTTCACCTCGAGCCGTTCAAATATGCAAATAAAGCGTAAGATCAGGAACCTTTTAAGACTTTCTGATCTTTTCAAATAAAATCAAGACTTTTTCACACTGATAAATTATTAAATAATAGACTATTTAGCTATTAAATTATTTTTGCAATGCGAAAACCATTATTGTATTTAATTAAATATGAGATACAAAGTCATAGTTTCAAAGACACTTATAAGATAGAAAGATAACTATGAGAAAAAAAAGTAAAAATTTAACTTAAGTCAATTATAATAGAAGGTTCACTATTAAAGTCATAATTAAGAGATAAAAAGTCTATCAAATTGATCTTATAATCATGAAAAAATTCTAACTAAGATAAAAATTCAATCATGAGGGAAAAAAAGAAAAAGAATGATAAGTCAAACTATTCAACTTTTACAGTTATAAGACAAAAAGACATAATTCTGTGATTAAAAATTATGATTATAAATATTACGATAAAATTTTATAATGATAAAAAGTCAAAAAACATGCGACTTTTAAAGCTACAATAAAATTATAATTTTTTTATCTTAAAATAGTAAAAAAATATCTAAATTATAAGATTTTTAAAAATAATTCTGATATAAATATGTATAATGACCTCTTAAATCATAATTATGATAAAAGTCAAATATTAAACTAAAGTAAATTATGACATATTTTTGTCTTACAATAATGACTTAAATCATATTTTTAATAAAAATACATTATTTTTTTTTAAATCTTACAAAGACTGAAAATCGTAAGATAAGTTTTCATTGTAGGATATTTACATAATGAAAAAAACTCAATATTAAATTAAATATTCAACTTTTAAAGTTATAATTATGATATAAAGTAAATTATGACATCCGTTTACCTTACAATAAAGATTTAAATCATAATCAGGATTAAAAAAATCCTAAAAAGATAAAGTTATATTTATGAAATAAAGTCAATTATGAGAAAGAATTTTTATCTAACCAGGTCATAAAACTTTTTCTATGGTGTCATTTAACATGTTTCTATTTTTGATAGCGAAACTTTTGTACAAACTGATCAACACTAACCAAATTTAAAACTTTACAAAACAGATGTTAAGGTCTTTTTAAGGATCTCAACTTTCCTTAAAATCCATTTATAAAGTATTTTTAATACTATTCAAGATACTGTGAAATGGATTAAAAATTATTCCACGGTAATTAAAACAATTTAAATAATCAATTTAAAAGCCAAAGACAGAAATGAGCAGAATGAATCAGGTTCTAACAATAAAAAAGCCTCTGGGCCAAACCTGACTAATAACAGAAACATGTACGTGAAGTCCCGTTTTCTCTCCTAAAGTCGATAAATCCACATGGAGATCTCCACTCACCTGTACAGGTAAATCAAGCTGTGCGGTTCCTAAACACACAACCAGCTACTGTTTCATAGGCTCACTGACCAGAGTACGGTCCGAAGGGTTTCTGCTGCAGCTCCGCCACAGACCCGGCCAGGCCCGGGTGGGACAGAACTTCGGCTCCGGGGAGTTTGGGACCGTGGTGGGAGGGGGAGAGTTTGGAGGCGGCCCCCAGGCCTCCGATCTGCTGGTGCTGCCTCTGCTGCTGGAGAACCGCCATGATCCTGGCAAGCTGAGGGGACGGTAGACGGAGAAACGTCGTTAAAGGCGTCCCAGAACGACGGGGGCTCACAGGGGGGACAGAATGAGGCGGACCCCGAGGGTACGAGTACCTGTTGGGGATCCGTCTGCTGCCGCACGTTCGGTGTGAACTTCCTCTGGTTCTGCAGAATCTGCTGCGGCGCCGGCTGCTGCTGCTGCTGCAGTAAGAGCTGACAAGCCTGAACCAACAGGAACCAGATGTTAGCCTAAATGTTCCACTAAAATCTGTGAGGTAAACATCAGTTCTGAGCAGGAAAAAAAATTACTTATGGTGCATTTTCTTTCCCTTATTCCTCAAACTAAATCATTCTGCTGCTGTTTGCAGTTTATATTTTTCACGTCTTGTAAATATGTTGCTTTTTAACGCAAAATTACACATTCACATCCTGTATATAGTTTTTAATTATCCCGTTTCTTCAACTCTGAGTGCGCCATATTCATATTAACTGTACTTTAGTTTTGTCCTTTTGTCCCTACTGTATTTAAATATATATATATCAATATACTTAATTCTGTTTTGGTTATATTTTTCTGGTGTGAATATTAATGCCTGTAATAAAGGATGCAACGATACCACTTTTTCCAAACCGATACAATACCGATACTTGGATCTGAGTCAGGGTTCCAGCAGGTTTTTTCAAGTTGAATTCAGGTATCTTTAAGATCATTTATATACACACACAAAAAAAAAAAAACACTGCAGAAATCATGGCTTATTTCACAGCCGTAACGATGAGAGAGAAAAAAAATCTTTGAATGTTCATTTATTTCTCTGGGGAAAATGCAATATGTAAAAGAAGACAAAAAGCCAAGCAGAGATGTGAAAAATCAAAGAACGTTTCAGCTGGATTCAAAGAAATTATAATTTTTTTAACATCAAGTTTTTTTGCCGATTTTTTTTTCCAAGCGGAAGTAGCTTTTTAGACCTTCACAATAAGAGCGTTCATTTCCTGTTGTGATGAACCGGAGAATCTGCTGAGTGTTAAATTGTGATATTTAATTACTAAGTTTATATTACTTTTGATTTATGTGATGGTTAACACAGACGGCTGATATCCAAATGTTCAGTTTATTCATATATTTTGGTTAGCTGTACCTGTATTTGTTAGTATATTATTTATATGAGACACACATACATTGTGAATTTGAACATGGAGTTCAAATCAATTTTTTTTTATGATTCCTCCTATATTTAATAGAAAGAGCATATATTTGTCCTTTTATTTACACTGAATATTGTGTTTTTTTTTGTCATATATTATAGAATGGTGAATAATTATAATAATAAACCGTTTCGAGCACCGGAATCGTTTCAAAAGTACCAGATAAAACCTTAATGATATCCATCCCTGGGGACATGCCGATACACGTTTACATGACCAACTATTCGGGTTAGAAAAAGGGATACCCCAGGGGTCATATTCGGGTTTTTAACAAAATACAAATGATCATATTTGGGGTTTTTGCCGGTGTTTAGGTGGCTGTGAGTGATTATTGTTAATAATCTGGTTTTAAACGGTTTACTGGCTATATTTAAATGCAGTGATTGAATTAATATAACCGCTCAAAAAAAAAGAATACTGATAATCGATTCCAACTCTTGAGAATCGGAATTGTTACTAAGCCCTATTCAGAAAGGTATCGGCCCGATACCAGTATCAGTATCGGTTCGTCCCTACTTATAACAACCGTCACTTTCCTGCTTTTATAGCTGAATTTCTCCTCTGTGGGACAATAAAGGATGATTCTAATCTCAAACTTCTACAAAGCGATCTACTAGTTGTGTTGGATTTCAGAAACATCCTGGTTCTTATTTGGATGCCTGCTGCGTCTCACCAGCTGCAGCTGGATCTGGGGGGGGTAAATGCTGCTGATCATGGCGAGATGCTGAGGGGAAAGCTGCGGAGGGAACACCCCGCCCCCGACTCCTGCCACACCACCCATGCCACCGACTCCTCCCACGCTGCCGCTGGGCGGGGGCATCGGCTTCAGCATGGAACCCGGCACCTGCAGACGAGCAAACGGGGCGTTAGAAACCACCCGGAGCATAAACACGCCAACCCCTCACAGACCAAACGTCGCTTCTCTCCCATCTGATGCTCTGATCTCGATCACACCTCGTGTTTTTTCTGCGTTTATGTCCACCAAGCATTTCCTGCAGGAAACCCAAACAGCTTTTTGGTTCTGAAGACGTGGGGGAATCACGTCTTAATGTTGAGCGTGGGGATCGTTTCCAAGCCGCCCGCTCCTCCTCCTCCACACCCATGACCAACTCGTTTAATCCCTTAATGTACGGTCACGTGATCCAGTGCCGCAACAAGGCAGCAAAACAATCCCTGGGGAACTTTGCTCACATAAAACTGATAGAAAATCAGGATAACGCTGACACGACCGATGTGGCGTCAAAACGGAAAACTGCCGACAGGCGATCCTCTGAATTCGCTGCCCTTTGTGTCCCACAAACAAGATTTTCATTCAAAGTCAATCTCAAAATCCATTTTAAAACAAGAACTAGAAAGATCTACGTTTCTTTGTATAAGGACACAGAAAACTTACTTCACAATGTGTGATTTTTAAAGGTTTCGTGGGTTTCTAATGAGTAGAGGTCAAATAAGCACGTCACCATTAACCAAAGTTGCTATTTCAGTCAAATATAAATGTGAATAGACTGTAACCAGTTTATTTCCCCTGGTAATTATTTCCCAGCAACCTTAACCTAAATGAAACTATGAAAAAAAAACAAAAAAAAAACAACAATTTATTTATAAAAAATAAATAAATCACAATTTATGCATGTCCCATTCAAAATTCCCCTTTTTTAAAAACAATTGTTCAGTTGTTAAAAGTATTTTAAGCACATTTTCTGACCTACATTTGATTGGTTTTGACATCAAACTAACATCGTCAAGCTCAACCTTTCAACCCAGTTACGTGCAAAAATTATATTTATCATTGTTTAAAAAAAAAAAGTGAGAATATTATTGCCTTGAAAAAATATTGTAATTTCTTTTATCATGCTGTATGCTGCTGATGTGAACTTAATGGCTACTTTTAGCTAAAATATTCAACCCCCTAACAAAAAAACTGCTTTAAAAAAACCAAACGGCAAAAGAAAATATTCTTATAAAAGTTTAAGATTTCATGGCTAAGGAGAATAAATAAACTCAGAGGCACAAATAATTAATAATAATTTCCTTCCTGCTGTTTTATGTATTGAATCGACTAATGGAGCCTCATAAAGGAAATAAACATATGTCCACCTGTAATTGGAAGAAAAAAAAGCCAATAAATACAAAAAATACATATTCAGAAAATACATAGGCGATATATAGAAAAAGAAAAATATTTAAAATAAAGTTTTAAACAATGTAAAAAAGACAAAACTCTGTAAAAGTATTCCAAACCAATATTGCCAATGCCTGATGACGTCATAATATGCTAATTAGATACGTGAATTTGCTCCAATTTGCTGAAGATTTTTCTTATTTACTTTACACCTTTATCTATAACCATATCAAATCTACAACATTTCAAACTATTGCTATAAAAATTTAATATCTTATAGAAAAAACGAGTTAATGCGTTAAATCCCCGACGCCAATATAAATATACATACACCCTTCTGCTTTTGTATTTCATTTTGTCCGTTTTGGTCCTCCGTACAAAAAGAGCAGCGGATTCAGAAAGTGAGCCAGACGTTTGGTTTGACCAAAGCAGACGTACCTGGGGTGACAGGAACTGATGAGGCACTTGTGCTCGCATCCCTGGGGACTGGTTGATTGGGGGGACGCTTGGTTGATGCCTTGCCTGCGCCATTCCTCCCGTGCTGCCAAAGATACCGTGACCCCCCTGCAGGCAGAAAAACAGCAGAGGCGCCGTTTAAACCCAAACGTTAACGGATAAAGGGAGAATATGTCCAACAAGAGAGAGAAGACGTAAAGAGGACGGAAGGACGGGGACAGGAGGAGAGGGAACCTTACTTGTCTAACGGGGACAGAGTGGTTGAAGAGGGAATGGGACTTGTACGCAGGTGGTGGTGAGTACAGAGAGGAAGGCGCCTCGTCCCCAGGGCACCCGTCCTGACTGACCAAATGTGAGGTCTGTCACAGTGACAGCCATGGGTGGATGGGCGTAGAGGAAGACGGAGAAATGTGGGCAGGAGATAAAAAGTAGGGGGGGGAAGAAGAGCAGAATCACAGGAGGGAAGATCATCTAGACACAGACAGGAAGCGACAGGATCCGAGGCGGCGCTACCTTGTCGTAGTACGACGCCGCCTCCACCTGCGGCGGGTCTTTGGACCCAGGAGGACGATAAATCCCTCCTCCGCTCGGACCTCCTCCTCCTCCTCCTCTTCCCGCTTTCCGCATGTCCCCGTTGTAGTCGTTCATTCCCATCGCCCTCTTCTCCGCCTCCATTTTCTTCTCGTGGAGAGAACCAGGCGGCAGGTCGACGTTTGGGCCGCCGGGCTCGTCGTTCTGTCCAAAAATGGCAACGCAATCGTGCATGAAAGCTCAACTTCAACGCACCGGTTAAAGTACGCAGACTTTCACCACAATAAACCACAGACTTCAATGCATTTTATTGGTTTTTTTAACGGTGAACGACGATAGCATTAATGACTAATTAGTCATTATTGGCCTCAAAACGATCAGCCAAACATGACTAAAATATGAAGCGTGAAACGTGTGTGACAACTGGCTTACCGGAAGGTGCAACACAAGGTAACTGGTTAAAGTCTTACCTTATTAAACAAAATGTTGCCTTTATACATCAGTGTAACTGTAACTCTGAGACGTTCTGAACTAACGGGGGAATATCGCTAATTATTCGTAAAAAAAAAAAAATCGAATTTTATGGATTTACGATGATCGACACTGGATATAAACTTCTCCTGAAGGACTCCTAGTGGCTCCAACCTTGTCTGGGTGAGTAAATGAAGGTAATATTTGCTAAAAAAATAAAAAAATAATCTCCAGGTAAAAAAAAAAGAACTTCTTTAATTTTAATTCATTTGGACATTTACTTTTGATTTACAAAAAACATGTAGGATGGATCACCTGCAGACCGACTGGGACTTCCAGATGGACTGACAGGAGAGCTATAATCAGGGAAGCTCTGGAGGAGCTGCAGACACCCAAAGCTCAGGTTTAATAGTCAAGTTCTCCACAGATCTGGGGTCTCATTTATAAACGTTGCGTACGCACAAAACGGGGCCTGAAACGGGCGTACGCCACTTTCAAAGCAAAAGTTGTGATTTATAAAAAACAGACTTGACGGGAAAATGAGCGCACCTGTACGCCAACTCTGACCCGTGCGTACGGACATTTTGGAGACGGGGGGAATCGACGCCGCAGTTGGTGAGGTGGTGAACTGCAGCCAGACTGCATATTACTCCTCTCACGCATATCATTTCACCTCACACCAAACATTAATTATGAATTTATGTTATTATAAACATCCAAGCCAGCAACGATATCTATATTGTAGCTTTGCAGTGAGCTATAGCTCTTCTAAAAACATTTTTCAACATTAAAATAGATACATAAAATTTATCTCAAAACCTTAAACTCAGATAAAAGGGCCGGGACTGTGTGCCAATTAATAAATTGAATCGTCTGCTGTCCCTGAGCGCAATAATGCCTACAGTCTTGGATGGGATCATTAAGATGAGCAGGCAATACATCACGTTTCCATATACTTTGGGGGAGCAGGCCGAAATTAATATGCAATTTGCAGCAATGTCCGGGTTCCCAAACATAATCGGCGCAATTGACTGCACCCATATTACTACAAGGGCCCCGTCCGAGGAAATGTCCCTCCCTCCTGGCCTACCACCTCCCCAGCATGAGAACCCCGACCCACAGCCGCCTCCTCCTCGACAGGAAGCTTTCATCCAGGGAGCAAGGATCGGCCAGGATGTAAAATTCATTTAAGGTACCAATGGCCGTCACAGACGCTGGGCAACCTCATCTTCCTCAGCCTCCTAAGAGCAGTTCTTCCTTTTATTTGTGACACCGCTGCTGTGTCCACCAAATAAAATGTCTCTTCTATCCTCCACTTCACCCACTAGCACTTCAATCAACATCTCCGTAAAGTTTCTCCTCTTGTTTTTCTTTTGTTGTTGCCATATTTCCCCTCTTCTTCATATGCATCAATATTCATGTCCTGCTTTGCATTGACCTTTTATAGCCAGATTTGGGCTATAAAAAGTGGTGATCTGCTCAGACGGAACTAAAAACAAGCTCCCTGCACATCCATCAGAATCCTGACTGCCAAACATGGTGGTGGCCGAATCATGCTGTGGGGACAGCGTGGAGCTAAATCAGGACGACCTGAGACTGGGGCAGAGGTTCACCTTCCAGCAGGAGCACCAGCCTGAATATGCAGCCTCAGAAGGTGTAGAATGGCCTAGTCAAAGTTCGATATTCAAACTGCAAGATTTTACTGGAGTAGAGTCGTTTTTTACAGTGTATTGATTCAAAAAGGGGATGAAAAACAAATTCAGGCCACATTTTCAAGGATTTTTCGGGGCGTAAAAGGTTTAGAACAGGGCTGCAATGATTCGTCGAGTTACCAGTCTGTCACATCAAGTCCTGTACATTTAAAGTCTGAAGTTATAGATATGGTGGAGATCAATCAGCGTGTAAACCGTCACTAAAATCATCATGTCAACATTCAGTCGTACCAGAATTCCCATATTGGAGAACTGCCTGTTGATGGGACTCATCCAGGAGTCGCCTCCGGCCTTCAGAGGAGCCTGACGTGAACCAAAGCAAGCAGAGTTTCATCAGAGAGGAGATAACTGGCGCTACCAGGCGTCACCCAGCGGTAACGCACCTTGCTGCTGGCCTTCTTCACCGCGTTGCTTTGACCCCAGCCGCCGTTGCTTCCTTGGCCCCAAGAGGAGCCGCTTCCCTGGGAACCCGCGCTGTTCCACATGCCGCCTCCTTCCTCTTCATCCTCCCAGCTGGAGTGGCGTGAAGCTGCCACCGAACTCTCCTTGTCCCCCCAGCCATCTTGCATAGACTTTGGACCTTTGGTGCAGGGTCGAAAAGTTCCGGTTACAACCAACACTCGATTTCAGAGTAAACGGAACCACATAGGCAGGGTTCCTACAGCTTCAAATTAAATTCGAGTCTTCTTTAGACCAGTTATAAAAAAAAAAACCACCCATTTTATGCACTACTTATTTTTACAAAGTAATAAAAAACAAAATCTAAATTTGCTCTATTATTGTAATCTGCTTGGGATATTCGAGCAATTTCTTCTCCTTCAGAACTAAAACTTTAGTTTAAAAGGTCTTGAATGTCCAGGTGTAATTTGATATCTTATCAATTTTGTCTCGCTTCCCATCTCTCAACAACAAAATAATGTTCCCCAGTCTGCTCCTGAAGACAAAAGTCACATCTTTACCCTGTTAAAATAATTTATTATTTAACTGTTATTGGCCAAATCCTAATCTAGATCTAATTATTCATTTTCCGTTTCATCATTGTTCCGACTTTCCTTTGATTTTTAGAAAACCACCAACCAGTTCTTCCTCCTTCCCAATGCAGGGTATATACAGCAATCCTTACGTTGGATTTACTACTTTTTAATACCCTTTTTACTACCTTCAGAATTTTTTTAAAACCATCATGGCACTGAATTGCAAGTGTTAATCTGTGACCTTTCTATTATTTACACAGATTTTGACACATATAACATTCAAAAAGAATATATTTAGAGACTCACTAATGTTGACAACATATTGCACATATTTATTTCACTTAGTAAATAAAAATAAAACAAACTATAAAATGTGCAATGGAGAGTGGAAAGTTCCAGCTCACTGGCATTCACTGCAAGTTGATGCATTACAAACTGGCATCTTCTATGAACTGTGGCTGATTCACAAACTGCCATCCACTACATGAAGAACTATTGTTTGCACGACCAAAGTATCTGGATTGGACACGGTCATCCTCCCAAAATCGAACAAGGATGTCAAGTTTTTATCCTAAATTGTTGTTTTTAATCAAATGCTACTGTTTGTTTTATACAGACGTGGACAAAATTGTTGGTACCCTTCATTAAATCAAAGAAAAACTCATAATGGTCACAGAAATAACTTTAATCTGACAAAAGTAATAATAAATAAAAATTATATAAATGTTGACCAATGAAAGTCAGACATTGCTTTTCATCCATGCTTCAACGGAATTATTTAAAAAATAAATGCATGAAACAGGCCTGGACAAAAATGATGGTACCCACAACTTAATATTTGGTTGCACAACCTTTTGAGGCAATCACTGCAATCAAATGATTCCTGTAACTGTCAATGAGACTTCTGCACCTCTCAGCAGGTATTTTGGCCCACTCCTCATGAGCAAACTGTTCTAGTTGTTTCCGGTTTGAAGGGCGCCTTTTCCAGACAGCACGTTTCAGCTCCTTCCAAAGATGCTCAATAGGATTGAGATCAGGGCTCATAGAAGGCCAGTGTTTTCCTCTTAGCCCTTCTTGGGTGTTTTTAGCTGTGTGTTTTGGGTCATTTTCCTGTTGTAAGACCCGTGACCTGCGACTGAGACCATGCTTTCTGACACTGGCCAGCACATTTCTCTCTAGAATCCCCTGATAGTCTTGAGATTTCATTGTACCCTGCACAGATTCAAGACACCCTGTGTCAGATGCAGCAAATCAGCCCCAGAACATAACCGAGCCTCCCCCATGTTTCACAGTAGGGACCGTGTTCTTTTCTAGATATGCTTCATTTTTCCGTCTGTGAACATAGAGCTGATGTGCCTTGGCAAAAAGTTAAATTTTTGTCTCATCTGTCCACAGGACATTCTCCCAGAAGCTTTGTGGCTCGTCAGCATGTAGTTTGGCATACTCCAGTCTGTTTTTTTTAATGATTTGTCCTCTGGCTCAAACAGCGAAGGATGTTCCGATCTGACACTGATGTTCCTTGAGCATAAAGTTCAGCTTGGATCTATTTTGAAGTCTTTCTAGGCTCTTTTGTTACCATTTGGATTATCCGTCTCTTTGATCTGTCATCAATTTTCCTCCTGCAGCCACGTCCAGGGAGGTTGGCTACAGTCCCATGGATCGTACATTACTGAATGACATGTGCAGCTGTAGTCACAGAAACATCTAGCTGCTTGGAGATGGTCTTATAGCCTTTACAGTTAACATGCTTGTCTATGATTTTCTTTCTCATCTCCTGAGACAACTCTTTCCTTTGCTTCCTCTGGTTTATATTGAGTGTGGTACACACCACGTCACCAAACAACACAGTGACTACCTGGAGTCCTATATATAGGCCCACTGAGTGATTACAGGATTGTAGACACCTAGGATGCTGATTAGTGGACATACCTTGGATTAACATGTCCCTTTGGTCACATTATTTTCATTCTTTTCTAGGGGTACCATCATTTTTGTCCAGGCCTGTTTCATGCATTTATTTTTTAAATAATTCTGTTGAAGCATGGATGAAAAGCAATGTCTGACTTTCATTGGTCGACATTTATATAATTTTTATTTATTATAACTTTTGTCAGATTAAAGTTATTTCTGTGACCATTATGAGTTTTTCTTTTATTTAATGAAGGGTACCAACAATTTTGTCCACGTCTGTAAGTGTTTGTTTATGACTCTCTTCCTAATTCTATGTTTTTAATTTTCACATTTCTGTAATCATGTAAAGCAAACTTCATTTGCCTCGTATTGAAAGGGTGCTATACAAATAAAAGTGCCTTGCCTCGTTTTTTGAAGAACGATGCCAATCCAAATCTCATGATGCACCCGGTTTTGTCTTTACCACACGTGAATGACTTCGCAATGTCAGAGCCGGGAAACATTTCTTTTAACAGCTCAGAAAATTCCTTCATTGGAGATCAATGAGTGGTGTCGGTGTGGCGCCCATGGCCACCCGGAGGTCAGATGTTGCTGGAGCCGTAACGCTGGCCAGCAGGCCTACCGTGGCACAAATTTTTAGCCGCACAGACAGGTGAGAGTGGTAGAATTAATTGGTCTCTCCGAGCACGCATTCCATTTTTATTTTTAGTGGATTGCATATGCGACCGAAGTGAGTTAGCTTCCATCCAGTTGACATTAATGGGTTTTTTACACACCGAATAATACGCCTGCCTGTTTTTCCCAATGGCCGCTGGTTGCTCTGCTTTTTGACCGCATACCATGGAGGACGCCGTTGCTCCTCCATTGCTGTAGTACCTCCATTTGGCCGCTAGGCCCCCATTGAAAAGCATTGTACTTTAGACACGTTAAAAACAACTTTAATGCCTGGTGTCCCATTGTTTTAAACTTTCTATGGCTACATATTCTTCCTGAGATAACGCTGGGCTCATAAAAAACCTGGGCACCAGGCTGGTTTTTGTAAGATAATTTTCTGAAATCTTGCATAATTACTGAGGGGGCCGAGCCAAGTTTAGCATCAGAGCTAAAGACGTGGGAGCAGAATGGGTGTGATTACAACCGAACTACACGCCCATACACGCCCCGCGAGGGCAGAGTCTACAGCGAAGATCCCGCCCCTATGCCCTTTTTAGGAACATGCTTCGTCAGAGCTGGGGAGGAGGAGTCTGTGAATCCGCCATGAAAGTAATTCTGGTAAACGGGGAGGAGTGAGGAGGCGCTGTCTGTTCTTTTTTACAGTCTATGGTTTTTCCCTACTACAGGCCTGTGCCAGTCCTAAAACGCTGGGTTGCTCACCCAGCTAGCAGAAAACGTACATTTGCTCATAAACACGACGACGGTTGTCCAGTTGTTGAAGATATGCCCTGAGGAAAGTCTAAAATAAAATGTAAGCCAGCCACTTCTGTTGGGCGCATAGACCGTTGAGCACAAAGTCTGACGAAGTGTTCTGAGATGACGCCGAATTACCACGAAATATGACATCAGCATTTTGAGACGGAGACGAAAGATCTTTGATTATATGCCCAGATATGCTAAAGCCCATATTTAAACGAACTAACGCAAACTTAAGCATAGAGTTTTAATCAGAATAATACCTATGAGACCATATTTAACACTTTTAATGGTGGTAAATTTGACTATTTTGATTTATTACTTTTAATACTTTTTAAAACTCCGCGGACAGCCTGCAGTGTTTCTGCCATCTTCCTTCACCTTTTCCGGCTTACATTTCCTGTTCTATGAGTTATTTTACTTTGACATGTCTGAGCACACTGGTTTTGCACACAACATTATAATCTCTCTATTGTTCAGAAGTAACAGTTAGCTTCACGTTCAGAAAACGTTAACCACTTGGTTTGGCTTCGCAACTGTAAAAAGGATTAAAAGGTTACTTTTTAATACATGTTCAGAAATGTTGATTAATCATGATTAACTGACAGCTACCCTTTGGTTAATTAGATTACATTTTTTAATCGCTTGACATCCCTAGTATGAAGACAACGAATTGAGCTCTTCACACATTTCTACCATACTGGTGCTCCACTAAGATTAATATTCAGGCCGTTTTAAATGTTCCAAAAGTGATTTTCTGACCAGATCTGTTTGAATTTGAAGGAGGGTTTCCCCAGCACGCCTGCCTCCCTCCAGCATCATCAGGATCCCCCCAGCCAGTAGGGGCGTCGTTGGGTTTCCCCCAGGCCGCTGTACCGTTGTCAACCGAAGGACTAGCAGGAGACTTGCTGCCCCAGCCTGAAGGTTCTGCAGACAAACAAGGACGAGTTTAGCATGCCTAATCCTGGCTTTACACCATCCTGATCCACAGTTAAGGTATCTGCCTCATTACTGTATTAGTGCACAGGTTATACCCGCACATGTTTATTTAACTTCAGCCAAATTCAGCTGGAACCTCTGCTAGAGCTACTGATAATTATGGTGGCAGCAAAGATGCAACGTGCAAGTAGCGCTGCAACTAACGATTATTTTCATAATCGTTTAATCTGTCGATTATTTTTACTATTAATCGCTTTTATTAATAATTATATTTGGCTTTTAGAATCACGTATAAAAATTATTACGATCTATTTTATTGGACCTGAACACAGTTAACAGTGTAAAATGAGCGTAACAGTGCAAGATAGAATTCCATATAAATTAATTTACAGCATATTAACAAAAATATCTCAGCCCATGAAATGAAGATTAAATTTTCATTTCGGGAAAGAAGGAGGCTGACTTAGTTGGGCAGTATTTTGGGGCAACATTGGGGCTCTCAGAATGAATTAACCTACCGTCACTAAACAACATTTTCATGGTTTGTTGGAGTAAATGTGGCTTTTTAAATTTGGATCTGCTGCTTTCAATTAAATTAACTCAAACATTTAATCAGATTTGTGAGAGACAGCAGGCTGCAAAATGTGAGTTGTGCATAATTCTTCTTATGGGAAGGAATTTGGGGGGGGGGGGGGGGGGGTGACAAAGACAACTGCTGTGTTCACACTTATGATTGTGTCCTTTATTGGCATATATGGTTAAAAAAAATACCATTAGCGTTGCAATGATATAAAACGTTTAAATTCATAGAAATGATAAATATCATGGATTAAAATGTAAAAATGGCGGACCTTTGTGATCGTAGTATTAGCTCCGTTTGCGTCTGTAAGGTGTTCAACTGATGTACGGGGAAGACTGAAGGCGTTTTAAAGAGGGAGCAGGATATCTTTATGAGGACGTGATGTTTAAGGGTCAAAAACCTAGTTTATGCTTCTCCGTCAGCGAGATTTAACCAAACGGAATCACATGTTTTTCTTTTAAAAGCGGCCTTGTGTAACTACCGCCAACGTCAGCATTTTAAACAACCGCTGTCAAGTAGTTCGGATTGAGCGAAAGGTTTATCTTTTAAACCAAAAACTTTCAACTTGAATATTTAGCTTGCTGATATTCAATCTGAAGCTGGGTTAAAAGTTTTCAAGTCGTAACTCGTAGTTACACTATTTTATTACCAATTTAAAATGTTACAAAATGTGCAATTCATTATAAAGTGTGCAATTTATTTAAAGATATCACCCAAATGTTTCAGTTTTATTTATTTAGTGCAAGAATACTATTGTGTATTGGTAGCTTTTTAAAATAAAGTTTTTGTAAGTATTCATTTTTTTGTACCGAAAATTAACCGAGCCCTTCAAGATACTGAACCGAATTAGCGCTGCAACAACGATTATTTTCATAATCGATGAATCTGTTGATTAGTATTTGCGATTAATCGCTGTTATTAATAATTATATTTGTCTATTAATTTCACCGTTTCATTAAGAACAAGGAAAACAAGAGAATTGTGGTCATTCTTTGGCTCGTATCGCCGCGGTGCGTTCATGTTGCTGGTTGCTGGAGGCCTTTTTGGAATCAGCTGGGTCTCTGCTTTCATTTCAGTGGTTGTTTTTGTGTGTAGCACAAAGGATTTTTGCGTTAGAGCCAGAAATGTGGCAGCTGAGTTGACGAAAATATGGTTTTATGAGTTTGTTTGCAAATATTTATTTACGTGGCGTCTGAGTTGTGTTTGTGGTTGGTAAAAATAGGTTAGATAGCCTTGTAGTGATTGGTGTGCTGTTTAATTTGATGTGCATTATTACTATTTTTTCTGTCAGATGATGTGTTGTTTCAAGCCTGTTAAAAAACTCTCCAGTTTAACAGGCTAAACAACTCAGCGGACGTAAAAATATATGCTTTCCTGAAACCTGCCGCTCCCTGCTGCTGCGTTTGTACGTCACCGTTTACAGCTGATTATTTTCTCAGACATAAATGAATCACCTATTTTGGATTCAATTTGGTGAATTTCGCCAAAAGGTGATGGACTTTAATGACTGGAACGAGGAAACTGTACCCTATAGCACCGTCCTTGCCCAAATGCAAATGTAACTTATTTTATACTCCATCCCTCTCATATAAACGGGGAGTGTTCATGTAATGCGACGCCGTCAGATATAAGATAATGAAAGGGAGAGTCACAGTCGGTACAAAGTGCGGTAAAGTTGTGCTAATTGGCAGACGTGCAGAATTCGCTGGGATTGGCTGAATTTTTGTTAATAGTTGTGATCGAAACTTTGCGAAATCCTGGAGGGACTGAACGAGGTTTTTAGTGCCCCTGTGACGCATAACGGGTGTTTTTCCCCCCTCACCCACCCACCCTGACCTGTTAACACCCACTCCTTCGTAAAATGGAGATCATGTAAAGGATGTCGTGTTGTGAAGGCAGCTTCGCTGCACCGCTGGTTACAGTTTCCTTCATTGGTTTATCACAGCGACCTGTACTGGTACCTGTGAGGGTTGTGTTCTGCCTGCTGGGCTGCTGTTGTACTGGAGGTCCCTGCTGCGGCTGCTGCGCCTGACCCGTCCCATGCGGCTGCTGGCTAGCAGCTCCACTGTTTTTATCCCACAGGTTAACCGGCTTGTAATTGTAATGGGTCGGGTCGCCCCATGCCGACGTGCCGTCATCTATCTCGCTCTTCCTGCTAATGGACTGCGGCGAGGGCTCCTCCCAGCCGCTTGGTTCTGGTCCGCTGCCACCGCCGGACACGGCAGGAATGGGTCCCGGGTTCCAGCCTGAGCTTTGGTTCTGTGTCTGGGCTTGAGAGCCGAGCTTCCTGCCCCCGCCCCCTTGCACAACGCCCTGGTCCAGTGCCGGCTGCGGGTTCTGACTGCGGGGCAGTGATTGTTGCTGCGCCTGCGGGCCCGAAGCGGAGCCCGGTTGGCTGTTTGGCATCTGGTGCATTTTGTTTCCTCCACCCCAACCCGGATGGGGTTTGGACCCTCCAACCCCATCCCCCCCTGTGCCTCCTGCTCCCCAGGTCCTCCGGGGGGCGCTGCCGTCCCAGTTCCCCCAGCCGCCTCCACCCAAATTGCCCCCGGAGTGCCCCCCGCTCCTCCTCTCGTCTTCCAAACCTCCTCCACCTGGTTTGGATTCTTGCTCCAACCAGTTTTTCCCTGACCCAGCCTTGGGTTTCGATCCCCACCCGCTTCCTTCATCGCTCCCTCCCACGTCCTTCCAACACTCTGGCCCCTTCTCGGGGTGACCGCCCCCCCATCCTCCGCCCTTCTCTGCCCGACTGTTACTCCTCCACTCTTCGCTCCCCCAGTCCTTGGCCTCATGATTATCCGTCGCCCCCCAACCCGTGGCCTTGCCCTGGCCCCCCGGCATCATTCCTGACCCCACGACCGGCGCAGACAAGGTCGCTGGCCCGGTTGGAGGGGCGCCGAGGTTCCTCATGTTGGTGCTTGTCGCTGGGGGGCCTTTCCCAGACAAAGATGCCCCACTACTGCTGCTGTTGCTGCTGCTCTCCCAGACCTCTCCAGACGACCCGGTGGAAGAAACCAAGGAGGGACCGACCCCTGGACCCGCCGACTCTGTGCCGAGGGTTCTGGGTCCGCTGGGATACTGGGCAGGGCCCCCGAGAGTGGCTGTTTGTCTCGGTCCGACCTTCCCTTGCGCTCTGTACTCCTCGACGTTCCAGGTTGTGTTTTGTCGGATCTGCGTTTGGCCCCAGCCGGAGTTGGACAGGACCCGGGGGTCCAGGTCTGGCCGGCTGAGTAGGTTCTGTAAGGCAGCTTCAGTGTTGGGTGCCTGGCGGCGAATACGATTACTGTTAGGCACACTTCCATTTCGGGAATTTCCCCCGCTGGAGGAAGACCCACCCCGTCCTCCATGTCCATCTGCTCCGTCGCCCCACTCCCCTACCTCACCTTCTCCCTTCTGATTGTCCCAGGCTCTGCTAGCAGCGGCAGCGACTGATGAGGAAGCAGCTGGAGGGTTGCCCACAGTGCTTCCACCGCTGCAGCTGCTATTGCTGCTGCAGTTTGCCATTTCTTCAGCTCCGGCGTTTGATGCAGCAGCGCCGACAGTGCTGCCCCCCCAATCACTACCCCACCCTCCCTGAGATGCACCAGAGGCTTGACCACAGCTGCCCCCATTTTCAGCACTAGGGAACCCCCAACCCAATGTCCCTTTATCCCCTTCAGCTGCTCCCCCAACCTCCCATCCGTCAGTCCTTGAGGCACCCGTTTTGGGGTAAGCTGCAGGGTAGGAAGGCTGGCCTCTCCAGGAAGTGCTGTGGCTAGGGTCACCTGCACCCCCCCTGCCTCCCCAGACACCCTGGTCCATTCCCACAATGCCTTCCCCCCCTGAAATTTTTGGTCCCGCTGATTCACTGTCCCACTTTGCCCCTCCAGCCTCTCTGTCTCTGGATTGCATTTGGTGAAGCTCCCGCTGAAAGGCGCTCGACTGATTCACAGATGTAGATGGGTGCCCCCCCTGCACACCGACTGTCCCACCCCCCAACCCCAGGGAAGCAGAGTTGTTGGCAGCGCCTCCAGAGCCCTGGTGGTGGAAGGCAGTCAGAGGTCCTTCCGCTGGGGTGGGGGGGCCGTCCTGCTGCACCAGAGCGGGCCAGGCTGAAGGGTTGGCATTTGGACTGAAATTGGCACCTGGAATACCACTGCTACCGTCCACGGGGCCACCGGCCTCGTGGCACCCGGGCACAGCGGGGGCTTTGGAAAGTGATGAGGGCTGCTGTAGCAGAGGCCCAGCTGCAGCTACCGCAGCACCCTGGGGGGCAGTCGTCCCCCACGCCGCGTTGTTAGCTAACTGCATACATTCATTGGGCAAAGGGAACGAGGAAGTGGGTGAGGGTTGGTTGCCGGAGGCACTGATGCTGTTCACAGGCATTCCGCCGCTGCCGCTTCCTCCGTCGCTGCCGGCGATACTAGGCCACTCCTCCAGGTCGTTGCCGTCGACAATGACCTTCTCCTTGCCCTGAGAGGGGGCCTGGCTGCCGGAGCTTGCCCCCCACATGGAATTTGCATAATTAGAAGTAGAAGCAGCAACTGATGAGGTGAGAGCCAATGAAGATGCAGAATCTGTAAAAAAAGGAAAGAACCAAAAGTCAGCAGGAGCCAAAATATGTGTTTCTGTGAAGTAATGTGGACCGGCCAAACGTGAAAAGACCTTCAGTATTTCATTCAAGAGAATGGTCAAAAGCACCCAGCTGTGTCAAACTGTCATAACCATTCATGAGGCTAGGGATGGGCACCGAAACCCGGGATTAAATTAGCCCCGGGTCTAATTCTAATGCTCCACCCAGATCGATAAGCTTCAGCCTTATCGGTCCTCTAAACGGTAAAATGAAGGGAATTCATCCTTTGCGGGCGATAAAAACACAAGCCAATCTCTGTACAAACACGAGGCAGAGACTGAAGGTGGGAGGAGCTACTGCTACGCTCTGACTACAAGCTCCACCCACCAGTAGTTAAACAGACACGATTGCAGAGCGAACGGAACGATCCAAACTTTGGTTTCGTTTTACAAGAATAGAAGCCGACAATACACGCTGTCACAAATGCAATAAAAGCTTTGCTTGCAAAAAGCAGAACACGATTAATCTGACCAAACACTTTCCTAAAATACACCAGATACAAACAGAGTTTGTTTGACAGCCTGAGTGCTGCAGCATTAGGATGCAGCGGTACAGAACATGGATGGGTGGATGTTATATTGTTGTTCTCAGGGATTATTTTACACTTTAGCATTCAAGATATTACAGTATGGTTCTTAATTGTTTTATGGGGAAGTTATGTTTGATATTCTTTATTTGAATTTCCTTAAACTTTTTTTAAATAGAAAAAGTATTTTTAGTTTTTGATATATAAAATAAGTTGATTATATTGTGTTTTTATTAAATTATTCAATTTGTACTTTTTATTTTGTAGTTTTTTTATTTATTGTGCTTTGCTGTTCCAATTGTTAAAAAATAAAACAATTATAGTTGATTATTTGTGTTTTTCTCCTCTTGTTTTAGTCTTTTTTTTTTTGTTTTAAAGTACAGATAAGGATACCGATAAAGTACTGGATCAATAAGGAGTGTCAAGAGTAGTAGTATCGATAAATCCTTAATGATACCCGTCCCTACATGAGACCCTATGAATTTTCTAAGAAGTATTTTTAAGATAATTTATAAAAACAATTATAACTTCTGGACTATGTATGCACCAGCCTATTTTAGGGGGAAAACACAAATGCATACAACCCGCACCTGTTTAAAAGCAGCAGGTGTTTTAACTTTTAAAAACCAAATGGAATGGTTCGTGCAAAGGGGATTGTCGGGAAAGCGATTGGTGTTTGGGGAAGCTTTGATTTTTATTAACATTTCAACACAGTGGAAACACCTCAGCCATCCTCTCTCTGTGTCTTCAGTCATTCTTCAAGAAAGACGTAAAGTTCTGTCCATCTGCTTTATGCTTTTATTACGTCTAAAAGCTTTTTTTCGTGTTATTGCGTTGAGACAGTTCTTCACGCTGGCGTCTGCAACGTCTGACCGTTGATTCATTGCTGCTAAGGGTACGTGGAGCTGCTGCCGCTCTAATTCCTTCTTTAAAAACCAACATCGTCTACGTTTAACTTAAAAGCAGCATCATATCCATTTCTTTGTTGTCCATACTGAGGGTTTGTGCATGGAAACTTGTTTTTTGCAGACTGTCAAATGTAATCATCATGTAGACGACAGAAGCGTGTTTGCAGTAGGAGAACCAAACTGTTCTTGTAGTTGGTTCTCTAAAGCAACGGTCGAACCCGTAAGCCTAGTTTCTACGTCTCCAACAGCAACTTTGCACGCAGACGCATTGACAGACGTTTTTTTTGTTTATTGTACCAAGTTCTTGTCTCTCTGTTCTTCAATTACAGACCAGGACAGGAAGAGGTGCTAAATGTTCATGGAGGGTCTGCCTAATAGAGCACGGATACCCGACTCGGGCCCGACGGTACCCGCCGGGCCGGGTTCGGACAGGTATTTAGAAAGGATCCTCGGGTTCTGGCTTGGGGGCAGCTCCATCCAGGCTCTACAGAGCAGAGAATCTTGCGCACGTTTATCCTTTCAAAACTGACAGAAACATCTGAATATATTAAGATGATTAAAATTAAAGATAAGAATTCACTTGACTTATCCAATCATAGCAGGTGAGTTTATTTTTCCCCAGCATCAGCAGGTGCTCGGTTTATTAAACCATGCAGCCCGATCCGCACTCTACTGCCTACAGCTGCCGCTACAGCGACTATAGAGCCCCGTTCTGGTGAAACGATCTCTGGCTGTTACTGAAACTGACCAATCAGAGGCTTACACTCTACGTTGACGGATAGTTAAAAACTGGGCCTGTACTCCGTGCGTCCCTGCGTACGTGACGGAGAAGCATAAACTGGGCTTTTGCCTTAAAGCGTCGTTTGGATCTTTTATTCCTGTTTTAGCTGTAAAAAAGGGGCAAACTATGTTAATTAAACCGATTCAGAATTGATTTGTTTCAACGTTATTTCCAAATGCATAAATTCAACGCTTTCAAACCTTTTTAAGACCCTTTAGGATCCCTGGTTAAGCAGCTTTATAGATGAAGGGCATCGATGAGGATTTATTGGACCAAAAGCTGAAACATCTAGCACTGAAGCAGTTACCTGAAACAGCAGCCATGTTTGTGTTAGGGCCATCCCCTCCTCCACCCCCTCCCAGCAGCATGGAGGACAGCGGTGGCTGTCCCCTCTTCAGTAGCACTTTATGGTCCTGCTGGCAGCGAAACCGCGGCGGCACTTCCCTCGGCATGTAGCGCGACGGCTGCTGAAGCGTCGGGGCTCCGCCCCCGCTGCCCGTGCCGCCGCCTCCAGCGGCACCGAGGCCGGCGGTAATGGAGGAAGGACCGGTGTTGGACTGTCCGTTGGCCACCGCCAGGCGCTTGGCATTGTTGCCGCCCTGAGACGGGGTGGCAGCGCCGCCGGGGCCTGAGGTCGCCGGGGACGGAGAGGCAGTGGGGGTGGGTCCAGGGCTGGGGGAGGCAGAGCTGCTCTGGGTGGCAGGAGACTGGGCTGCAGCCGGCTTGGTCGCGTCTGTCACTGGAGAAAGACGGATGAAAAGGTGGATTTAAACACTTCCAACTTCAATCTGTTCGTTTTAAACTATTTTAAGAATTAAAAAAAGCTAATTGTGGCAGTGGATCAGTTTTAAACGATCAACTTTTACAAAGAAAATGTGTTTAAATTAGAAAAAAGTTATTTTTTTTATGAAATACTGGCTAAAAAAAATAGTTTTAAAACTACAATGGCTTTCATCCAAGACTGAAACTGCATTTGTTAGTAAAGCCAAAACACATCAAAATGCTGCTTACCTTTGTTTTTTTGTTCTGCAACCTGAGATGGAAAGAAAAAGTTTCTAAATTAATCTGAAGTTAATTTTCTTCTAGAGTCAAAACAAGTTTATGCAATACAGAGTGCTCTCTCAATATGTTTTCATATCGAGGTGAATGAGCAGGAGAACGTTTAGTCAAATAGAAAATACAGATCGGACGATATTTTTGCCAGACACCAAAGCCGGACATTTGAATGACCCAATATCAACATACAAATAAAAATCCAAGGAAATCAGTCCAATACTGACCAGTTAGTTAATAAAATATGACGTTTGAGGAGATACTCGACATGTAGCTCTGATTTTGAACCCATAACTATTTTTGTAATAACTTGCTCTGGTCGCTGCATAGTTCTGCTCCACTTACCTTCTGAGAGGCTTCCCTTTTCCGTTTCTCGTCTTTTTTCCTTTTCTTGTCTTCCATGAACTGCTGCTCCTGACCAGATTCTCCTTTCTATAAAAAAAACCCCAAAACATTATTTACCGTCAGAAACAATCAAGGTTCTAAATAAGCAACAAAACTAACCTGTGGAAGGCAGAGGTGTAACGATACACAAAATGTACGGTTCGGAGCATTTTCTGGGTACATCTCAGTCAAAAAAAAATAAAAAAATACACGTCTGCATGATTTAGACTTTTTTTTTTTTTTTACTTTGATTACATTAAAAAGAAAACTTTTTCCTGAATTTCTTCTATTATATTCCTGAAATTGATTTCATTATGTTCTATTACTTAAAAAGTTGAAAACGACTGACTAGAAATGTGTTTTTACAATACGTAAAATAGTACACGCAAACATAGCCAGAGTAGAAAACAATAAAAACACTAGAAAACATAAACATAAATATTTAGAAATTAAGATATTACGCTTTATTAGGATATTACGTATTTTTATGTGTATCGGCCAATAAATGCTGCTGAGTTCCGATATCCCCCCCCAACATTACTGCACAGTATGCACTTTATTATGCTATTTACTTGTTTCTATTGTGTGCAATTGTGTAATTATTTTATTAATGCTTAAATATTTATTTTCAGAATTTTAATTACAGTTTTTCAGCGCTGAATTCTTTTACTTGTTTCACCTGAAATGTTTTTATATTTAAATATTATTTATCTACTTGTTCTTAATTGTTCTACCTCAACTATGTTTACTTTTTTTTTTATACTGAGGAGCAGAATCGTTATCGGTTCCACTGGCACTGAAAAATCCATAATGGTTGATCCCAATTAGAAATGTTTAAATAACACTTTGCCCATGTAATAGAATTAAACATGCTTAAATCACTGTTGAGTTGTTTTGATATTTTAAAAGCCTAGTCTCCCAGCTGTACTTTAATGCGCTTTATGGACCTTATTGCTGCTCAAAGATGCATTCGATGACAAAGTTCTAGTTCGGTCCTTTCTTTTTCCACTGTAGCTGCGTGAGAAACAAAGTTTAGTGATAGCTGGGAGTCATTTCTGGGGTTTTTTGGTGTCACTTTTTCTAATTTCCCCTGTGGGAACGTTGCACTCCGCTCCGACTTCTGCACATAAACATTCTGCATGTGTTCAGGTAGAAAACAGATGGATTTGGAACCGCTGGGGGCCAAACCAGGAAATGAGAACACACCATTACACCCCCAGTGTAAGACTAAAAATATTAAGGTATCGGCCAGTTTCTGGTCATGGTGAGGAAAGCGTTCAGTTAGCACGAGCTGTGTAAAGCAGCAGACTCCAGGCTAGCTACCCAATCACACAGTCAGACTAATCAACAATCAAATCGGCAAATTATACTTCTTCTATAGCACAAGCAAAAGCCAAACTGCAAGAAAACTCAAAGTTATGTTCAATGTCCATATTTTAAAAGCTGAATATAAAGTAGACGTTGATGATTTCGTTACATCTTTCACCGATCTGTTCATCTAAGAACAGTGAGATAAATTATACCATAAAAATGAAGTTTTAGCTCTCAGTGACTCAATACTTGAAAGTTTAAAGTAGAATTTAATCCTTCACTTTTAAAACAACTGAAGTCCAAAATAAGCTGGTTTAGGGTTGGAAAATTATAAAAAAGCTGACAAAAAAAGTACAGACATTTTGATTTTATCTGTAACCATGTGATGCCAAAACAGGTATTGGGGTAATACCCTTGTAATACATCCGTATTGTATCAGTTAACCATTACCATGAACCGATACTTTGCAATAATTTAAAAGAAAACGTTTATTTTTCACATGAAATTTGAGCTATTAATTTTTATTGATCTAATTCTTTCTCATTTGTCGTAACAAGCAGAGAAGAAAATAAAACCTGCCGTCCAATTATTGAGTTTTTCCTCTCCACTGTCGCTTCATGCTTGCTCAGTGTGAGGGATTGCTGAGAATTACACGACGCAATCTTCTGTGGTTCTCTAATTCCTAAATTAAACATTGTATTGTAATAACTGTTCTTGTAAAGTGCCTTGAGATGACATCTGTTGTGAAACGGCGCTATATAAATAAACTGAATTGGTAGAAGTATCGACATCAGTACTCCGTATCGACAAGTACTCCGATCCAAGTATCCTATCGGTTTGCAAAACGTGGTATTGTTGCAAACTTGCATCCCTTAAAAATATACAGGAATATTATTAGAGATTAAATAGCACCTTAAGTTACCTTGAATCAGGGCAGGAGGAGATCTCGATTTTTAAAAGGTTTTTGCGAATATTTTTTTAACAGGTCAGAAAATGACAATATCGTTCGTATCAATAAACGTATAACAGTATGTTTTTCCAAATGTCTGTTCAATGACGTCGGATTTTTAAAAGTTATAACAACAAAACACCGAACGAAATACCACAAGCCATACGTTTCTGTTTAATAGAGGTAGCAGAAACGTTCGATGCATATTAAACATTCCCTAGTTATTTATTATTTTTTACAAAACACTGAAAGAAAACAAAAACTGTATTCTTTATTAATTTCGTCTCCTTGGACTCTCAGAACCAAGAAGCTCCTGGGCTGAATTTAAACACCAAAACAGCACTTTTTAAAAGCAAAGCTACAACTACTTTAGTTCGGCAGAATAAAACGTTATTTTATTCAACAAAGTATTATTATTATAAATGCCGATACTTTATTTTTAACACTTTTTCGAATGCACAACTGCGGCTGTATGCCAATAAAAGTGTAAAACGTGTAGCTTAGATTCTTAATCGCTTTTTTGTCAATTGTTTTGGAAGAAAAATATTTGGACATGCATCAAAAATCTGATTTCACTTGAAAAATATCTAGATATATAAGATTTGGTCCATATTGTCCAGTCCTACATGAACCTACACTGATCACTTAGTGACCTTTAACCTCTTTGGTAATGATCATCTGCCGCCCAGAGACAGCAGACTCAGTAACAGACTAAATAATGCATTAGCATGAAAATTAAAGTTCGTGATACATAGAATATTCCAGCCCACAATTATTGCCCTCCAGACAGTCGTTTGTGATACGAATATCGGTAAACACACCGACATTTTTGATTGGTAACTCGTGCCAGTGTATGAAATAATTCATTTCTTAACAGTCAACGTGAATCAAACACATTCTCCGTTAACACAACTGTAATAATCCATGTTAAACTAGCAGGACTAGTAGCTGATTCATATCAAAGTAGCTGGATCGTTCTGTTTCAAATCTTTCTATATTTATTAATTCTAGCTTTGCCTCGCTTAATCGAGCTGCGTTATCCTGAGCTATCTCTGTAGTTCTGGTGCCCTGCTACTTTTCTCTTCTACTACTCTCCAGTATCTGCTCTTGTTTCAGCTGTTAACTTTTTTTTTCTCTCCAGAGACGCTCCACCTGGTCTGGTATCGGGAGGCATCGACTCCGATGAAGCTCACCACTAACTGAACGTCCTCGCTCTCCTGTTATCAACGTTTTGCTTAACACAGAAAATACTCTTTACGGCGGTTCTTCTGGTCCTTTTGCGTCTCTGCTCCGTCTTCTCGATAAACTGATCTTTGCAGTAAAACCACAGAATTTGCAGAAAGCAGCACATATCCTGCACAGGCTTCGAGCAACAACCATCAATCTAGATCTGTTAGTGATGAAAAGTATCTGACAAAAGGAATTAATTTGAAAAGTATTTAGAACATATAAACACCCCATACGCTCAATCAAATGAGCATTTTTATGGAAATAAGCGTAGAAACGGTAAAAATTCACGTGTGAGCTGCAACGGGAAAGCAAACAGGGAATACATTTAATCACAGTAGCTTTTTGAGATCTCACAGATAAACGGAACATTATAAAGTCAGCAGAGACCCAGTTTGAACACAAAGGTTCGGTAAACTGCTGGGTTGGGTTGTGGCTGCCTCTTAGTTTCGTTTTTGCTTTTTTCCAACCAGCAGGATTCCTGAGCTGAACCTGGCATCTCCACCTGAAACATTTCTGACCACAGGTTCCCGAGATTGACCAAAAGTAGACCCAATTTGGACCCGGTTCCGATCATGTTCCGACCAGTCAGACCCCCCCCCCCCGATGACGGGTGTAGCTACACTCCAGCAGCAAATGTTGTTTTTAACGATATTCTTCTTATCCCTTCAGCATGCAGGCAAAGTAAGAAGGCATACGATGGTATTTAATGCCAAAAAACCAACAACTATGTTATGTTTAAATTAATTTAATATATTAAACAGCTTAAACGAAATCAGAAACCCAAATTAACGGGTCGTCCTGTTTCAATCTCGAATCTTAGCTGACTGCTAATGCTAAAACTACAGGGTGGTTTCATTATAGGGTAACTAACTAAAAATGAAAAAAATGCATACGCTAGATGACATGTTGATGAGAGCACCCAGTGATAAATTCGGTTAACCGGTACCGAACGGTCCGGATCAGCAAACACACAGAAGGCCGAACCCCTAGCTCTGCTAATGCGCACCGCTACACCCAAGCTAGGTTCCTGACCGACCGTACAGGCAGCAGCTGGAGGCGCTAACCAGGCTGCAAGCACCGCGGTTCTCTGACAGCTGCGGTGTTTCTGCCCGCAAACTACCGCCAACACAACCCCGCAGTCATCGACAACCCCAGCGACTCACCTCAGGAATCACATATGAAGGTAGGCTAGCCTGCTAGCTAGCTTAGCTTAAAGTGCTTCAGTGCGAGCGTTCTCTTCTTGAGGCTACAGGGACCAGGACGCCTGAGCGGAGAGTCAAGTAGGCGGAAAATGACGAAAATACCAAGAAATGATACGCTACCGGTTTACAAATAAGTACTAATATTCCAACTGTAAACGCTGATGTGCAGAAGAATTTGAATTTCAAAGCGCTGTGGAGTCAGTCGGTTGACGGGCGGCCATTTTGCTGCTCAGCATGTAGCCTCTCCAATGGGCAGCCCGAAACAGCTGCGGGGAAGCTCTCTGACTGGCCGACTCCTGCCGGGGAGGAATCATTACAACACGCTGTCTGACCTTCATGAAGCTTAACACCAACTTTACGCCGCTCCGATTAGCATCTCTACGGTACGGATGTGTTTGAGTGTATGGAAACAGAGCAGGGGTGACAGAGTGAATCCGTTTAAACCGTTGTAACAAGTCGTAATCTGTTAAAGGATCGTAGCTTTATATGTGGTTAAAACGAAAACATTCATACCAGCAGCTGACCACGCGGACAGTTTCCTTGTTTAAACTAGTTTTGTGAATCGATTTAAATACTGCAAGTGAATGTATTTACGAAACGATTCCGAAATACTTATTCGTACGACAGAGTATTAAAGCCAATGTAAATATATATATATGAGTAAATTTCCACCCAAAAAACTTAGAAATTCTGAGATTAAAGTCATATATTTTCCAGAAAAAAACTCGAAAAATCTCTGATGTGAAAAAGTAACTCAATTCAGTTTATTTATATATCACAATTTCACAACAGATGTAATCTCAAGGCACTTTACAAGAAGAGTTATTACAATACAATGTTTAATTTAGGAATTAGAGAACCACAGAAGATAGCGTCGACTTCTCAGCAATCCCTCACACTGAGCAAGCATGAAGCGACAGTGGAGAGGAAAAACTCCCTTTTAACAGGAAGACACCTCCAGCAGAACCAGGCTCAGCACAAGAGGTCATCTGCAGAGACCGTCTGGGGTTCGGAGAAGGCAGCAGAGACACAGAAAGAGCAACAGAACTGATGCAGTAGTTTGTTGCAGGACGTGGAGAACGTTCCGCCATCTTAGTCAGGGTCGTCAAGCAGGGCGGGTAAGGAGCATCTACTGTAGGAAGAGACTAAGAGAAAACAGGTTAGCGCTTGAATTGTCAACACATCATGCAGCTGGGGAGAAGTAGGAGAGAAAGTAGGAACAGACCCTAATAATGTCCTCCAACAGCCTAAAGCAGCATAGCTACTAACGTTAACCTGTCTCCTAGCTACTAACACTCTCTACCTGGCTTACATTTATCTATCTCTACCTAGCTACTCTAACTCTTCCTATCTATCAAAACAACAAGTAAAAACTCAGAATTTCTGAGATGTAAGTGTACACATTTTCCAGAAAAAAACTCGGAAATTCTGTGTCACAAAAATCCTAAAATTACAAGTTAAAAGACAGACATTTTGAGATTAAGATATTTTCTAGGAAAAACATAATTTTATGATGTAGAAAATTGAAAACTTGTGAGAAAAAACTAGTAAACTTCTATGATTAAAGGCATACATGTTCGATACCCAAACTAAGATATTTCTGACATTGTAAAGTCAGAAAAGTTTTAAATAAAAAGTATGCATTTTATCATAGACATTTTTTTATTTTTCTCTCGCAAATTTTCTACTTTTCTACATTAAAGAGTTGCATGTTTTTTATATAGAAAATATCTGAAGTTAATCTTTTAACTTGTACTTTTACAATTTTTGTGACAGAATTTCTGAGTTTTTTTCTGGAAAATATGTGCGATTAATCTCAGAAATTCTGAGTTTTTACTCGTAATTTTGCTACTTTTTCACATCAGAGATATTCTCAGTTTTTTCTGGAAAATATGTGACTTTAATCTCAGAATTTCTGAGTTTTTATCGGTTGGAAATTTATTCCAAAATAATTTTGCTTTGTTTACAATGGCCTTAATACTCGGTTGTATATTCGAGAAAAGACGGAATTCTTGGAATTTTAGACAAAGTTCCATGTGGCACTAATTCCTTTCCTTACATCTCAGATCAGTCAGGGTTTGAACTAAAATGGCAAAAGCAAATCTGTAGCTGTGATTTCAAGTTGTAACCTTTCCGTGACAGGATGGATCCGAAGAAAGGAACAGCGAGGAAAAGGAAAAGGGAGGCTTTGGGAGATGAAACGGAGTCTGAGACGATGAAGAAAGAGGAGGAGGAGAGGGGAAACAAGCGAGAAAGGACAAATAAAAGCAACAAATATATTGGAGCTCATGTTGGTATTCAGGGTAAGCTTTAATACCATATCTCATGTCTTCTCTGCTTTCACCATGGACGACTATTTAGTTTCTGTGGCCCCGGGAGGCATAGGCCCCCTCGGTAGATTCTTGTAACATTTTATTTATGCATTTCAAGATATAAGAATCACAAGGTGTTTTGCAGAAAATCCTAATCACAGAGAGATGAGAGAAGGCAATTCTGAAAAGATGGTAAAAATAAGAGTTTAATATCTACCTATCAACCCTTATTTAAAGGGACTATATCATGCTATTTAACAGCTTTCAACTTCTGGGATAGACATATATATGATAAAATGTTACCGTTGGTGTTATACAGTATTGATTGTCCTGAAATGTAAATTATATCCTGTAGTTAATGTTGGACCACGAAGTGAAACGGCTCGTTTCTCTATAATCCCGCTTCCTGCACCCCAAAGCTGCGCTATGCTTCAGAGCCGGGAGCAGATCAAACTGAAAAAAACCCAGAGATAAGCTTCATCACAAACAGGATTCTCACAAATAATTTGAAAGGCACAGAGTACCACAATGAAACTCTGTTATATTACGGGCTCAGACGTTTGGTTTATGTATTTTTTTAAATAAAAACGGAGTCAATAAGCTGCATTTCATTTGCTAAATCTCCAGGCTTTAGACAGAGCCCAAACCAACATAGCTGCATCCACTAAGCACATATTTCCAGCCCAGTACATAAAAATCCATGGGTGTTGTTTGCACCCGTTTACTGAACATTCTGAGACGCTACAGATCCATTAATTAACCACACAATGCTGTTATAAGATCACATAAGCAGCTTGATAAATGGCTAACACACATTAGCATGTAGCCACTTACTTCTCTGTCCATCAGGCGTCTTTGTTCTTTGAATCCAGCTGCTGTTCTTTAGGAATGTAGAATAAAATCATGTAATCCATGCAGCCAAACAGGCGTTTTCACAGAGAAAGTAAAAAATCCAACAAAAAAGTTGTTTAAGCTGCTAAAAAACGAAGCAGCTTTGAGAAAGAGGAGGGTGTGTTTTGAACTCTAGCAGAGGTCAGCCGCTCTGCCTGCAGGGGGCGGTGCAGACACCTCTATCTCTCAACTTTCAACCAGTGATGTCACTAGTTGAACACTCAGCCGTTTTCTAGCAGGATTCAGGAGGATTAATCAGACATGCGTGAATTAAGCCAAAAACCACTCTGGTGGGTTTTTATTATTTTTATTTTTAGAAAATTGCCTTGCCAGATGATTTAAAACTCCAAAAACTTGATTTTGCATGATATAGGCCCTTTAAATTATGAAGTTCTTAATTTGTGATTTCTGTGTGGAACATGCGCTCTCTTCAGGTGGAATCTGGAAAGCCGTGGAGTCCAGTGTAGAGATGGGCGCTGCCAGTTTTGCTCTGTTTCTGGGCTCCCAGCGGTCGTGGAAGAGGCCTCCGCTGGATCAGAAAGCTGCAGAACGGTTTCGGGAGCAACGCCGCCTGCACGGTTTTGACTCTGCTCACATCCTGCCTCATGGCTCCTACCTGATGAACTGTGGATCTCCCAAAGAAGGTCTGTCAAGATGGCAAGCTATCCAACTTATTTCCTGTCATTAGCTCCTGGCAGGCTCACGCTTCCTGGTTTGTTCACCACTCTGCATTAGATGTATTTGAAAAGAGCCAGGAGCTGCTGGTGGATGAGCTCAGACGCTGCAGTCTCCTGGGCCTCAGCCTCTACAACTTCCACCCTGGCTCCTCCCTGGGCTCCATCACCACTGAGCAATGTGTGGACAAGATAGCGGAAGCTATTAACCACGCCCACCAGCAAACACCTGCTGTGGTCACAGGTACGACGTAAGGTATTCAACCTAACAATCAGTTCATAGCTGCTTTTCCTGCACAAAGAAGACGATACTAATAGGAAGAGGACATTATTTATTCATGTTTGATGATATTAGGAGTCATGCATTTTATTTTAAAGCCTAGTTAGTGATTCTCTGTCAGCCAGTTTGCACACAGACGCAGACGTTTGCGTTTGTAGATGTAAAGAAATTCCCCACCAGGGGTCCGTTCCAGAAAGCAGGTTATAACCGGATATGTTTGAGGGTAAATTTGTGGATAACATCAACCTGCGGTTCCAAAAACGGCGGCATCTTTCAAGGTATGTTAGTAACTATAGCAACTTATTCCCTGAACATAACCTGCTCCAGACCAGGTTATGTTCTGGGTAAGTTTGTTCCAGAGAGGTTCTGAGCGTGGCGTGAACTTTCAAACGATGATCCTTTGGACGTGGAAACACAGATTATATCATATTTTTTGAACCAGAAACCATAGGACACAGCCGATTACATATTACAATCAAAAACTATTTCATAAAAATATTTAGTAACATGTAATATGAGCATTTCAAATAAGATTACAGAACACATTATATGCAGCTAAATAAAATAATCCTGTGTAGTGATACAATGACTTCTGCTAAGTGCATGAAAAAGCCATTAACTGGCAGCAATGATAGTTGTTTATTTAGAATATATTAGTATATGTTGTAAACTTCCATTTAACAAAGTCACTGGAAGAAAGATGATGTAGTTCCCCCAGGAACGCCATGAACGACTGGTCGGCCTTTACAGAACCAAGATGGTTGTTTCCCCCCACCGGTTAGATGGGCCTCAACCTTCTTTTGATTTGCTACATGATAGGAAAAATGCACAAATAAATACTTCATATCCCTACATCTCTGTAATAATTATTTGATTTCAATCTTACTTCTTTGGAAAATCTTTTTGTGTTTCATTTTGACTCGAGAAAGAGTTCTTTTGGATCCAGAAGGATTGCATCTAATTAAATTAGAGGTCAACATATGTTTACGTCAATGTGCAATATTATTGTAATCTCAACAAATTGGTGGGAAAAAAAAGAAAGTACATTCTGAATAATGAACCAACATACAGGAACAACGTTTAATTTATACATGATATCCTCCAGCACCATTTGACCTTAACTGGCAATAATGGGTAGAAAAAGAATAAATAAAAATGTAGATTGTTGGGAGTTATTATATTTAAGGCTGAGCCAATAGGAATGCTCTCTTATTCAAATTCAAGTGCAGGGTAACGTTTTAACCTGAAGAGAGCACTCCACTGATGTTTAGTAGAAAAAGAATATTTTTTTACTAAAATGTACTAAAAAAACAAAAATAATGAAGAGACATGTAGATCATACTATTAGACACTCATTTATAGTTTTATCAGCAAAAAGAAAAATTGATTATGGGGGTAAGTTGGACTTTAAACTCACACAGACTTATTTTTTTGCCAAACCAACGTTCTTTCTTCAGCTTTATTACTATTTTTTCATAAAGATTCGCTTGAATTCCTCATAGGTCAGCATTAATACTTCCATCTACACTTCCTTTAGGTATTCTGGCGTTTTTTTACTCTTCAGTTTCCTTTGCGACTCGTGAATTCTTTGATCCATTGAGAGGGTCTTTATGTTTCAGGGTTTACCAGGTTGATTAACCAGATTTTTATCAGGTGTTCTGGAACAGACATACTCAGGCTAAGCAGGTTTTGAGTTTATTAACCGAGACTTCAGGGTTTACCACATGGTAAGTTAACCAAGCTGCCTGGAACAGGCACCAGGACAGCAGGGGGTGCTAACCGTTCATGGCGGCTCTGCCTACCGTTGTCGTTTCTGGTTAACTAGAGATTATTTTCTTCAGTTTGTGAACAGATCCCCCCCTAAAGGAGCAATGAACGACAGAAAGTACTTTTTTTATTAAAGCTGTAAAGCTTTTTACTAGAAGCGCTGCTCATAGAATCCTCTAGAAACACATGGAAACAAACACAGCATCTGCTTTGTTGTTTCTCTACATCTCGTTGTGTTCAAAATCGGCAAAAGACCAGATTAGATAAATTATCCATTTAATATAATGCATTAACTACTGATTACAGCGACTATGGAGCCCCGTTCTGGTGGAACGATCTCTGGCTGTTGATGGAGACGGATAGTTAAAAAAATGGGGTTCTGCTCCATCCGTCCTTTTTAGGTGATGGAGAGGTCTTGGGTTGACAGATAATGGTGCTGCGTCAATCCGTTTCGATAGACGGAGAAGTATAAACTAGGCTTAAGGCATCCTTCGAAACATTCAAGGTCAAAGCAAGGTGAAAATAGCGAATAAAAAAAAAAAAAGCAGTGGAGATGGATGGAGGCACAATGAGTGATTCTATAGAGAGAAAATAGACTCACAAGATCTTTAGTGCGTAATAGCAGATTTGTAACCTGTGTCAGCCTTTTCGTGTCTAACTTTGGGTACTTAAAAGTGTTCGGTAAAATGTACAAACAAATATCAAAAAATTACGATAGCGAAATCCATTCGCGCACGCACAATTTCGAATTACACCAACTTAAAGCTTACTATGAATTCATAACGGCTCCTACGCATGCAAATCATCAAGTGCGTACGCACCGATCGTCTGATACGCGCAGACAAAACCACATTCACGCACAGATCAGAGTTACAGCTGTACAAGGCGATTGGGGACTCATTTTACGCTTGGAGATTTGTGCGTACATGATGCGTTTAAATGCTGGGTCATCTGAGCATTCTTACCGCTTTCCTTGTAAATGATAAGCAAATTTCAAATACATTAAAAAAGAAGCAGGGAAAAACTTCTAAGGCGTCTTTATGAACGCACACATTATCAGTTTTTCGGCTGCTGACATCCACACCTGTGGTGCATTCACAGCCACATGGGAAATCCTATACACTACCCGTTTGTACACAGCTTTAAAACAAATTATTTAATATTCAAGATACAAAACTGTTTTAATTTCATGACTATAATTTCCAGACTAATGGACTGGATTTGAAATTAAGCAAATTCAGATTCAGTTCTTAATAAAATGTATTAAAGTTAAGCATTTTTATTACATCTGAATAATATAAATACCAGTCAAACTCCTTAAAATTAATAAATGTTCTGATAAGACTGAAATTCAATCTATATTAGAACTGCTCCTAATCTGAAAGGACTCTTTGTTTTTCCTTATTTGTGGCTAATAAACCCAACAGATGTTCAACCGTAAACTGCAGTGACGATTAAAACTTGTAGAAGCATTCAAGGAATGCAGCAAGAATAAAAAAATAGATTATAAAATTTTCGATAATTCATTCGATTTTTTCCCCCACGAAATTTTGTAAAGTGAAACTTTTAAACCTCGAATATTTGTTTTTGTTAACCGTTTCTCATGGATTTAAGACAAATTCAAAGATTAAAAACAGCGGATGCGACTCTTGTGTGTGGACTCAGTGTTGGAGAACATGAGCGGCCAGGGCAGCACAGTTGGCGGGACGTTCTCAGAGCTGAAGAGCATCATCGACAAGGTCAGAGACCAGACGAGAGTGGGGGTGTGTCTGGATACCTGCCACGCCTTTGCAGCAGGTAAGAGATACTCCCACTTCTCTTATCCAGACCGCAAAGAAGTATCTTTAGGATTGTTTTACATTTTTTCTTGGAAGGTTATGACCTGTCTGCAGAAGGGGGAGTGGCCGCCATGCTGGATCAGTTTGATCAGGAAGTCGGGCTTTGCTATCTGAAAGCGGTTCATCTAAACGACTCCAAAGGTGCAGCTAAGACCACCTGGATACCGGCAGACCGCTTTAAAATGACCGGATGCCATCTCTTCTTCTCCCTTCTTGGTTCTCTCCCTCTCTGTAGGTAAGCTCGGCTGTAACCTCGATCGACACGAAGATATCGGTAAAGGCAACATCGGAATCTCCGCGTTTCGGGACATCGTCAATGAGCCGAGACTGGACAACATCCCTCTGATCCTGGAGACGCCTGGACGGTGAGATTTCTACAGAACAAACTGAATCAATAACCCAGAAAGTTTAGGGTAGTGGATCATCTTTTAGGAGTGCTGCTATGAATCAGCTGCTCATGTCCAACCTTGTTTCCCTACAGGCCTGGATTCCAGTATGCAGAGCAAATTCAGCTTCTTTATTCCCTGTGTGAGGAAAAATAAAGCAAGAGAGAGAGAGAGAAGTCGTTTGCATCTAAGCTGTTCTTAAGAAAGTGTTTCCTTTTTTATCAACTAAATAAATTTGGTCCTGGGCGGAAATTATGTTTGACTTGTGCAGTTGGCCATCAGGGGGCAGCAGACTCTGGGAAATAAACCTCAAACTTTATTCCAGCTGCAGATGAGGTGAGGAGGATCAACATCTTATCATCATGGTGCAAATTAAACGGTTCACAAAGACCATGAACAGATTATAAATTGTTTGAAGCTCGGCATGCTAAACCTATAACTGAACCTCAATTACAGTTTTTATGAATTCCTAGAACACGTATGTCAAAATCAAACTTCAAAACGAGTCGTCATTTGTTTGAAACTAATTAGAGATCCCCTCATGCACATATAAATGCAAGTAAAATATATCCACCACAGAACATTTGTTAGACATGGCATCAGATAAATGAAGACACATTAGGGCCGGACGATAATTCGAAAACAATATCTATAGATCGATAAATGACAAAGGGGTTGATTAAAAAAGTTTGATTAAAAAAAAAGTTTCCCCTCAGAGTGTAAACTCTGGTATCAGCAATGTTGGGAGTAAGGCTTTGGAAAAGTAATGAGTTACAGGAATAGATCACTTTTTTAGTAACTGAGTAATGTAATTCATTACTTACAAGATATACAGCAATATATTACTAGTTACAATTTCAGTAACTCAAGTTACAAATACATTTTAAAAAGTTTTTCTGGCCAACTGATGCAACAGACCAAACCAAGTTGGATACCATAGAAGAAGATCCACTTCCTGTTGCTCCAAACTAAAACATCAGAGAATCAGGACGGCTGAGGAAAAGATGGACTCTACATTTAAACATTATTCACACTGTTTTCCTAAACATCTGTTGTAAGACTTCAGACATCAGAGTCTCATCTTTGTCAGCCATCTTTGTGATTGGTTAGATTTAACAAACATTACCATGGAATAGAAGGCATGCAAAGGAATAGAGACTTTATTTTAATAAAATAGTGTTAGAAGCACAGTATTTGTGGTATGACACTTGTGTAAAATGTACATTGATAAGTAGAAGTCATGTTAGATATTTAAGATATTCTGCCAAAAGTAACTTAAAATAGTGTAACTCAGTTACATTTTTAAGACAGTAATATTAAATGCAAACATATTACATTTTTGACATTGTAACTAGTAATGTGAAATATATTACGATTTCTTTGTATCTTGTATCGGTGAGTAGCTCGTTAGCGATAGCGGCTGAACTGAATTAGAATAAGCTTTATTGACAAACTAAACCAAAGGTTTCAGCTATTAATATGTCATAAAATGTTTAAAATATTAAAAAGCTTCAAAATAAGCCTTTAATTTAAATAGCTAACAATTAAAAAACTTATGTAATATAATGGTTAGTAACATTACTTTTCTCTCTTTACTGATGTTGCTCAGGTCTCTTGATTTGTTTCCGTGTCTTAAAACCTTATTTATGATAAAAAGAAGTGTTTGAAACATTCATTATTTAAATTTTTAGTTCAAATTGGTTCCTTTAAGAATGAGAAAGAATAAATATTACTCAAATTAAGTTATTTACAAGGTTGCTTCAACAGATTTATGTAGGTAGACATTTGTGTATCTGTAATTGGTATAAATTATTAGAATCACAAGGCTGTTAGCTTCTAATCATATAAAATGTATTTATTTGGGTGGGCCTTTGCCCCCTTGGGCACACCCATACCCACAGCCCTGCTGCACATAATTATGAAGTGGAAGGAAAAGTTTCCAGTTTCAGATGTAGCTGCAGCTTCTAAGGAAAGCCTCTCCTCAGCATGATGCTGCCACCCCCGTGGGGACAGTGTATTGAGGTGAAATGAACAGTTACTTTTCTGTTCCACGTAAAATCCTTCATTTAGGTCAGAAAACTTATATGGGCCACACATTGCGGTCACCCTAACATGGCTTCATCATTCTCAATGAGGCTGTATATGGAGGACAGAAAGTGACATAATTAAAAATAAAAGCAATATATAAATATATATAGTTTTACCTAATACGTGCAGTCCTTGTTTTTACATTCTCTCGTCTGCTTTTTTTTTTTACTTTACATTATGAGTTTCTGCGAGGGTGTCACGGTTACCAAAGTAACGGTAGACCCCGGTAAAAATGTTACCAATAATAATTACCGTTTTTAAAAGACATTATGTCGTTGGTTTAGGGCGTCCGCGGCGTAGCCACAGCGAGCCTTACCAGCCACCGTCTCATCTGCTGAAGTTTACCGCACATGCTAACTTTGTAGTAAACTGAAATGATGGCAGGAGGAGGAGACGGCAGCACCCAGGACATTTATCAGCCATCAAAGAAGACAAATATGGACACATTTTGGGGTATTTGAAGAATACAGAGGGACAGTTGATAGAAGACAGCGATCCTGTGTGCAGACAATGTAGGAAAAAAGTGTCTGTTAAAGGCAGCAACACTTCTAACCTCATCCCATATCTGCATGATTATCCGCCACGACTCTACAGTCAATGCTAGCTATGCTAACGTTAGCGTTTTAGCTGAAATGCATGATGGGAGGACTTTGGGTTGAGGGAGAATGCAACGAGTCACCCTATGGGGAGCCTAAGCTCCTCCCCTTCCTGTCGGCCCTTATGGGTCCCCAAACTGAATAAATAATGAATGGAAGTCAATGGAGCGATAAAAGTTATTTTCTGGTCCGCTTTGTCTTACGTCCTGAATCACACATATGTTTTAATTCGATTTAAATGATAACTAATGATGGACATTTCTACTGTGTTTGTCCAGTGATTTGAGATTTATTTGAATGTAAAAATACAAATTTAAAATGGCTACAAATCAGAAGTTGCAGAAATTCATGGACATCATATGTCGGATCCATGTTTATCGCTCCATTGACTCATTTTTTTTGGCAGTAGGGGACCCATGGCCAGGAAGTAGAAGGGCGGGACTTAGGCTCCCCATAGTGCAGCCGTGTTGCGGATTCCTCCATAATGAAATGACGCTATGTATTTTGGGACTCCCAGGGGGAAGATGAGAGTTGGTCGCCATTGCAATAGATCGACTCTCGCCGCATTATTATGAATTTAACAATAATTACTGATTATATTTTTACCAAATCTCCAAAACTCACAGGAAGGACACAAACTGAGGACAATATTTTCCTGATATGGAAGGTTTATTTAGTTGTCCGAAAATATTATAACACGTTTCTGGTGCTATATAGTTAGTACATGTAATATTCTAGAAATGATCAACGACACATAATTATCATGAAATATTTTGAATCAATAGCAAATATACCTTAAACTTATTATAATATGCCTTGTAAGATAATTAATCCTTTTCCTTTGATTTAGCAACAAAAAAAGGTATATGGCAAACTGTTATGTATATTGATATTGACAGTAGAATAATAATGATTTTGATAAGGCTTTGTCTGTAGTATTTTAATATAATAAACCCTAGATAGACAACCCTAGTTTCTGCCTCATTATGCAAATGAGGAGGGCTGCCCTTATTGGTCCAACTCTGCATGTTCAATGAACAGGAAGGAGCAGGATCCATGTGCAGATTGATCGTGAACGCCAGCGACAAACCACTTCCTCTAAAATTTGAAGAACTAACGGGTCTATGGGGCGCCAAGTGTAACATTTTCATTATTTAGTAGAAATGCACTTTTTTTGAACATTTAGCTTCATTTTTCCACATTTAGCACACTTTGATACATTTAGGAAGAAAATGTTTTTAAAATTAAACATTTACCAGCATATTTACATTTTAAAAATCTAAATTCTAAATATTATTTCGAAATGTAACGTGTTGAATCTAAATCTAAATGTTAAATCTAAATGTTAAATCCAATGTTCTAATGAACATGTCCAATGTTCTAAATGTTCCGAACATTTAGATTTAACATTTAGATTTAACATTTAGATCTAACATTTAGATTTAGATTTAACATTTAGATTTAACATTTAGATTTAGATTTAACATTTACATTTAACATTTACATTTAGATTTAGATTTAACACTTAGATTTAACATTTAGATTTAACATTTAGATCTAACATTTAGATTTAGATTTAACATTTAGATTTAACATTTAGATCTAACATTTAGATTTAGATTTAACATTTAGATTTAACATTTAGATTTAACATGTTACATTTCGAAATAATATTTAGAATTTAGATTTTTCAAATGTAAATAGGCTGATAAATGTTGAATTTTAGAAACATTTTCTTCCTAAATGTATGAAAGTGTGCTAAATGTGGAAAAATGAAGCTAAATGTTCAAAAAAAGTGCATTTCTACTAAATAATGAACATTTTACACTTGGCGCCCCATACGGGTTGGCTACGTTATCCGTGTCTGCAGCTAACTGTAGTAGCCTTTCACTCAGAATGTCTACGCCAAACCATAAATATTCATCACTTGTATTTTATTACTCTCAGCTAATATAGCAACGTGCCGTAATTCTTCTGCAATCGTCTGAGACGTCTCTGGTAGGACTTCACTTTCTATCAAACAAGGCGTTGTCCTGAAACGGCCAAAAGTGCAGAGATGCACAATAGATCTGCACATGGATCCAGCTCCTTCCTGTTTAATAACCAATAGCAGAGGAGTTGGACCAATAAGGGCAGAACTGCATAAGGTAAAGTTAAAAGAGGAGACGAGGGAATGTAAAAACAAAATATATATTTCTGCTTTTATTTTAAATTATGTCAGTTTTGGTCCTCCATAGGCGGATGCCTGCAGTGCATGATGGTCTCCCTGGTTCTGCATGAACACTTTTCACATTAATACACCACTGCTGCTGCTGCTGCTGCTCTCAACCCGGGGCAGATGGAGGCCTTTTCCACACGAATCCGTTCAGAGACGGGAAGCCGAGGTTCCTGGGCTCCGTCTCAGGCCCCGCCCACAGGAAATGCCTGTCCAGCCTGGCTGAGTCTGCAGCCACAAAAAGATGTTGTCCGCTGGTGGAGCGCTGCTTTCAGCAGAGGCTGGATGGGTTTCAGTTCAGATAAGAGACGCCTGATGGGTTTCAGAGGAGACTAAATGTTGAACACATGATCGTAAAACCACCAATTGTTCAAGTTATGGAACCATGACATGTCTTTCCATTGTCTAATCGTCCTAAGATGTGTTTGTACGAGATTCTGGTGGATTGTTTGCTCTGGTTTTATGAGTCACTGCATTGTGCTTCGCATATTTTCCACTGCAGCCTAAAAACGACCGTCTAACTTTTAGACTGTTTTGTCTCCGAGCCAAGTTTCCGTCAGACCGACGGACGTTGAGGAATCTATCAACAGGCTAGTAAAGATGGAAAAAGCTTTAAACACCTGAATGTGAGGAGTTGGCATTCTGGCCGTGAGTGGATAAAAAAGAAAATGTGTGAAAGCTGCAGCAGGGGGCTCACTGGACGCCGTTCCTGGTCTCCTTTGACTCTTTACCTGCAGACATCTGGGAGCTTCGCTCATCCTTAAAACCAATCAGACATAATTATTAATATTAGCCTGAGACAATCTGAAGCTCAAACAAGACAGAAAGGTTAAACTAAAGCATCAGATTGTAATAACGCATCAAACAATGAGTATCGCGAACAATTTTACATTTTTATTTAATTCAAATGTTTAAATATAATCAACATTTTTTGCAAATTAAATGGTACAGTATGTACATTTTTGTTTCTTTAAATGTACTTGATTTAAATATGATTTATTATTAACATTTTTAATAAAATAATTAGAACTTGCCTAGTTACCACACTAAAATTTAAACAATTGATTTTTTTTTTAAATACACTGAGACTAAATGAAATCAAATGTAGTAATATTCACATTTTCATTTCCGTTCAATTTCAGCATTTATTGGGGGCCCCGAGATGGGTTTAGGGGGCCCCAAGCAACCGTTTAGTTAGCTGCTGCCTTGGGCTGCCCTTACCAAAAGCAGAATATGCAAATATACTTTAAGTATACTAATTTTAAACAAAAAATATGAGAGTATACTTTCAGTTTACTATTTATTTAAAGATATAGATGGGCTCCTGCCAGCGGAGCCAAATGGCTTGGCTCTTGGGCCCCTGTTGGATGGTCCCCTGGGGCTTCTCTCTGTTGCTCTCTTCGGGTGTGAGGTCGGCCCTGCGCCAGTCCGCCTAAGACTCCCAGGCTTCGTCCGTCTTCCAGTCGTCCTCCATGTCTGCGTCAATTCCTGTGGGACGGATTGACAGCTCCTCATATAAATCACTGGTACGGGGAAATATAAGCTCCAGCATGCTCTCACACACACACATGGGTGTGGGGACATCGGAGTTTACGTATACTTACTTTCTTTCTTTCTGTCTGTCTTTCTTTCTTTCTTTCTTTTTCCTTTCTTTCTTTCTTTCTTTTTTCTTTCTGTCTTTTTTTCTTTCTTTCTTTTTTCTTTCTTTCTTTTTTCTTTCTTCTTTCTTTCTTTTTTCTTTCTTTCTTTCTTTCTTTCTTTTTCTTTTTTCTTTCTTTCTTTCTTTCTTTCTTTCTTTCTTTCTTTTTCTTTTTTCTTTCTTTCTTTCTTTCTGTCTTTCTTTCTTTCTTTCTTTCTTTCTTTCTTTCTTTCTTTCTTGTTTCTGTGTCCATAACTTCAACAAATTAAACCCACAGCAATCTGTAAAAAAATATTTTTCGTACATACGTTTCCAGTGGAGTACTATAGCAGGAGGTGTATTGCTCTGCTTGAAAAAGTAAATTTTTTGGGCTTATACTTTCAGAGAGGACACGTTAAAAAGAAAAGGAAAGCGCCATGTCTAAATGTGTGTGTGTACTGGGTCAGACTTCCAGGTCAATCATCCACATGCAAACAGAAACACGGGTCAGACATGGACATTCCTCACCACATTCCTTCAGTTCGGACCTCTCTTCCATCTGAACCTTGAACGTCATCGACCCACAGATGAGTTAAAACACACAATGCAGTTTCTGTAATGGTGTGTTCACAACGCCCAGAACGGCTAACCCTAAGGTTTTCACTAAAATCAAGTATTTTAAGAGTTAGGGTAGTGAAAACCTTCTTAAATTAAGTGAAATAATCTGCCAATGAAACAAGACAAATTGCACTTGGTAAGAATTCTCAAAATAAGATTAATAATCTAACATCTTCTGCTCTTGCTCAGTGTACAAAAATACTTTTTAGCTGGAAACCAGATTTTTCGACTTGGATAGACGGACAGTTTTTGCGTTTTATGAAGCAAAGTTTTGCACTGCAACCATAAAAAGCACAGAAAATATGAAGCTATGTTTTAAGTTCGGAGCTATAAATCTTAACAAAATGATGTGAGCTGTACCTATACAGGTTCCGATGGAGTAGCGTTGCCTTTAGGGCCAATCTGCTCGTTAATCTACTATCAAAAAGCCTTGTTTTTAATGAGGGAATAACATGTTGTCAGGGTGTTATGCGTGGAAAATAACGCCTACATCCACGGTGCACGCATGTTTCTGGTGTTCTTATAATTCACCATTTCCTTTCAAAATGTTTTGATTAGGGTGGTATGTGAGAAAACCACATCCTTCCCCCACATGTTGCTACGCCGCTGGCTCCAGCTCAGGTTTGGGGGATACCAAGGTGCTACCCATCCAAAATGGGAACATAATGGACCCTGCCGTGAGTTCTGGGTCTCCTCCCACTGGTAAGCATTCAGAAGGAGGGAGGAGTTTTGGAGACGACCCGATCCGATTAGGAGTGGGGGAATCTTTCAGTACCTAGAAAAACCTTTTATTAGTTGAAATAAAGCTTGTGACATCAGATCAACACTGACTGGTTTCGCTTCTGCAGTTAAGGGAACAATTAAAAGTAGCTTTTTTTCTGCTTGACCTTTGCTTATTTGTAATATAGTGAGTAGTGGATTAAGGCAAACCTGCAGAGCTTCAGGGATGACCAACAACATAAATGATGTTTATCCTGTAGTTTCCCTGCTCTTCTCGTTCACGCGGATGGGTATTTATGTCTTTGCCTGTCTTGGCGGGCTTTCCTGTTGGAGCTTTGCAGCAACATGAAGCGTTCTCCTTACAATGGCCCATTGTCCCGTCCGCCCTCCGCGCTTCCTGCCTGGTCAGAATTCACGGAAATGAGGACGGGGTGCAAACAAACGGCGGCGGCCGCGGCTCTCCTCCCCGCCGCTCAGGAGGAACCTGGCTCCTGCTCAGGGGGTGGGAGCGTTCCTGTCAGGAAGCTAATCAGCGTCACAACCCTGCGTGTGTGTGAAAGAGGCCTGATGGGAGGTTGGAGAAGGGTGGAGTTAGTAAAATAAAACCCGTGGTTGGCGGGGATTTCCAGATGAGGTCTTTATGGTTTGTAACAGACCAAAATGTATGAGCTCACTGGCAGCGAGGCGGCTGCCCTTGGACATTTTTATACTCGCGTGCTTGCGGGGCAGTCTGCAGCATCATCTGGTTTTCAAATCTATGATTTAACACTTTTAAGCTTCAGCTAAGAAGTGTTGGAAAGAAAAGAGTAAAGCTGAGCTGTGTGGTGTACTTGCAAACTGCAAGGTGAAACATGGTGGTGGCAGCATCATGATGGGGAACAGGGAAGCAGGACGACAAATCCAGCTAATAACCCTGGAAGAAAACCGGACTGGAGTGGAGGTGACCCTGAACAGACAGCCAGAGATATTATGGGATGGTTTGGTCCATCAGTGTGCAACCTTTACGATCCCAGGAGCCATTTTGTTCCCAGTCCAGCCAAATGGCAACGCAAGGCAATTTTATTTGTTTGGCAAACTTTCAACACAAAGCAATTCAAGGCGCTTCACATTATTACAAAAAATTTGAAAATTAAAACCTTTAATCATTAAAATAAAGGCCTAAACAAACATAAACCACTAGCAATATTAAAATACAAGAAAGCATAGACTACTACTGGGTGGTATTGGGAGATTACTCTGGCCCCCGAGGGAGAGGATGAGCTGCTGAGTTCTCGCGAGAGCTGTGCATCGGTGAACATGGCGGTTATGTGGTAATGTATACACCCAGGTAAAATAAGACAATCATTTTGAATCAAACGCAGCTTCTAAAATAACCATCAAGTTACTTTTTTTTTTTTTCCTCCAAACAACCTGGACGAGGAAACATTGGATTCGCTGGAGTGCTACCTAGACGAGTGCTTTGATAACATCGTTATGGGTAAGTCACGGAAACCTGCTTCAGATACAACAACGAGCACACCGTCGCAGAAGCGCACTCGTTCCGAGGCTAGCACATCCACCGACTCGCCAGATAGAAGCTACGGCGACATCCTGGACTCAATAGACAAGAAGCTAACCAGCCTGGACGCCCGTCTCGCGCTGGTTGAGGTTCTTCATAAAGAATTTCAGGCTTTGAGGGAATCGCTGGAGTTCAGCCAACAACAAGTAGCTTCGCTAATTACAGAAAACCAAACACTAAAAGAAGACGTTAAAAAACTCACCGAGGGAATGAAGCAGCTGTCTGGAGAAAACAAAAGCTTCAAGGAGTCTATTCTAGACATCCAGGCCCGATCAATGAGGGACAATCTTGTTTTTTCGGGGATACCAGAGCAGGCTGAGGAAGATGCTGAAGTAGCCGTGCGAAAGTTCATTCAACACCAACTGAAACTGCCAGACGACACGGTTAAAAGCATAACCTTCCATCGGGTTCACCGACTCGGAGGTAAGAAACACAACAACACCCGCCCGCGACCAATTGTTGCAAAATTTGAACATTTTAAACAAAAAGAACAAGTCAAAGGACGCGGGAGAGAGCTACGGGGGACGAATTACAGCGTTAATGATCAGTTTCCGAAAGAAATCCTGGACAGAAGACGCGTGTTATTTCCAATTAGAAAAAAACATATTAGTGAGGGCTGTAGGGCTACGGTTAGTGTGGATAAACTGTATGTTAACGGTCAGCTGTTTAGGGACCCTCAGGTTACTCCTTGGCTTTATTAGTCATATTTAACAGAACCAAGACAGAATTAGCTTTATCAGACAACTATAGTTTAAAAAAAAGCACAGCTCAGCAGGCTGTTTTTGTTTGTTAATGTGGGTAGGGGCAGGGCTGTGCACTTTTTTTTTTTTCTTTCATTTTTTCTTTTTCACTATTATCTTTCTCACATGTGTACAACCAAATCTCTTTATCACCTTTTTTCCTTTTTCTCTCTCACACACACAGACTTTTATCATGGCATATTCATGTTTTTCCATCATACTTTCATTCTGTACACACCTGTATGGTGCATTATCTACCCGCTTTATCTCTGCTTCTGGTTTTTTTCAATCTGGCAACCCCATGGACAAACCAAAATTACACCTATATTCATCCTTGGCGATAGTACATATCTAAGGTTTATCTTAGCTCTATGAATCCTGTAAAATTTATAACATGGAATATTCGCGGCGCTAGCTGCAGAGATAAAACCATTAAGATTTTCAACCATCTTACAAGACTGAAGGCAGATGTCGTCTTACTACAGGAGACTCATAAATCAAGTTCAACAGCTAATGATTTAAAAACACCAGAGTATCCTAATATATTTTCTTCATGCTATAACTCTAGACAACGAGGAGTAGCAATATTAATAAATAGAAATACTAATTTTAAAGTAATAGACACAGCTACAGATCCAGAAGGTAGATTTATAATATTAAAACTATTTATAAATAACCAAAAGTTATGTATAGTTAGTATATATGGTCCAAATGTTGACGACCCCTCATTCTTTCATACTTTCTTCTCGGTTCTGGCTAATCACATGGATTGCTCACTTGTTCTTGGGGGAGATTTCAACTTTGGACTAAATGAAGAAATAGACAGGCTCAGTACAGCAGGGTTTCAGCGCAGATGGCAATCCATAGATATAGTTAAACAGTACATGAGCGATTATGGACTCTGCGATGCATGGCGATCGCTTCATCCCAACGACAGAAAATACACTTTTTACTCAAACGTACATCATTCTTATTCTAGATTGGACTATTTGTTAGTCAGCAGCTCACTGTTGAATGACATTTCAGACACTGAGATACATCCTATAGTGATCAGCGATCACGCTCCTGTTTCTTTAAATTTAGCAAATAAAATTGCAACCCTTCAATATAAAAATTGGAGATTTAATACATCATTACTTAAGGATAAAGAATTTATTAAATATATTGAAAAAGAATGGGCTTCATACATGGAATTTAATGATCTCCCTGGTATGTCGCCATCCACTCTATGGGAAGCAGGGAAAGCTGTGATTAGAGGTAAAATAATTTCATTCTCATCAAATAAAAAGAGAACAGAAAATAAACATGTTCAGGAATTAGAAGAAACTATTAAATCATTAGAACCTTCCCTGGATAAAGAGAGCTTAAGTAAAATAAGGAAAGCAAAATTAGAGTTAAATGAAATTATTAATAAAAGGACGCAGTTCTTAATCCAAAGACTTAGAATAGAAAACTTTGAACATAGTAATAAATCAGGTAGCTTCTTAGCTAATCAGTTAAAAATAAATAAAGAAAAAACAACTATATCTGCAATCAAAGACAAAACTGGGAATATAATATATGACCCTGAAAAAATAAACAACACTTTCAAAGAATTTTATGAGACGTTATACACACCAGAGATAAACCCTTCAAATAATGATATTGTACAATTTCTGGATAAAATAACTCTTCCTAAACTTTCAGACAGTCAAGCAAAGGCCCTGGATTCACCGCTAACAGTGTCTGAACTCCAGGAGGCCCTCCAATCTATGCCTAATAATAAAGCTCCAGGTCCAGATGGATTTCCAGCAGAGTTCTATAAAGAATTCTGGAATATTCTGGCACCAACATTTTACAAAATGTTACAGGAAACAAAGGAAAATGGTCGAATACCACCAAACATGAATTCTGCCTACATCAATCTTCTATTAAAACCAGGAAAAGACCCTATGTCTCCTACCAGTTATCGTCCGATTTCTCTTATCAATGTGGATCTGAAAATAATTTGCAAAGCTCTTGCAAGAAGGATAGAGAAAATAACACCTCTAATAATCCACCCGGATCAAACAGGTTTTATAAAAGGTAGGCTCTCTTCCACAAATTCACGTAGATTAATAGATTTAATAGATTATTCCCACTGTAAAAACGTCCAAACCAATATATTATCTTTAGATGCAGAAAAAGCATTTGATAGAGTTAACTGGAAATTTTTATTTGCAGCCTTAAATAAATTCGGATTCAGTAATTCTTTTGTAAACTGGTTAAAAATATTATACAGCTCACCAACAGCATGTATTAGGACCAATAATCAAACATCATCAAGGTTCTTTCTTCAGAGAGGTACCAGGCAGGGATGTCCACTTTCTCCCTCCCTCTTTGCTATTTTTATTGAACCATTAGCAGCAGCAATCAGGCAAAATAATAATGTTAAAGGTATACAATGCAACAAAATAGAACATAAAATCAGTTTATACGCAGATGATGTACTACTTTTTCTACAGCATTCACAAACTTCCTTGTATCAGGTAATTGAGTTAATAAAATCTTACTCAAGAGTTTCAGACTATTCCATAAATTGGTTAAAATCTACAGTCCTTCCAATCAACTGTTCTTACCAGAGTCCTGTTGCTTTACAGCTCCGGTCCGGAAATATTACATATCTAGGTATCCATATCTCACCAAGACTGGCAGACTTATCTAAGCTAAACTACGTCCCACTTTTAAAAAAAGTGGAAGATGATCTGGCAAGATGGAAATTCCTTCCAATATCACTTATTGGAAGGGTAGCTACAAAAAAAATGATGGTTTTGCCTAGAATCAATGCCGATGTGGAGCTAAGGGTTGGTGGTGACTGCGGGGAGGTCCTTGGGGGTGGGTCCGCTTGCGGTTCGGCGATAGGTGCCGAGACCCTCGCCTGGGGTGGGACTTTGGGGTCTTTGTGTGGTGACTCCTAGTGGCTACATGCGGCGCCTTAGAGGGGTCGTGCTGGCGGACACGGGTTACTGGCCTGGTGCTGTGCTGCTCTGGGGGGGTCTGGACTGGGCCTGGGGCTCGGGGTTCTGGGGCGGCGCGCCCCCCGGCTGGGGCCCTGGCGGGGCTTGGCCGGGGGGGGCCGCTGCCGTCGGTGCCGGCTGGGGGGGGGCTGTGGTCGGCCGGTGGTTGGCGGGCGCTGCTGCCCTTTCCATCTCCCCGGGCTGGTTCCTGTCGCTTGCTCCCCGGTGGCCGCTTGCCGCGTCCGGGCGTCGGCGAGAGGCCGTGGCGGGTGGCCGGCGTCTCCGGGCCCGATCGGCTATATTGACACTGGACATGGCTCCTGGGTCTTGGTCTTAGCCCTCGCGGGGGTGCTGGGGTGGGGGGCTCTGGCCGGTGTTGGTCGGCCTCCACGGTGACTGACCAGTTGGTGGGGTGTGGGCTGGTGGGTGGACGTGCTGGGTTCTGTTGCCACCCGGCCATCGGGCGGTAGTAGCAAGGCTGGAGGATGTCGGCCTGGGGATTGGCCGCCCGGGACTTCGGTCTGCTCACGGGCCTGGCGCGGCATGTCCGGGGTACCCGAGTCGGTGGTGCGCCGGGTTCCGGCCTCGGCCCGGGGGTCCTCGGACGCTGGCGGTGCCTGGGGCGTCTCTTATTGGCGGGGAGGCTTTTTACCATCTAGCACAGGCGCTCTTTTTAACGGGGTGCGCTTGGGACGGGAGGGGGGAGGGCGTTGAGGGTGAGGGGGGGCTAAACTCAACCTGGGTGTCTAGTGACATGTGTTTTGTTAGCAGTGTGAATGTTGGGGAGGATTTAGGTATGCCCCTGGCATGGGGGCTGGTGGATTGCCGGGGCCCCCATGGGGCTCGGCGGTACCGCTGCCGTGGGCCCCGACTGGACGTGCTGGGGCCTCCCACCCCTGGTGGATCGGGCCGAACGGGGGTGCCTATTGGAGTCAGCAGGGGAGCTGGCTCCCTGGGGTTGGCAATGGTCACCCCAGTTATTTTCTCCCCATCCCCATGCCTCTGTCCACCTGCTCCTTCATTCTACCATTCACAAGGCCTTGGGACGTGGGCACGTCACTGGGGTGCGGGATGGAGCTTCCGTCTTCGCTACCCGGTGGCGGCCTGGGTCCCGATTTTATTGAGCAATTTAGACACTACACTTGCAACATTTACAGGGAACGCACATGTAGGGACCTGGCGGTGTGGCGCCACAGGCGAGGCCCCCCCGTTGAGGGGGCCTCGCCTGTGGTGCCGGCACCCACTGGTTAAACGCATCTAGACACTGAGGGCCCGGGGGGGGAGATGGGGGTACCCGGCAGTATTCCCATGTCCCCCCCCTCTGTTTTAAGTGCACATTAGAACAACACGCAACAACACCACATTGAGCTGGGGGAGAGAGGCTGGGGGGTCTTTCCACACCCCTGTTCGTTGGACCATCAGGGTACGGAGCCCGGATAGAACATCACGCCGTCTGGATCAAGGATCAAGGATCAAGGAGTCTTTATTGTCCCCGAGGGGCAAATTGTTCTGCAGCCAGCAGTAACAGACACAGTCCACAGTCGATATCATTAACAACACAAAAACACAAAGACAAAACAATATTAAAAACAACAACAAACATGAAGTACAAAAGACCGGATAAAAAGTCACTTGTTAAGAAAAGCTATTGCATCAGGGATAAAAGATTTCTTGAATCTGTTTGTCCTACACCTTGGCATGATATACCTGCGGCCCGACGGGAGCAGTACAAACTCACCAACTAGGGGATGGCTTAAGTCGGTGAGGAGTGAGCGGGCCTTACTTGAGGTTCTGTACCTGTACCCCGTCTGGTCGGGGTCCTGGGCTGGTGGGCTGCTCTTGCCGGTGTGGGGCCTTGGCGGTCTACTTGTCCCCGTCCTGGTGGGCAAAGGGGTCTGTCTCCTGGGTGCAGGGGCAGGGTTCTCTACTGGGGTGTCTGTCCCGGGGCCTGGGAGTATGGAGTATAGTGTACGTATGGGGAGTATGAATGAGTGTATAGCGTCCTTTTTTCGTATGTCCTGTATTTGTAAGAATGTGTACACAAGAAAGGGAGGGTACGTATGAGTGTCTCTGTCTGTCTATGTCTACCTGTCAGGTTGGGTGTTTGGCTGCTCTCTGGCCTGATGCATCTTCTTCCCTCCCCGTCACTCCCCGTCGGTGATGGTTGCTCCTGCCCGCTGGTTGATGATGACTCTCGATGCCTGGGGCTGGGGGTCCCGGTTGCGGCCCGGCTCGGTCCTGGTGCATGTCGGGCGGGTCCTGGGTGGTCCGGTGTGTCGGGCGGCCGCTGTTTCGGGCCGATGTCCTCCTTGGATTGACTGGGGCACCTCTTATGGGGGTGCCGGGTTTGTAGAATAGGTTGGTGCCGTCCGGTGGATCGGTGGGGACCGTGCCTGGCGCCCAATCCTCCTGCCGGTTCCAGGACTTCAGCTGGCTGGTCTGTTCGCCTGGTGGGGCTGTCCGGCATTGGCTGGGCCCCTGATCTTGGCGCCCCACGTGGGGCGGGATCTGGACCCTGGAGCTGGAAGATCTGGATGTCCAGGTGCCGGCTGGGCGCGGCCTGGGGAGGGCGTACATCCTGTGGCTCTTGCTGTGGCTCCCTGGCGTGTGGATGTGTGGAGGCGGGCCGGGTTGTTGGCGGTGGGTACTGGTCCGGGGTGGCGGCGGCGTGTGTTGTCCGTCGGTTGGCTGCGGGTCCTCCTTGCCTGCGGCGGCGGCGGGGGACCCTTGTCGGCTGGTCACTGGTTGGGGCCCCGCTGGGGGGTGGGGTGCCCCTGGTCCCCGTGGCCTCCGGTTCCTGGTCCGGGCCCGCCCTGGCGTAGCCGGTTACCGGCGGAGCCCGTGGGCTCGTCACTGCGATCTCTCGGGCCCCAGCATCGCGGCTGGTGGGTGCTCCCCTGGGGCTTCCATCTGTTCCCCTCTTGGCGGGTGATCGACCCTGCGCTGATCCGCCTGTGGACTCTGTACTCTGTGGGACGCTGGATGCATACATCTCTTGCCTCCTCCATGTCTGTGCCGATTCCTGTAGGACGGATTGACGGTTCCTTACACCAGCTATCAATCACTTGCATGGGGAAACCTTATTCCGACCTGCATGCTCGCACACACATAGGTGTGGGGACATAGGTGAGGACGGACATATCTTAAGCTGAGGTTATCATCATTAGTTAGTTGTTCACAGGAGCTTACCAGAAACATTTGTATTATGTTCATTAATCAATGCTTGTGTGTAGTGAATGTGTAATTCTTTGTTTATTCTACCAGATCCGAACTATTGGTTTGGTTCTGTACACTTTGTTGTTTTTGTTTTGTATTACTGTTTCTCTGCCGTCCGGCAGAGGTGGAGGACTGGGATGTTTTCTTGTGTTCTTTATTTGCCTCCCTGTCTTGTGTCGTCGGTTCGCCCCTCTGTTGGTCCGGTTTCTTTTCTTCACCTTCTTCCTTTCTCCCTTCTTGTCTCAGTTTAATGTCCATGACGTCAGGAAATTGAACCCACAGTAATCACTAATAAAGATTTTTCATACATATACATCAAGTGGCGTACTACAGCGAAGCTGTAATACTCTGCTTGGGAAAGTAAAACTGTTGGGCTTGTACTTGGTACTCAGACACCAATTCTGAGTAGCATACTGCTAGACAGGACACGTAAAAAAAAAAAAAAAAAAAAAAAAAAAAAAAAAAAAAAAAAAATACAAGAAAGCATAGACAATAAAAAAATGCCATTTAGCATTTGATCAAAAATAATAATGAGTATTAAAATTAAAAATAGGCAAAGAAGAAATAATAGAATCAGTTATTCATAAACGAAATAGAACATAAAACGAACATGTTTAAAAGACAATTTATGTGAAATAATGAAAATTTAAAAAAACTGATGAAACACAAGAATCCATTAAAACATTTAACTGTTACAAAATCAGGAAAACATTTGGTGCTTACAGCATAAGAGAACCTTTATGTAAAATAATGAAAAATGTAAACGGAAAACATTTAGAGATTGAAAAAAGCAATAACAGTAATTAAAAAGAATGAAAGCAAAAGCTGTGTCGGTTACTCAGAATCAAGTCTAAATAGATACGTTTTTATTTTAGATTTAAAGGAGTTCAGTGTCTCTGCAGCTTTACATTCTCCTGGTAGTTTGTTCCAGATATGAGGAGCATAGAAACTAAAAGCTGCTTCTCCATGTTTGGTTCTGGTTCTAGGGACGATCAGTAAACTAGAGATGGAGGACCTGATTGGTCTGCTGGGTTTGTACCATGATAGCAGATCTCTAATGTATTCTGGTGCTAAACCATTTAATGATTTATAAACTAATAAAAGCACTTTATTCTCTGAGCTACAGGGAGCCAGAGGAAGGACTTTAGAACTGGGGTGATGTGTTCTACTTTCCTGGTTCTAGTGAGAACACGAGCAGCAGCGTTCTGGATCAGCTGCAGCTGTCTGATTGGTTTTTTTTCTTTTTTTTTTTTAGGCAAATGAAACTTGTTTAGTGCCACAAATGTCATGAACTTTTGAAAAAGGAAAATATATTTCTGCGAAATAAAACAAGAACCACCAATATATTTCTGTTTTTATGTTTTTAAAATAAAGACAAAACATACAATGTTTGCATGGGACGTTAAAAATGGTGGAAAACGATGTAAAAAAACAACAACAACAAAAAACAGTTTCCAACGTCATGATGAGAAAAATAAAAGTACATCTCAGTAAATCAGAAAATGCGTTCCAATGAGGCCAGTTGGTCACAATTAAAGTAACTTTTGAAAATAACAACCTTTAAGCTGATAATGAACATATTTTCAAGAAGCCTACATTTCTGTGTTTTTTCTTTTAATGGGCTGATTTATTCTAATCTTTAATATAATATTTTAATCAAGCGAAAATCATCAAAATTGATAAAATGTATTGAAAACAAATGTCTGAATTAATCTGCATATTATGTTTTTCCTTGAGTTACTGACATAAATCATTTTTTTAATAATTTCCTAATTTATCAGGATGAGTTGAGTTAGATTTTATTGATCCCACAAGGGGAAAATTTAGTTGCTATGAACAACACACTGGCCACAATCCCCTGATAAAACGCACACAAGATATGCATTCCTATATTAAATAATGACATGTTTACTATGCACAAAAAATCTGTTATATAAAGTATATTGATCATATTTTGTCAATTCAATTCAGTTATTCCATAAAAAACAAAAAAACTCTCAAATCTGCACTTGTTATTATATCTATATTTAGAAAGATTAGCTGGTTCCTCTATGATTTTTAGTCAAAGTTGAGAGCTGCGGGTTCCAGACCCCATGGCCTAGTCAAAGTCCAGGACTAATTATATTATTCTGGGTCATTTTGGCTAAATCACATGTGATGCGACATCTCAAAATTAGAATTATTGTTGTTTTTGGGCTGTGTTTGGGCTCTTTTTAAAGGTAACACCCTCTAGTTTTACCCAGAGCAGTCAGAATCAATGTAGGTATGATTGGTAAAACGTTATGCACTTTATAACTCACAGACATTTATTTTACTTTTTTGTCCTCGCCTTATTTTTTTGGGGAAAATATAAGTGCAGATGGCTACATTGGGTAGTTGGGAACTGAAACACACTATGTGGCAACAGAATAACTTGTTGACTACTCAAATTTTAAAAGTATATCTGTAAAAATTATTTCTTTTTCTTTGGGTATATCCAGGCGCTTTAGAGGCTCCTATGGTTTATCCAAACCATCCAAACAAATGCTTAAACCCATATAGTGTCTACCAGGCTCTTATCTACTTTAGTTTTTATTAATATTTCATATTTAAATTTATTTTATATTTATAGCCCAATTTTATATTTTTATCTGAGTGATCAGAATATCTAATTTTTGTCTATTTTTTATTAAAATTATCTAAATGTTAAATGTTTTAATCTGAATTTAATCTAAAATGACTATATGGACAGAATGGGACCAAACTTTCTGGGAGTTATAGACATTAGACGTGCAGGAGCTCGTCACAGGTAAGAAAAATAAGTTCTGGCCGCTTTTGCTTTCCTGTAAAAAATGCTTTAGAGTCAGTGTTGTGGTTGTTGTTTGTCAAAATAGTTTATATCATTGGAAAAACGAGCCTCTGAGCTTTGATTTGATTAAAAATTTGGTGGGGGTGTATAACGTTGGGGAATGCATGCATGGCTGTATTGCTGTAGAAACTAATTCAGCTACTTATCTTGGACTCTTCTGTGTCAAAGCGAGGCCGGTTTATTTCAGTCATCATTCATGCACAAAGTCATTCAAAGCGCTTTGCAACAAATGATAAATATTAAAAAAAATGAGAATAAGTTCCAATCTGTTCCTCATTTCAGAAACTGAAACTCTTATTCTAAAGAAATTCATCCCAAAATGAGTGAATATTTAAAGTATTTATAACACCATCATTAAAATGGTGACAGATTCATCGGTTTTTGTTCATTTATAAAACTAAACTAGTTTTGACTTCATCCTATCTGAGCCATCTTCTGCACACTCCGTTCTCTTCAAATTCTTTTGACAGTCCCAAAAATCTAAATCTGGACTCGATTCGCTGTGCTTTCAGTCTGCTGCAGCTACTGATTTGAATGACCTACAAAAACTCTTTAAGTTAGATATTTTTGTTCCAAGGAATGATTTTAAAACCTATTTGATTGATCAATTTAAATAACAATGTTGTTGTAACCTTATTTAACTATTTTATGTTCAGTTTGCCTCAGGATTTTGATTATTGACTGTATATGTGCTGAGTTTTACTTTGTCTTAATCATTCTTTTCTTAATATTTTTTCTTATTTCTCAAAAATAAGAATTTATCCTTAATCTGTTCTTGCATAAACAAACAAATAAAATACATTTATTTTTTGTAATACAGAAAATAAAATATATTTAAAAATTCAGCGTGTTAGAAAATTGGAAGGTTTTAAAAAACATTAAGGCACATTTATAGAAAGTTGAGTGGAAGGAAAAAGTGAGATGAAGAATTTGGAGGAGCTTCTGAAGGAGTGAACCAAAGCTGGATTCAGAGCTTCATGAGCCGTGATGCACAGATGAATCCTACACATGGGAACACACTTTCATCGTAAGGCTGAACACAACTTTAAATGAGGTTCACACTTGTAGCACAGATTGTAATATAACTGAGTCTTTTTGGCTGTTAATTAAGGATCGTTGCATTGTATTGATGTTTATTAACAGCTTTCACTGAAAAATTATGATCAAAAACGCACAACTTCAGTTATGTCTGGATAAATGTTAGAAATGTTGTCTTCCATTCAGTTTTTTAAAAATATATCTCAAATTCAAAACGCACGTCATCTCCGTGCACTATAGAAAAAAAAAGTTATTTAATATGAATCGTGCATACATTCCAATCAGTTTCAAAGTTTTTCTGATCTAGGGTGACTAGGGTATAAAATAAAAACATCAATAAAACAGTAAAAGCATAAAATAGAACATTACAGACATTACACATTGAAACATTCCAGCTATTATTCAAATATTTAAAAGAAGCTCTAAACAGTTTTTAGTTTTGCTTTAAAGCAGCTCAGCGTTTCAGCAGCTTTGCGGTTGTCAGAAAGTTTGTTCCACTAAAACTAAAAGCTGCTTCTCCATGTTTGGTTCTGGTTCCAGGGACGATCAGTAAACTAGAGATGGAGGACCTGATTGGTCTGGAGGGTTGCTATGGTGACAGCAGGCAAGATGAAGGCATGGATGAGTTTTTCTAGGTCTCCTTGTGTCATCATTCCTTTAATCCTAGAAATGTTCCTCAGCTGATAGAAAGCTGACCTTGTTATTGCCTTTATGTGACCCTGGAGGTTCTGGTCTGAGTCCATTATTACACCTAGATTTCTGGCCTGGTTGCTGGTTTCTAGCTGGATTAATTTAAACTGTGTGCTGATATGTAGTCGATCTTTTTTGGGTCCAAAGATAATTACTTAAGCTTTGCTTCTTTTCAGCTGGAGAACATTATGGGACATCCAGCTACTGATTTGCTCCAAGCATTCTTCAAGCGTTTGAACGGTTCATAGTCACCTGGTGATACTGTAATGTAAAGCTGAGCATCATATTATCATCAGTGTAGGGAGTAATACATTACAAAAGTAACGAGTTACAGGAATGTAATGCATTACTTACTAAATTTACTAGTTACAATTTCAGTAACTCAAGTTACAAAAGCATTTTAAAAAGTTTTTCTGGCCAACTGATGCAACAGACCAAACCAAGTTGGATACCATAGAAGAAGATCCACTTCCTGTTGCTCCAAACTAAAACATCAGAGAATCAGGACGGCTGAGGGAAAGATGGACTCTACATTTAAACATCATTCACACTGTTTTCCTAAACATCTGTTGTAAGACTTCAGACATCGGAGTCTCATCTTTGTCAGCCATCTTTGTGATTGATTAGATTTAACAAACATTACCATGAAACAGAAGGAATGCAAAGGAACTAGAGACTTAATTTAAATAAAAAAGTGTTAAAAGCACAGTATTTGTGGTGTGATACTTGTAAATGTACATTGATAAGTTAGAAGTCATGTTAGATCTTTAAGATATTTTGCCAAAGGTAACTTAAAGTAGTGTAACTCAGTTACATTCTTAAGACAGTGATATGTAATGCAAATATATTACATTTTTGACATTGTAACTAGTAATGTGAAATATATTACGATTTCTTTGTATCTTGCCCAACACTGATTATCATCATAGTTATGGTAACTAATCTTATTGGTTGTCATAATTTGGGTTAATGGGGGTATGTACACTAAAAAATATATATATATTTTTAACAATAATTAATTTTGTGCAATGAACTATAACATTATGGTGCTATAAGGCATGTTGCTACACACCCATTTGTTGAGAAAAAGCCACACATTTTCAGGATAGTTGAGGTGTGAGCTTAATGTTTTAGTGCTTTAATGTGTGTTTGGGATCCTTGTACTGTTGGAACGTCCAACTCTGTAGAGGAAACTAAATTGTTTGGGATGTTGAAGAACCCAGGAAGGCTCATAACCTGGGAATAAGAGTTGTTTTTTTACCAGATGGACTGGCGTACTGCAGAAAGTAGAACAGATAACGGAGATGTTGGACTGTCTCCAAATTCTTCAAGCCGGCTACGAATCAGCAGCTAGACTAAAACTGGTTGAAAAGCGACAATGATCACAAACACACATGAAAACCTTCTTTTTTTTTTAATGAAAAAACAAAGGTCCAAACTCCGAAATGGCGCTCAACTATTTTGAGAAATCTTGGGCTGTTTGAAAACCATTTTAAATGATATCTGCTCAGAAAAGTGTTCAGCCAGGATGTGACAGACAGAAGCCTGTGGATGGCTACAAAAATCAACTGGCTTCACTGGAACCTGCTAAGGGAGCTAATCTGATCATTAGTAAAGGCGCAGCACTGCATGTTTGATTACTGTTCTTTGAGGATTAGAGAAAATCTGCAGCAAATTCAGGCTTGTGCACCCTGTTCTCGTCTTTAAAATGTCCCTCCAAATGACTTATCAGTTTCCCTCGGTGGATATCTTGGTACTGTAGTTGGTCTCTCCAGCTGCTGTCAGACTCATGTTAATTAAGGGCAGTTTTTAAAAGTTTTAACTGCATTTCCTCATCTTTTGCTTGCAACACATTTAACATATATAACATACTTAGTAATGGACTCACACATATTTATATATTGATCAATAACATGTTTGTTGCAGAAAGTTAAAATGTGCCTATAGGTTTTCTTTTCACAACTGCCAAAGATAACAGAATAAATGTATCCTCTAATTCTCATTCGTTGTTTAGAGAAAACAATTTTAGTTTGTTGGGTTTTTTTTTTTTGCTCATGTTTAAAAAGTAAATTTTTCCTTGCAATGGGGGATCTGTTTATAGTACAGCAAATTAATCACACACCTTAATTTAGCCAACTGTTTCCAGCCACAGAAGCCACAGACGTATTAGGAAGTATGTTTTGGCATCAGCAACAGTAAGGAATCTGGTTATTAAGTGAGATTAAATATTAAAAAATAGCTGTTTTTTCCCCAGAAACTTTAGACGGGAATATATCTGGAAGGGTCCAGGAAGGGAAAATCTGTTGTTCCTCTTCCCGTCTTTGCCTCCTCCTGACCCCTGCTCTCCTTTGTTCCCTCTCAAGAAAGATAAAATTAGTGTTTCACAACAACAAAACAGAGATATGTATCTGCGGAGAGGAACCTCGGCCCAGTCTAAACAACTCCTCCCTGGATGTGTGTTTAGGAGCAGGTTTTACACAGTAGATCTCAGTACATAAAAACACTTAAAACACCCATGTGTGTCTGCTTTTAAAGACCAGCATGAAACATCACTCTGTGTTGGTTTACGAATTCAAGATGTGGATTTCAGTGTCACCGTTAAATGCTAGAAAGGAGGACAAGCGTGAAGATATATTGGTTGAGTTAAAATTTAATAATAACTGAATATGGCTCCTTAAATTTTATTTTTTTAATTTCTGATTGTCTGTAAATTTGCATATTATCTAAATATTTAGCTAACCAGTTTAGTCTGCTAGCTAAATATTTAGCTTCGAACTAAGCATTCGGTTCAGAGCTAAATAGTTAGCTAAAATAAAAGGTTAGCATGACCCACATTTTATTTTTTTACATTTCTGAGTCTCTGTAAATTTGCATATTAGCTAAATATTTAGCTAACCAGTTTAGTCTGCTAGCTAAATATTTAGCTTCGAACTAAGCATTCGGTTCAGAGCTAAATAGTTAGCTAAAATAAAAGGTTGGCATGACCCACATTTTATTTTTTAAATTTCTGATTCTCTGTAAATTTGAATATTAGCTAAATATTTAGCTGACGAGTTTAGTCTGCTAGCTAAATATTTAGCTTCGAACTAAGCATTCGGTTCAAAGCTAAATAGTTAGCTAAAATAAAAGGTTAGGATGACCCACATTTTATTTTTTTAATTTCTGATTCTCTGTAAATTTGCATATTAGCTAAATATTTAGCTAACCAGTTTAGTCTGCTAGCTAAATATTTAGCTTCGAACTAAGGATTCAGTTCAAAGCTAAATACTTAGCTAAAATAAAAGGTTAGCATGACCCACATTTTATTTTTTTAATTTCTGATTCTCTGTAAATTTGCATATTATCTAAATATTTAACTAACCAGTTTAGTCTGCTAGCTAAATATTTAGCTTCGAACTAAGCATTCGGTTCAAAGCTAAATAGTTAGCTAAAATAAAAGGTTAGGATGACCCACATTTTATTTTTTTAATTTCTGATTCTCTGTAAATTTGCATATTAGCTAAATATTTAGCTAACCAGTTTAGTCTGCTAGCTAAATATTTAGCTTCGAACTAAGGATTCAGTTCAAAGCTAAATACTTAGCTAAAATAAAAGGTTAGCATGACCCACATTTTATTTTTTTAATTTCTGATTCTCTGTAAATTTGCATATTATCTAAATATTTAACTAACCAGTTTAGTCTGCTAGCTAAATATTTAGCTTCGAACTAAGCATTCGGTTCAAAGCTAAATAGTTAGCTAAAATAAAAGGTTAGGATGACCCACATTTTATTTTTTTAATTTCTGATTCTCTGTAAATTTGCATATTAGCTAAATATTTAGCTAACCAGTTTAGTCTGCTAGCTAAATATTTAGCTTCGACCTAAGCATTCGGTTCAGAGCTAAATAGTTAGCTAAAATAAAAGGTTAGCATGACCCACATTTTATTTTTTTACATTTCTGATTCTCTGTAAATTTGCATATTAGCTAAATATTTAGCTAACCAGTTTAGTCTGCTAGCTAAATATTTAGCTTCGAACTAAGCATTCAGTTAAGACCTAAATGGTTAGCTAAAATAAAAAGATATTTGCTGATAAATGGAAACCTCTTTATAAACTGCTAGTTAAGACTTAATATCACCTCTATGTTATAGTTTTTTTTCCTTCCCGACTTGTCCAACATTTCAGCGCAGAATGTAGGAACCGTTATAACCGCCATACAGACCTTTATTCGTAGATTTACAGCAACAGGCAGCAGGAGTTTATCGAGGTTAACCTGACCCAGATTTGATTTATTTCTGATTCTCTGTAAATTTGCAGATTAGATAAATATTTAGCTCCAAAGTAAATGTTTACCTTCAAACTAAGTAATTAGCAAACTAAACATTTAGCCAGCAAGCTAACCTAGCTAGATTATCAGTTGGCATCGAACTAAATATTTAGCTCAGAACTAACTATTTAGCTAAAATGCAAATATACTTGCTGTACTATGGGGAGCCTAAGCTCCTCCCCTTCCTGTCGGCCCCTGGTTCCCCAAACCAAAAAAAAAATTAATGGAAGTCAATGGAGCGATAAAAGTTATTTTCTGGTCCGCTTTGTCTTACGTCCTGAATCACACATATGTTGTAATTAGATTTAAATGATAACTAATCTTAAGGATTTATTTAGTTTCATGATTCATCTGCACTTTGTAATCAACTGTGATGCACATTTACTTAATGATGTAGAATTAGTTTGAATGTTTAGTCTTATTGAGTGACGCCTTTACCCCCGAGTCATGGTCAGAGTGTTTTGATAACAATAGTCCACATTTGCCGTTACCATGGAGATGACTCTTTTACCAGGCTTTATTAAAATGTCCACCAAAGTTCAAAGCTCCTAATCTAAGAGAAATGCGCCACAAAATCTAGTGTTTTTGCCTTGAGAATTGTGTATTATTAAATAAAATTGATAGACCAAGGTTGCTGGAAATAATATGAGCTTGTTGTTGTTAGATTGAGACGGGTCAGTATTCCGGCGTTACTGTGTAATGAAACTGTCCTCTTGTATGATCAATTCTGATCACATTAAAACCTCCAAAAAACTTAAAGGAATCTCTGTCATTTGATTAAGAGTCTAGAATTCGATCACAACTAATTGTACGTTTCGACTGTGTTTGTCCAGTGATTTGGGATTTATTTGATTGTAAAAATACAAATCAGAAGTCGCATATATGACGCCATTTGGCTAACATGAGCTAGCATTAGCTATAGCATGTAAAACACCTAGAGTTTGTAGAGCTTCTCCTCCATGCTGGCTCTCACTCCACCGACTGCTTTATCCCAACATAGCTGCTACTTTCCATACGGTCAGATTTATAGAGGTTTTGTCCGTGTTTAATGCTCCTTTCTTCGTCCTGGAGGCTACGGACATCACTCTCCTTCTTCTTCTGCAGTTGTAGTCCGCTAAACGTTTTTACACAAAACCTCAAGTAACTTTTTCCTCCGGTCGAAAATCAACGTTTTCTCTGCATCAAAATTAGTTTTTAAAATTCACGGACATCATATGTTTGATCCACGGCGCATTTCAAACTGCATCAGAAAATAACTTTTATCGCTCCATTGACTCTCATTCATTTTTTTTTCGCCATTAGGGGACCCATGGACAGGAAGTAGAAGGGCGGGGCTTAGGCTCCCCATACTGCCTTTTTTTCCCCTGCAGTTTCCTTTGTGAATCATGAATTCGGTGATCCATTGAGAGGGTCTTAATGTATTCATGGTGCGTTCTGGTTAATCAGGAGTAGGTTGATTAAGTTGATTCCTATCAGGTGATCTGAAACAGACATACTCAGGCTAAGCAGGTTCTGGGTTGATTAACTGAGACTTCAGCGCTTACCACATGGTAAATTAAGACGTTTTCTGGAATATCACCTCTATATTTTCCTCCCAACCTGTCCAACATTTCAGCCTATAATGTAGGAATCGCTATAACGGCCATACAGACCTTTAATGATGGATTCACAGCAACAGTATTAGCTAAATATTTAGGCAGCCAGTTCATCCGCTAGCTAAATATTTAGCTTCAAACTAAATATATTTTTGAAACTGTGACATTTATAAATGAATAAATAACCAAAAAAAACTATATAAAACCCAATTTTTGCTGTTATGAAAGGGTAAATAGCCAAAATGATTGCCATTAATCCTACAAACCACACCCCATATCATCTTACATTGACCCTCCAGACTATCATGTCTCCTCCTCATTTCTCTTTACTTGGTTAGGTTACGTACAGAGTACTCAGCATATACTGTAAATGCATCATAGGTACTGTCAGTCCATTTATTTCTATCTGGAAAAAAATTACCTGGTCCTACTAACCCAACAAACTTCAGCTGTTCAGCCTTGCCAGTCAAAACCTGTTTCAAATAATCATAAATCAAAATTAGTCCACCTGGTTCTGCCACCTCAAGATCCTTCAAGTAATCCTGCGATAATAAACACACAACTTATTGTTTCTCTTCTTGTGCAGAACATTCCCTGGACATTTTTATGCATTTGTGTCAAGAAACAAACAAACATGCCACATGTGATACACGATAAACTGTCCATCTGCATCCCTAATAAACATGAAGATTTTATTTCATGCCTCCTTGCTGTCAAGAAAACAGTCTGGGTCATAACTCCAAGAAAAGCTTTCCCAAACAATCCCTCTGATAAGAAATTGCCAAACTGGGAGTATTTGGCAGTCTGTGCGTGTGAATGAAAAGGATTTACATCAGTTCCTCAGCCTGAGGATAAACCAGAGTACAGCGATGAAGGTTTTTGACATAGATTACAAATAAGCAAACAAGAAAGGAATCCAAAGACTCCATATGGCCAAACTGACTAGAACGCGAGGAACAAAAGGTCAGATTTAAATGTGGCAAGGTGTCAAAACTCACAAATCAGTGTGTCAGCAGGCTTCCAGTGAGAAATGATCGAATCGTGAGAGAGCTGAAGAGAAAACAAATCCAAACTTAAACCAAGAAAATTGAGAAACACTAAATTTGTAATCTTTCCTCCCTTCAGGGACTCGGTTCTGAACAGCCTCCGAAAGCTTGTGAGCTTTCCTGAACAAATAGCTGACACGCTTTAGGCCAGAAGTTGTTTATCTTGGGTTACAGAAACCGGGGGGGGGGAGGTTCTGTTTTTCTGTTTAGGTTCTACAGGTCTGGGAGCGATCAGATCTGAGTTAACCAGATTAAACAGAAAGAAATACAGTTAAGATCAGTTTTATCATCATATCCTAATAAGTAAAGCTTTAATCCGCTGTAGGTGTTTTAACTCTTTACAGTGAAAGATTTTATATCACTTTTACAAACAGACTTTCAGGACAATAGCAAAGAACAACGAGGCTCATTTTAATGTCCAAAGCAAGTTTAGATTTAGTTCACAGAAAACTTTGTTTGGTCCCACCTGAGCCCAAAGGTTCGGAAGCAGAGTCAGCGGTGACCCAGAGACCTGGGTGAAAGCAGACCGGCGCTGCCAACACCTCCGGCATCAGCAGAAAACACAGACCGGATACAGACCTGGGGGGTATTCCACGAAGCGAGCTCAACAAGTCGAGGCCCATTGGAAATATCCTGGCTTGACTTAGCTTAACGAAGCGCACGTGAGTTCAACCTGCGCTGATTCAAGCCTGGCTTACCAAGCCCGGCTCATGTGCGTCAACAGGCAGCTGCTGTCAGTCGATGCTGGATCGGTGACAACAGAAGGAAAGCAAAGAGGCGCGTTCTTCTCCCAGTCTGAGATAGACTATGTAAGATAAGATATGTAAACATTTAGTTTATATGTTAGCTTCTAGTGCTGAGACCTTTTCCAATGTATTAATGCAAGTTGAGGTTTAGGAGCTTTTTCAGCGAGATCAGTTACAGAGATCAGTATATTGTTGTATTGTCTTGATTATTGTATTATTGTAATTGCTTTCTTCTATTTTAATCATCAAACTGATTTATGCTGTGTTCCAGTTTTAATCATGTAAATAACCTTGAATTGCCTTGTGTTCAAAGTGTGCTATACAAATAAAATTGCCTTGCCTATTCTGTGTGTAAACTATTAAAATAGACAGTTAAAAAAGCTCATTCTCTCCGAATCTTTTTGTTCCCTACGTCTCTTCTTCTTTCTTCCTCCCCACTTATCATTCGTCTTTGTGTCCATAACATTAGTAAATAAAACCCGCAACAATCTCTAATAAAGATTTCTAACGCGTATGCATCAAGTGGAGCACTAAAACAATAGCTGTAATGCTCCACTCGAGAAAGCTAATCTGTTGGGGTTTTACTTTGTACTCAGACATCAGTTCTGAGTGCCACACTGTCAGACAGGACACGGTTGATAACTGTTAAAAAGAAGCATTTTTAGAGGTTTCAAATCTTCACAGATTTCAGCTATTTGATGGTGGCTTTAATCTCTCACTAATGGGCGCTAAAGAGCTACAAAATGCTGATTTCTATGTTAAAATAGCTGCAAAATAACGACTTGCTACCCACAGCAAGCAGGCAAATGCTGTGGATAATTCTGAGGGAGACCGTAGAGGATCAGGATGGGGAATCTGTTCCTGCTGATAAGGAGTTCTTCCTGCAGGACGCTTAAGCGTGAAAACATTTTCGTCTGCAGTGTGGGATTGTTCTTGTCTAAATAGGTGGAACAACGGCACTTCCAGGAGCAAACAATACATCGATTGGGTCGTTCTATTATTTCAAAGGGTGACGACGGGGGTAGCAATGACTCGCAAATTAAAATCTGTGTTAGCAGCAAATCTTCAGAAACCATTTTAACAGAAGAAAGTGCCTGCAGTCCTGGGTGGAGTTTCCCACGTTAGGGATCCCAGACCAACCATTAGTGATTTACTGCACAACGTGTCACACCTGAGAGGAGCGTTTTCTAGCTGCCGGCTGGAAAATCAGAGGGATTTGCTAATGGTTGTGTTGCTAAGTACCAGTAGCAAAACAAACAGCATGACTCATCATTTTATGTGACGGAACACGTTCACGGGCAGATGTAACGATAACATGTTTAATGAGATCACAACATACACTGTTGGGACTCCGTGCATGTCGGCCATATTGGTTATGTACGATGTGTTAGAATCTTTAGGTAACGCATTTATTTATGCAACTTTCAACAAGTTTGCACCAGTGGCAGCCATGTTGGATTTGTGGTTCAGGTTGTTCAGAAAAAAAATCAGAGGGAATTTTCTTTTTTAACTTTCTCGGTTTAGAAATATAACCTGATGTCAACATATTACCTGTCGTTCCAATCGTTTTTACCATTACAGAATGCACCCAGAAATGGAGAATCCACAGGTGTGAGTTATTGCCGTGTAAATCAGATGCATCAGAAAGTAGAGACATCTTTACATCTAAATAGGACTATTAACCCCGTATTAAGGTTCCGGGGGTATTCCACAAAGCGAGGCCAACAAATCGAGGCTCATTTAAAATATCCTGGCTTGAATTATCCTAAAAGTTCACTTCAGGAGTGTTCGGTTCCACAAATGAAGCTCAGGTGGGTTCAATCCCACGCTACATTGAAGGCAGCTCCTGTCAATAGATGCTGGAAAGGAAAGAGGCGCGTTCTTCTCCCAGTCTGAGAAAGATTTATTAATGCAGCCTATGAGCATCATAATGACATCATAACCAATAAGGGGAACAGCAGCTGCTTAGAAAAGCTCCTCAGGCTGCTTTGGGTTATAATGTTGCTACACGGACGCTTTAGAGTGTGACACAGTGAGCGCTGAGAACAGCTTCTACATTCATGTTAATAAATCATATTAGCTGGTTGGGGAGCAAAAGATAATCTGGAGTCTGTTGGGAATTATTAAAACCAGAAAATAACACATGACAGAAAATAGCTTAAAGGTTTAATGTGTTAAAACATTTTTTTTTAAAATATTAATAAACTAAATACGTCTTTAAAATGTAATGTTACTCTAATAAGGTGTTTAAATGTACATGTGTAATTAAAAAAAAATAATAGCTTCAAAGTACTATAAGGCTATTTTCACACATTTAGACAGGCAATATGATAATTTTATGGCTTCATTTTAGACAAAAGGTGATTTTTTTGGGGTAACTCTTAATAATGCATGGTTATAGGAGCAACATGTGTTTAACAAGAAGTTTCTGGTAGCATCGACAGATTAAATACACAAGTTTTCTGCAAAATGGTGAAGGTAAAATCATTTTATTAAAAAAATCATGAAATAAATAGAAGAATAAAATAAATAAATAAAACCTACATCCACCAAAAATAATAGGCAGCTTCTGCAAATGATTTAATAACTTTATATCTGAGGGAGGGTGATGGAGAGAACAACAGCAGAATAACAGCCCTGCAGTGTGACGTCACCTGGATCGTCCAATCAGATTCACCAAGCGAAAATAGGCCTATCACAGAACAGGCTCAACCAACAGCATATGTTGCCATGGAGAATGGGCGGGGCCTCAGGTTAGCCTCATTCATGGAGCTAAATCTGGGGAAATTGAGCCAGGATTATCAAAGTTAGCCTGGCTTTCCGATACAGATGTTCCGAATACGACTTTTTTTTTCTGTCCGATACCGATTTCGATACCTGGTTCTGATCCGACCGTGTTGGTTGCCGCTCATATCCTTTAAAGAACCAAACTCCACTAGCTCTTCCACGCGATGCTAAGCAAAATGCTTTATAAGCTTGCTGCTGTTAAATTTAGCACCATTTGTAAAGCAAGACAATTTTATTTTTGTAGCACACTTTCAACACAAGGCAATTCAAGGCGCTTTACATCATTACAAAAATTTGAAAATTAAAACAGAATCACTAAGAGAGTGTTCCTTCTTTATGTGCTAAGATATTCGATATACGTTATTTCATGATAACTTTATTGTTCTAACAATATACTTTTCACGTTTGTACAATATAATATCACGTTATTACGCGAAAACTTTATTGTTCTAACAATATACTTTTCACGTTTATACAATATTATATCACGTTATTACGCGAAACCTTTATTGTTCTAACAATATACTTTTCACGTTTGTACAATATTATATGACGTTATTTCATGATAACTTTATTGTTCTAACAATATACTTTTCACGTTTGTACAATATAATATCACGTTAGTACGCGAAAACTTTATTGTAGTTTTTATCCATGGAGCCTTCCATGTCCCTCCAGCTGATCAGCGAGAAATGTAGCCACTTCCATCGGATCAGACTCATTCTTCCTCCTGTACAGCCCCATGCATTTTAGGTTCCTTCTCAGTTTCCGCATACTTATCAGAATACTGTCCAAGCTGCTCAGTAACTGCAAAATCTCCCCATGCCTCAATCCAAGCATAAAATAGAACTTAATTAATTCCAGTAAACGAGACATTTTTGCATGCGCTGAACTGCACCGTTATCAACTTCAACTGGTGTGAAAATTATATTGTTAAACAATGAATTTTTCAAGTTTGTACAATATATTATCATGTTCGTACAATATATTTATATTGTACAAACTTGAAAAGTATATTGTTAGAACAATAAAGTTTTCGCGTAATAACGTGATATTATATTGTACAAACATGAAAAGTATATTGTTAGAACAATAAAGTTATCATGAAATAACGTAATATAATATTGTATAAACGTGAAAAGTATATTGTTAGAACAATAACGTTTTCGCGTAATAACGTGATATTATATTGTACAAACGTGAAAAGTATATTGTTCGAACAATAAAGTTATCATGAAATAACGTGACATTATATTTTACAAACGTGAAAAGTATATTGTTAGAACAATAAAGTTTTCGCGTAATAACGTGATATTATATTGTACAAACGTGAAAAGTATATTGTTCGAACAATAAAGTTATCATGAAATAACGTGACATTATATTTTACAAACGTGAAAAGTATATTGTTAGAACAATAAAGTTTTCGCGTAATAACGTGATATTATATTGTACAAACGTGAAAAGTATATTGTTAGAACAATAAAGTTTTCGCGTAATAACGTGATATTATATTGTACAAACGTGAAAAGTATATTGTTAGAACAATAAAGTTATCATGAAATAACGTCATATTATATTGTACAAACGTGAAAAGTATATTGTTAGAACAATAAAGTTTTCGCGTAATAACGTGATATTATATTGTACAAACGTGAAAAGTATATTGTTAGAACAATAAAGTTTTCGCGTAATAACGTGATATTATATTGTACAAACGTGAAAAGTATATTGTTAGAACAATAAAGTTTTCGCGTAATAACGTGATATTATATTGTACAAAAGGTGAAAATATATAGTTCATTTAAAGTTATCTAAATAAGCGTGTATAAAATTTGTACAAACGTGAAAAGTATATTGTTAGAACAATAAAGTTTTCGCGTAATAACGTGATATTATATTGTACAAACGTGAAAAGTATATTGTTAGAACAATAAAGTTTTCGCGTAATAACGTGATATTATATTGTACAAACGTGTAAAGTATATTGTTCGAACAATAAAGTTATCATGAAATAACGTGATATTATATTGTACAAACGTGAAAAGTATATTGTTAGAACAATAAAGATATCATGAAATAACGTCATATAATATTGTACAAACGTGAAAAGTATATTGTTAGAACAATAAAATTTTCGCGTAATAACGTGATATTATATTGTACAAATGTGAAAAGTATATTGTTAGAACAATAAAGTTATCATGAAATAACGTCATATAATATTGTACAAACGTGAAAAGTATATTGTTCGAACAATAAAGTTATCATGAAATAACGTCATATAATATTGTACAAACGTGAAAAGTATATTGTTAGAACAATAAAGTTATCATGAAATAACGTGATATTATATTGTACAAACGTGAAAAGTATATTGTTAGAACAATAAAGTTATCATGAAATAACGTGATATTATATTGTACAAACGTGAAAAGTATATTGTTAGAACAATAAAGTTATCATGAAATAACGTGATATAATATTGTACAAACGTGAAAAGTATATTGTTCGAACAATAAAGTTATCATGAAATAACGTCATATAATATTGTACAAACGTGAAAAGTATATTGTTAGAACAATAAAGTTTATCATGAAATAACGTGATATTATATTGTACAAACTTGAAAAGTATATTGTTAGAACAATAAAGTTATCATGAAATAACGTGATATTATATTGTACAAACGTCTTGAAAAGTATATTGTTAGAACAATAAAGTTATCATGAAATAACATGATATTATATTGTACAAACGTGAAAAGTATATTGTTAGAACAATAAAGTTATCATGAAATAACATGATATTATATTGTACAAACGTGAAAAGTATATTGTTAGAACAATAAAGTTTTCGCGTAATAACGTGACATTATATTGTACAAACGTGAAAAGTATATTGTTAGAACAATAAAGTTATCATGAAATAACGTCATATAATATTGTACAAACGTGAAAAGTATATTGTTAGAACAATAAAGTTATCATGAAATAACGTGATATTATATTGTACAAACGTGAAAAGTATATTGTTAGAACAATAAAGTTATCATGAAATAACGTGATATTATATTGTACAAACTTGAAAAGTATATTGTTAGAACAATAAAGTTATCATGAAATAACGTGATATTATATTGTACAAACGTGAAAAGTATATTGTTAGAACAATAAAGTTATCATGAAATAACATGATATTATATTGTACAAACGTGAAAAGTATATTGTTAGAACAATAAAGTTATCATGAAATAACATGATATTATATTGTACAAACGTGAAAAGTATATTGTTAGAACAATAAAGTTATCATGAAATAACATGATATTATATTGTACAAACGTGAAAAGTATATTGTTAGAACAATAAAGTTATCATGAAATAACATGATATTATATTGTACAAACGTGAAAAGTATATTGTTAGAACAATAAAGTTATCGAGTAATAACGTGATATTATATTGTACAAACGTGAAAAGTATATTGTTAGAACAATAAAGTTATCATGAAATAACGTGATATTATATTGTACAAACTTGAAAAGTATATTGTTAGAACAATAAAGTTATCATGAAATAACGTGATATTATATTGTACAAACGTGAAAAGTATATTGTTAGAACAATAAAGTTATCATGAAATAACGTCATATAATATTGTACAAACGTGAAAAGTATATTGTTAGAACAATAAAGTTATCATGAAATAACGTGATATTATATTGTACAACGTGAAAAGTATATTGTTAGAACAATAAAGTTTTCGCTGTAATAACGTGATATTATATTGTACAAACGTGAAAAGTATATTGTTAGAACAATAAAGTTATCATGAAATAAATTATATTATATTGTACAAACGTGAAAAGTATATTGTTAGAACAATAAAGTTATCATGAAATAACGTGATATTATATTGTACAAACGTGAAAGTATATTGTTAGAACAATAAAGTTATCATGAAATAACGTGATATTATATTGTACAAACTTGAAAAGTATATTGTTAGAACAATAAAGTTATGAAATAACGTAATATAATATTGTACAAACGTGAAAAGTATATTGTTAGAACAATAAAGTTTTCACGTAATAACGTGATATTATATTGTACAAACGTGAAAAGTATATTGTTAGAACAATAAAGTTCGCGTAATAACGTGATATTATATTGTACAAACGTGAAAAGTATATTGTTAGAACAATAAAGTTATCATGAAATAACGTGATATTATATTGTACAAACTTGAAAAGTATATTGTTAGAACAATAAAGTTTTCACGTAATAACGTGATATTATATTGTACAAACGTGAAAAGTATATTGTTAGAACAATAAAGTTATCATGAAATAACGTGATATTATATTGTACAAACTTGAAAAGTATATTGTTAGAACAATAAAGTTATCATGAAATAACGTGATATTATATTGTACAAACTTGAAAAGTATATTGTTAGAACAATAAAGTTATCATGAAATAACGTGATATTATATTGTACAAACTTGAAAAGTATATTGTTAGAACAATAAAGTTATCATGAAATAACGTGATATTATATTGTACAAACTTGAAAAGTATATTGTTAGAACAATAAAGTTATCATGAAATAACGTGATATTATATTGTACAAACTTGAAAAGTATATTGTTAGAACAATAAAGTTATCATGAAATAACGTGATATTATATTGTACAAACTTGAAAAGTATATTGTTAGAACAATAAAGTTATCATGAAATAACGTGATATTATATTGTACAAACTTGAAAAGTATATTGTTAGAACAATAAAGTTATCATGAAATAACGTGATATTATATTGTACAAACGTGAAAAGTATATTGTTAGAACAATAAAGTTATCATGAAATAACGTGATATTATATTGTACAAACGTGAAAAGTATATTGTTAGAACAATAAAGTTTTCGCGTAATAACGTGATATTATATGTACAAACGTGAAAAGTATATTGTTAGAACAATAAAGTTATCAGAAATAACGTGATATTATATTGTACAAACGTGAAAAGTATATTGTTAGAACAATAAATTTCTCGTAATAACGTGATATTATATTGTACAAACGTGAAAAGTATATTGTTAAACAATAAAGTTATCATGAAATAATTGGAACAATAAAGTTTTCACGTAATAACGTGATATTATATTGTAAAACAAGATTGTTAACAATAAAGTTTCAGAAATAACGTCATATAATATTGTACAAACGTGAAAAGTATATTGTTAGAACAATAAAGTTATCATGAAATAACGTAATATAATATTGTACAAACGTGAAAAGTATATTGTTAGAACAATAAAGTTTTCGCGTAATAACGTGATATTATATTGTACAAACGTGAAAAGTATATTGTTAGAACAATAAAGTTATCATGAAATAACGTCATATAATATTGTACAAACGTGAAAAGTATATTGGTAGAACAATAAAGTTTTCACGTAATAACGTGATATTATATTGTACAAACGTGAAAAGTATATTGTTAGAACAATAAAGTTATCATGAAATAACGTCATATAATATTGTACAAACGTGAAAAGTATATTGGTAGAACAATAAAGTTTTCACGTAATAACGTGATATTATATTTTACAAACGTGAAAAGTATATTGTTCGAACAATAAAGTTATCATGAAATAACGTGATACAGCTCTGTTTTTTCTTTTGCCGAGGTGGCAGCTTTACGCTTCCGTAGAAAGAGAACATTTGCTCACCCTATTTTTTTTTTAACTTAGATTTTCTGAGTTTTTACTCGTAATGTTTCTACTTTTTGACATCAGAGGATTTCAGATTTTTTCCCCCATAAATATGTGACTTTAATCTCAGAATTTGCTTCTTTTTTGGTTGGAAATTTACTCCAAATATATTTGTCTTTTTTATAACAGTGACCCTATACTCCATCGTACAAGTAGCCTTTTTACCAAATACTTTTTGTCTTTAAATTGTGTAATTTTTCGGACAGCTACTTTTTACTTTTACTTGAGTAAAAATATTAAAGTAGTGCTAATCTTGAGTACAATTTTCGGCTACTCCACCCACCTCTGGTCTCAGTGCTGCCTAAACTGAGCAAGTATAAATGTAATTAGTTTAATCCCATATATTGATACTCTCCATGCTGTCCTAGTTATTTCACATGACCGAACCGGGCTGAAAGTCAGCAGACATTCGTCTGATGAAGTCTGCCGATGAGCCACTTTTAAGGGAAATGACTTTATTGTTGGTTAAGTTACAGTTAGTGTAATTAGGCAAATGAATTGGTTCGGTTTAGATAAATGTGATGTTGTAAGCCTTGCTATGAAGTGGTACCGGTCCGGAGCGGCTCTCCCAGCTCAGCCCGCCCCTTTCCTCCGCGCTGCGCCGCTCCGCAGACCCAAACCCTCCAGCGGGACAGACCCACAGCTCCGGCGGCTCGCTCGGACCACCCGGACCCGAATCGCCCTGTGGGAAACACAACCAACCCGGAGTCGCTGTTTTTTTGTTGTTTTTTTAAAATCCTCTTTATTTGGGTTCACCTCATCCAGGTGAGTGTTTGAACATCTAGACATTCTGGCTTTTACGCCTCATTTTTAGGCACATGAACTCAGATGAACTTTATTGGTCATGCAGACGCTTTGTCCGCAGTAAGTGTGATTCATTCAGGAACTTTCTGGAGCCGAAATGGGATTTTATTTATTTGTTTCATCATTTTAAGGAGATTTTTTTCCACTTTGAATCCTATGGGGTGCCGTTTGTAAACTTACAGTAAAAAAAAAATGACAGCAATAATTTGGGTTTTTTTTTTTAGCCTGTCATAAGAGAAAAATATGGGAGTTTAATTTTCATTCTCGTGCCCATGATCTTTTTTCATTTATAAATAAAATATTTATTTTACATTTTAACTAATTAGCGCCAATTAAACTATTTGGATCAAAACTAAATATTTATGTTTGAAACTAAATGTTTAGCTTGAAGCAAAATTTTGCTTCGAAGTTGAAGCTAGATCTTAAGCTAATATGCAAATGATCTTGCAGAGAAAATGAAGTGGACTATTAAAATAATATCCAGGTTTTGCAAATTTCTGCTTCTGTTTTATCTGAATGAATTATTTTGACATGCACAGAATCACACAGATCTAAAATACCAGAAACAGTAACATACTTTCTTTGTAAACATTTGAAATTTAGCTGTACGATGTTCTTCAGAGCGCATTTTTATGTATCCACAAATTGTGTACACAATCAAATTATAAACCGAATCCTCAAAGTTTTTTTAGGCCGTCGTTTTGTATGTTTACGCTTGAGTTATCAGACATGCGCAGTTATGACCCACATTCGGAATAAAGGCTTTATATGCACCATGATTGGATTAACTCTCGGCATAACCCGCCCATTTCAATCGGAACGATAATTTGATCCAAATGAGTGTAATCGGGTCAGAGTAATCCTATATTTAAACGTGAAATATTGGATATGTCGGGAGGAAAATAAACTTTGATTTCTACCGGACGCGTAACGTAACAGACGCGTTTTGCTCACGAGTTTAGCAAGCATGTCCCTTCCCACTGGGAGCGTTTTAGACGTGGTTTCATAAATGGTATCATATAAACTGATTAGAACCACAGACAACTGACTTTAACCTTAGTCTCAAAGGTAGTTATATATTTGCTTTGTTTTTTTTTTTCATAGTCAAGCAGTCAGAAATCTGCACGTCTTTTATTTTGAAACTTTTTGGTATTTCACATTGCTCCCACTCCTGATTTCCTGTCTGTTCCGAGCTAAATGGCGGCTATCAGCTGCGTATTTTGCTTCGCGGACACTAAACGCCGCTTACGTGTAGTGGTGAAAGTAGCGATAAATCTCACTCGCATTTTCTAAAGAGTTTCACAGGACCCAGCTTTTTATTTTGATAGTCCACTTCCGCTTGTCTGCAAGTGAATTAGCATATTAGCTAAATGTTTAGTTAAATATTTAGCTAGCCAGTTTAGCATGCAACCTAAATCTTAAGTTTTAAACAAAATGTTTAGTTTGAGACTGACATTTACAAATGAATTAATAACATAAATTGAAAAATAACTTGTGTTTTCTTGTTTATCTTATGACAGGCTAAATATTTTGCTAGCCAGTTTAGCACACAAGCTGAATGTGTAGTTTCAAAATAAATATTTAGATTAAGACTGACATTTGTAAATGAATAAATAACTTGGATAGAAAAGTAACTTAGAGAAATGTACCCCTATTTGTTTATCTTTTGACAGGCTAAAACGTTAGCTAGGCAGTTCAGCATGCAAGCTAAATATTTAGTTCAAGGCTAAATATTTAGATAGCTAGTTTAGCACACAAGCTATAAATCTTTGGTTTCACACAGAATATTTAATTTGAGACTGACAGTTATAAATGAATTAATAACATGCATGGAAAGATAACTGAGAAAAATGCACCTGCATTTGTTTATCATATGACAGGATAAATATTTAGCTAGCCAGTTTAGCACACAAGCTAAATGTGTAGTTTCAAAATAAATATTTAGATTGAGACTGACATTTGTAAATGAATTAATAACTTGGATAGAAAAATAACTTAGAGAAATGTACCCCTATTTGTTTATCTTTTGACAGGCTAAAACGTTAGCTAGGCAGTTCAGCATGCAAGCTAAATATTTAGTTCAAGGCTAAATATTTAGATAGCTAGTTTAGCACACAAGCTATAAATCTTTGGTTTCACACAGAATATTTAATTTGAGACTGACAGTTATAAATGAATTAATAACATGCATGGAAAGATAACTGAGAAAAATGCACCTGCATTTGTTTATCATATGACAGGATAAATATTTAGCTAGCCAGTTTAGCACACACGCTAAATGTGTAGTTTCAAAATAAATATTTAGATTGAGACTGACATTTGTCAATTAATTAATAACATGGATGGAAATATGACTTTAAAAAATGTACCTCCATTTATTTATTTTATGACAGGCGAAGTAACCCGGATAATTTTTGATTGTGTAACTTTACAAACAGCCCCCACAGCAGCTTCCACGGTAAAAAGAGCTGACATCACCGCTGTGGCATGTTGGGATTAATTATTAGACCCCGTCCGTTATCACAAGCTCCACAGATCAGATTTGGTTTCAGATGAAGCGGTATTACATTAAAACGTGGCTGGTGTTAATGATCAATCTACGCCCAAACTGAAGCAGCAGCAGTAGCAACAACTCATCCAGATTTTCAACCTTTCAGTCGTTATCTTACGGAACCAATCAATGTTCCTCCTGTACGCCTCGGTGACTTTACTCTGATCCAGTGAGAGACACCAAATGAAAATGTTTTCAGTGGAAACAAGCCTGCTTCATTGAGATGATTAAGGCCAGCATGTCACCCAGCGCACAGCCGGGTCCTGCAGTAAGCAAACATACGCAGATCAATAAAAAACCAGCCTGCGGCAGCGATGACTACATCAAATTCAATAATAAATCATACAGGGATGGATCCAGTCTGAGTCCTGCGGGACTTTTTCAGGTTCTGCATCCACTGTATCCTGCGTGGGCGCCTGCCTCCATGCCGGCTGCATGTGGAAGCAGATGGTGGACACATGTATGTAATTTGTTTCCTGCACCACAACCAAGCATGATTTACACTAATGATACCGTGCAGGACGTCTCCCCTTTGTACCTGGGGTGCTGACATTCCTCTGAGAGGGGTGGGGGTCCCCTGTGACCTTTGGGTATCAGCCGGCGCGAAAACGGTCGTTCCCCCAACCCTGCGGCCGTGTTTGTTTTCACACGGCACCCCTCTGCTGGCCTCTCTTTCTTCTTTTGGCCACACAATGTGGTGTTTGGAAACCTTTGACATCACTGGCTGCTTTCAGCAAATGGTCACAGTTCAGTCGTCTGTCAACAGCCTCTAACCCGCCTGTTAACGGCTGCACCGTGTTTTTAAGAGCTTCACGTTTTGGTCCTGAAAGATTTGGAGACGCCACAACAGTCAATTAAAACTGGCAAACATCATATTAAAATGGCTTAAAACTTACAAATATAGAAAGTGTGAAACAGAAATAAATGATAATTGGACTTTCCATATGTTTATAGCTGATACAGTACGTAATTTAAAAGAAGGGAATTTGTCAAACATGTGGCTGGGTCCGGAGAAAAGGGATGGAGTGGGCATTTATCTTCAGGAAAAGTGAGTAGGACTGGTACTTCAAGGAGGCAGTTAATAACCCAAAACACCTTCAGCTGTCGTTTGTGAGCATAACGTTTGTTCGGACAGGAAGTGCTTTCTTTCAACGCGATTTTTACTCCCTATACGTCATCTGTCAGTATAAAACTCTCTCCTTTCACATCATCTTCCCGCATTTGTAGCCACGATAATTAGCGGCAGCTGCAACTCTTAATTTGGAGCAAGATGAGGAGAATGTTTTACCTTCCATCCAACCCGTGTCTAGCTTTAAATAGGCTGCAGATGAACTCATAAAGCTTCACTTGTGACCCTCATGAGTAAAACATGGACTAATTATGTGGAGAACAGTGATATTTGCACAACCTGTGGATGATCTGCTAATATAAAGGAGGTTGTGTTATCTTTTTTCAAATCTGTTTTTTGTAGTTCTGGTTTCAGGTGCAACAAGAATTTCAGAAGACACAAATGTCACGATATCCGTGCAGCTCAGCTTGTTTTTAGTCAACACATGGATTAAAAGACGTCCTGGATCTACTGGAACCTTTTCAGTTCCTCCCTGGAAGTTGTTCGTCTCTGATTAAAAGCGTTTTGGCAGCAGAGGCTTAAAATTATCGTATCTATATTTACTATTAAATATAAATAGAATTTTAGTTAGACAATTGAAAAAGGTGCCATTTTTATTTTGTCTTCAAACGTAGCTGGAATATTTTCTCACACAGAGAATACTGACAAAGGCCCACCACTCAGGAGAAATTTCTACTTTTAGAAAACATTATACCTTTATAGCATTGAGGTAAAGTGGAAATAACTGAAACAAGAATAAAAAATAAAAAACCAGCAAACATTTAAGCAGGGCCAATAATTAACCTACTTTGGGTATTACAATCTTAAAAATAAAGTGAGCTTAAACACCATTAATTTAGCTCTACGTGTAACTGGCCGGTGACCATAATTTAATGCAATAGAACAACAACATTGACTTAATTAGCCATCTTTCAAGTAACCAAATGTGCAAATTAAGACCGTGTCACAAAGAGGAAACAGTGACGCATTAGAGCCCAGTAAACAAAATTCAGTCTTTTGTTAAAGTTATCTAAAAATTGAAAGTTGTCTATAAGAAAAAATATCTCAAAAACTAAACCTCAAATCTGTCATATTTTTACATTATTAGATAGAAAAGAAGTAGCTGAAGAGTTTGTTATATAATATGTGTATTATGTGAAAAACGTATCTTATTGAAAAAATAAAAACCAATACCGATAATTTCCGATATTACATTTTAATGGCAATATCGGCCGATAATGACTTTAGGCGGATAATATCGGACATCCCTAATTATTACATATTATGATTATCATTTTAACCATTTCTTCTTTGCAAAGCAGTTAACACAAAGAGTTACAAAGAGTTAAATTGGATAGAAAGCATAAATTTTCAATTCTTGGTGCAGATTCTCACTTGTATTTAGGTCTGGACTTTGACTAGGCCATTCTAACCCTTGAATCTGCTTCACTCTAAGCCATCCTGTAATATCTCTGACTGTTCAGGGTGGTTGTTCTGATTGAATATGAACCTCCACCTCTAAGCCTCCAACAGGTTCAACTGCAGCTTCCATGTCCCACATCATGATGCTGCCACCACTAGGGCTGGGTGATATGGCTTAAAAAGGAAATCTCCAATGTTTTCATACCAAATCTGATTTCAAAATGTAATTTAATAATTTTTTTCCTGTGTTTTCTTAAAAAAAATTAAAAGGTGCTTTTATGTCCATCATCCCATCCTGAAGCTGACCTGAATTCAATGGCCAATAAAAAAATAGCTGTTAAGTATCGCTGTAAAACGTTTTTTTATGCATTGGTAAAAAAGAAAAAGAAAAATCTTGATTTTTTGTTTTCTCCAAAAATTAAATCCTCACAAACATAACATTCGATTAACCAATAAAAGAGATTTATGGCTCAACCCTAGTACCCACCAGCATGTTCCACAGTGGGGATGGTGTGTTCAGGGTCAGGTGTTTTTGAATGTTGCCGACCTTCTGAAAGGCCTCGGTTTCACAGGGTTTTATCGTTGGTTTTGGAGTAGAAAGGGCTGATTTCTGATTCTTCCTTGTGCCTCATGAAAACTCTGATGGTAATTTTATTATCAGAACTAACGGCTACTTCTTACTGCATCGGTGTTTACATTTGATCTAATCTATTAAGAGTTTGTGGTTTGCAGTAGACAGACAGGGGGAGGAGGTTAGACCTCCAGCAAAGGTCCAAAGGTTGCATCTGCATTTGGCCCACCCGCCCTAAACTCTCCTAACCCTCCTAACTGAGAACTGAAAACCTTTAATTTGTTACACAGACAGACGGAGAGAGAAGGCAAGACTAGAACAGAAGGAACTCGACAAAAGCATAAACACAAGGAGGCAACGAAGGAGGAAAATCAGCGCTGACAGCTTCAGAAGACGCAGGAAACAAAGTAGCACAAAGAGTTTGGATGTTTCCTGGAGGCATGTGAGTGTTTTCTTGACTTAGGAGGAAGCGTAGTTTTTTTTTTTTCGTGCTGATGCTGAAAATAGGAACGTAAATGAAAGTCAAGCGGTGGCCCTGAAAAGCGGCGTCTTATCATGTTTGTTTGTTCACCTGGTTAGTGAGTAACAGACACGGGAGGAGGAGGAGGAAGAGGAGGAGGGAGGGGAAGACCTGCGTTACATTATTCAATCTGAAGCCAAACGGGGGATATGGATGGAAAACCAGCAGAGATCCTCGTAAAGGGACCATAAAGCAGGAGAAATGCGATGGGAAGCCAAGGATGGCAGAGAGAGAGACAGAGTCAGCTTAGAGAACAGAAACATGGTTTTAATCAGATGCTCATAATGAAGAGTCAGACTCCACTGAGTGATGCTGTGCTCAGGAATGTGCTCCAACACACACGGCTCCCTTTAGACGGTCGTTCTTCTGGTTTACGTCCATCAAAACCATCCAGAGAATAAACATACGAGCCAGCAACTTCAGACTCCGCCTGTGAAGTACGAAATAAGAGAGTAAAACTGGACCGCAGCATCATTTTCTGGATCTTCAGATGACAACATTCTCTCAGCTGGGCTTTTAAATATAGTAACTCATTGAATTAACTGGCATTTTTTACTCAATTTATAACACAAAGGGCAGGAAGAACAAAGAATATCGAGCAGAATTTGAGATTATATCAAGCTCCATTTTTAGTCTGGGGTCTAACTTCTACCAAAGTGGCAACTGAAGAAATTCTTGCCTGAAATGAGTTTTTAGTGAACTCATTGGTAAAAAAAGGTTCCTGGATTTTCTTGGATTTTATTCGCCTTTCCTGGTATTTTATTCTACTTTTTTAAATCATTTTTTTTCAGTTCAGGCATTTTTGTAGTCAGAAAAACTGGATATATTTTCCACACTTAGTTCCTTGTAGAATGTTTCGCTGACGTCGTCCTAAATATTTGTCTTAATTTGGCTTTTAAAAATAAAATCTTATTGAATTAACTAGAATTTTTACATCATTTTCTACACTGTCCTTGTCTGAAATGAGTAGAAGAAGATTGCATGTAGCTCTGGCTGGACTCAAACCCAAACTAAGTGTATATTTTCTGAGGAAGAGTTCTGCTTCATTCCTTCATACAACTGGTCCAACTCCAACATACCCACAGTGTCACTCTGTCTACACCGCGTTTCACAATATTTAGTGCTGTTAGGTAAAAAAACAAAAACAAAAAATACCACAGAAAACCCAAAAACTTCCCCACATTTCCATTCAAAATGGCCAAGAAGATCCTTCTGTGTTTTTCCTACACAGCTGATAAACCTTTAACCACTTTATATGGGGTGCTGTTACACCGTAAAGTTACACCGCTAAGCTAACCGCAATATTTTGGATGGTATAGCCTATCTTAACATAAATAAATAAGGCTAAAATTTGAAAGTCATATTTGCGTCCACATCATTTATTAATTTATAAATCTTTAATTTTTGAGAAAAATATTTAGTTCAAAGCTTACAGCCTATATATAGCTTCAAACTAAATGCTTAATGCTAAATATTTAGTTTGAAGCTAAATGTTTAGCTAAATGTTAGGTGTCGCACTAAACATTTACCTCAAAGCTAAGTATAGCTAGGTCCAGCTATATTTAGCTTTGAGCTAAATGTTTAGTTCGAAGCTTGACATTTAGCCAGCTAGTTTAGTTTGAAGCTAAATATTTTGCTAGAAAATTTAAGTAGCTAGCCAAATACTAAGCGTCAAACTCAACATTTAGCTCAGAGCTAAATATAGTCGGACCCAGCTATATTTCGTAAGACGCATCTTAGGTCTGAGCTAAATGTTCATTTTGATGCTTAATATTTAGCGAGATAGCTTTGTTTGCTAGCTAAATATTTAGCTAGCATGTATGTACAATCAGCCGTTTTAACGGCAATAGAGACCTCTTGTCAAGTAAATTAGAATTTTAGCTGCATATTTAGATTTGAGTTGAATGTTTAGTTTGAAGCTGAATATTTAACCTTAAAACTAGATATTTAGCTTAAAACTGTGTTATATCAATTAATTATATGAATGCAAAAAATGAATGTAGAAAATGTACCCCCATTTTTTCTTTTACGACAGGCTAAATAACCAAATGATTGCTGTTACGTTTTGACTCTGTAACTTTACAAAATGGCCCTCTGTACTTTTATCTCAGGAAATCCACGAAAAAACATCTGCAATTACTTTTTCTATATATGTCAATAATGAAAAAAAAGTTAATCAGTCTGTGAAAGCTTCTCTTTAATTCTTCATATTTTTCTCAAGTTTTAGACATTTTCTTTCAATTTCTGTCAAATTTTCGATGTTTAGGGTGAAAATGTGTTAAACTTACAATGCATTCCTCAAGTTCATTTGATTTTAAATATTGTGTTCTCTGGCACAACCGTGAAACAGTGACCAGAAGGACCAAGGTGGTAGCCAACAGGCTCTGACCTCGACGGTAATAGGAGAGACGGAGGATTAGGGGATAATCTATGTCCAGGTCCCTGCTGTCAAACAGTCCCCTAAGACAAAAACAGACAAGATGCCTCTGGGAATAAAGCATTAAATCCACTCATTTATTGTTATCAATCCTTTTTGTGTCATATTTTAAAGCATTTTGAATAAAAAAACTACGTATTTTGGTGTAACAAAAAAGGTGCAAACAGGTTGGATAAGAAAAGAGAAGAAGATTGTATGGGTTGTTCATTAAAATACATGAGTGGAAGTAGAGGGGGTTATTCCTGCTGTGCTGTGGTTGAAGGTCTTTTAATAGGATTATATGCAGATAAACAACATCTGAGCTTTGCCTCAGGGTAATCAGAAATGCCTGCCTGTGATTCCAAGAGGTATTTAGGATGAGTTCAAACTTAAAAAACTGGGAAATCACATTGGTCTGACCAGAACAGTGGCCTTTTGATTCAGAGAGTTTATGGGAACCTTCCCAGGGTCCCTCCGGGCTCGTAATGTGTAAGACTGAAGATCTCACCTCTGTATCACCTTCCCCTGCGTTTTGGGTGCTCACGGAGCCCTGCTCAGGGATGTATTTCCTCCCTCTTCGCTCCTTGATGCAGCCAGTGGAACGTGGGGCCCGGGACTGCGGTCAGCGGCAAATTAGAGGGGCCGCCATGGACCTGATGCAGTCCTCCATGTCATGAACCATAGCGGGTCATTAATGAAGCCAGACATGGCTTTGCATGTGTGGGAGGCCTGGAGACGTTTAGCTGCTGCTGTGAAAGGCCTTTAAAGAGAAACAGAGGTGCATTTTTTGAGCTCTTTGTTGTATCAAAATATTTTTCAACGGGATATCAATTACTGCTCTGGAGAAGAAAATATGTGACATGAGGCCAGTTTGCACTGCTTTGTGATAAACTGCCAAAAAAGAAAAAAGTCAGCAAACGCACATGTCTAAGCAAAGTTTAAAGTAAGCAAATCCTTTTCATAATAAAAATAAAAATGTAAAAATAAAATAAACCTGAAACGACCAAGACAATGATGACATATTCTTAGACAATGACAGAAAGCCAAATAAGACTTACATTTTTTGTTTTGTTAGCAGAAAACTGATTGTCAGCTAGCTTTATAGCTTGGCTTTCCTTTCCTATGGCCCTGATGGAGCTGGGAGGATGGAGATCCTTAACTCAGATAGCTGCTAAAACATATATTAAAACGAGACATACCAAAACTGTTGTAAGCAACTGTCTGAATAAAAGACAAAACATTTCTTACATTCCAGCTAGCATTAGCACTGTAGCGCAGACAGAATCCACTGGAAGTTAGAAAAGCAGCTGTTTTAAATTGGAATGAGTCATCGCTGCTTCAAAGAGATTTATTGGTTAATTTATTTTATTTTTTCTGTTTTGGTAGATAGATAGGTAATCAATGGTTCTGATTGGCTGCTGCCTTGCAAAGCTTTTCAGAAGAGATTTGTGTTTTTAAGCCCCTTTAATGCTCTTCAAAGATATCTGAAAGGATTTTGTAATTACTGCTCTGACAAAGAGCAGCGGATGATGAAAGAACAATTTTCCTGGCTTTGTGGTAGGCTTCCAAAAGTACTGCAACCTAAAAGTGTGTGGGGGGGAAGCAGCAGAGTAGACTACCAGTAATGTGTATAAAACCTCATCTTAAACTGAGTTAAAGTTAATGATTTGTGAAATGTGTTACAAGAAAAATAATCTTAACAAGCAAAGTTAATACGATAGTGATAGTTGCCTAAAGCCACAAAAACAAGAAATACGTTTTATTAAATGAAGAAAAGTTAGCATACGCTAGCTAGCTTAGTGGGTTAGCTTCACAGTGTGACAAATTGTTGTATTTAGCAACTGTTTAGTTAGTATTTTTCAAAATGGTGAGTAGTAAGAAATATTGTTCTGGTGTTTTTGGAGACTTATAGTCAGACTCTTAGCTGGGTTCGACCTCACGCCCGAACAAACAGCGTTCTTGATAACCTTGTTTGATAAGTCCGCATTCCAATATGGCGACGCCCAGGTAGCCATACTTGTAGTAGCTCTTTCAAACATTATTTTAAGCTCTACCTTCCATATACCAACACCCATGTTTTATGTTGTTATCATTAGAAGGGCAGCCTCTACATGTAGGATGGATTTTAGACGAATTCTTACTAGTGTGTCTTGTAAACTAGACATTTTTCCACCGCAGCTGCTATTATTGATGCGATGAGCGGCCATATTGAAAGTCAAAGTCGGAGCTCAGACTTTCAGAGTGGGAAGTCCGACTTCAGAGGGCGTTCCGGACGATTTTTTCCCGCTCAGAAGTCTGAATTTCCAAGACAAATAGTACAAATAGAACTCACCATTTAAGACGGTGAACGCATGCGTCGTTCCAGCACTACGACATAAAACATGCATACATGAAGCTGCTGCTTCCTTCCAGTCAGGACAGAATGTTTTTCCCGTTTAGGTCTATCTATACTGTTAAAATGATAAGTAGTTTTGAGTTAAACATTAGGATTCTTAACCATAGCAGCTAGCAGCTGCAGTAAGTTAGACAAGCATCAGTTTAAGATTCAAAAAAGCTATTGATGTAAGGTTAATGTTTCCCTGATTGGTTTTTCCCTGTAAGGTTAAAGCCAAAGCAGTTTGTGTCCAGGATGTATGGGGTCTGCATAGACTTTACTGCCCCTTTTCTGACCTTTGACCTGTAAAAGTACTGCATTTTGTACTGATAATAAGTACACAGTACTTTAACTACATTACAGCCATATTAGTACAGGCTTTTGTTTTTATCTATTCTCCCAACATTGTGCCGTTTTAGGGGTTTCATATATCAGTAATCTGAGTTTCTTAGAAGAGCTTCATCATCTCATGCTATCTCACTTTGCCTGTTTCTGAACAAATCTGTACTGAATGAGGCGCCGGCCGCCAGTTCGAACCTCTAAAAGTCCTCCTGCTGAAATGTGAGCTTTGTGCCGCCGGCATGCCAGACACAACAGGAAAACTGGAAGCAAAAAGTCCACCCATTTTGTGGATGAGAAGCAGATTCTGGTTTGCTCCGCAGAGGAGGACTGTGGTCTAAATTTAGCCGGTTCCACGCCAGGGGACACTTGGAACGTGGAATCCTAAAAACGTCTGGGACGGATTTATGGGGAAAAACTGGCAGTTTTGTAACAACTCGCAGAGTTTCAGGGGAGTTGAGCACTGATGTGTCTTACTGAAGATCAGCTTACAAAGCGTAAATGACTGTAAAAGTTGCAGGTTTTCATTAATAAACCAGTAAATCTAAAACACCTTAAGCCTCCAGGGTTAACTCAGATGTCTTCCCCTGTTTTTTCACTCAATAGGTGATTCCATAGTGCAACCACAGAACCCTTCCAGCTGGGCAGGGATCGGCCTCAAAGCTCAAGCCTGGAGCAACCCGGAGAGGCTGACCACACTCCAACAGCTTCTTCCAGGAATCCGACTGCTCCGTGTTCTCCTCAGCTTCTGCCTCTTTAATTTGTTCAGCAATGCAAAACTTCCATTTACACAGCATGGGGCAGAATTTCACTTTTGCATAACAGAGACAGTAATCCATGAACTGTTTGGTCCTGCAAACCTTGATCTGACTTTTAGTCTGATTACAAAACATTTTCCAGGCCCAAATTTTGGATCCCTGCAGAACTGAAACTTATTTTGACTTCGTTTGGGATTATAGACGACCTCACTTCAGGCTCTGTGGTCATGAATCTTCAGGAGAAGTTGTCAGGCCTCAAAGGTCTGGTCTCACACTCCCACAGCCGGCGGCGTCACAAAGGTGACCTCACCGTGGACATGATCAGCCCTCCGCTGGGAGACTTCCGCCACACCATGCACGTGGGACGGGGCGGCGACGTCTTCGGGGACACCTCCTTCCTGAGCAACCACGGCGGCACGGCCAACGGGAGCAACGGGGAGACGGACTCGGTCTCCTCGCCTGACAACAAGATCGGCGCGTTCTTCTCCAGGACGCTGCGGCACATCCGGCGAGGCTCTGACAACCGACCCAGAGAGGGAGCGAAGGATCTGTCCCCGCCGCCTCCTGCCGTCTCTCCCATCATCAAGAACGCCATCTCCCTCCCCAGGCTGGACGTGGACATGTCCAATGGGAGTCCCACCACCAAAACGCTCTTCCCCAGCTCAACATCAGACGACAAGAGCTCTTACGGTGAGTAGGAAAAATCTTCTGGTATGTTCCCATAAACCAGATACATGGGCCAAAGTCATTATAACCAAAGTGCTCATTGGCCACAAAAATAAATAAAAAATGTTTACATGAAACAAAAAAAACAAAAATTAAACATGTAATATTTTAATTAAATAAATAAAGTAGGAATTCTTGTAAAAGCTTAATTTTTAAAGGATTGAAGATTCAAAATACACTTCTTTTTAAAATAAATAATTACGATAATTAAATATTTCGAAGAGGCTTATTTTAAGGCAAAAATCTGTTCTTTTCTAAGCAAGAAGAAAAGGGTTTGGGTCACTCTTTGAAAATATGTTATTAATAGTGTTATTTTTAGTTGTGCTTGGTTTTCTCTACATCTGCTTTCGGGTTGGCTGTTTATGCAATGAAATTAAAAGAAAGCGAGAAAATCTGATTCATTTTGTACCATGGAACAATTTTTTTATCATTTTAATCAATGGTTAAACCCTTAACCATAGGTTACCAAACGGTTAAGGGCCGTACAAAATCAGTCCAAGGGCCTGTAAATGGCCCCCGGGCCGCACTTTAGATCCAATAATAGCTTTGCAGTGCTGTGAAAAGTATTCACCCGCTCTTAAGAGTGTCTTATGTACTTGCTTTTCCCTCCACAATTTTCAGATCATATTGTACTGAAATGAACTTCCCCTCGTGGAACAATAAAGGATTATTCAATTAAAAAAACCTGCATCAGACATAGATTATCAGAATGAATAAAATGCATGGAGTACCAGTGGTCTATAAAGTTACACAGTCAAAGATTAACAGTCATAATTTGGGTTATTTAGCCATTCAAAATAGGAAATAATGGAAGGTAATTTTTTTAACTCATATTTTCACCATGCTATTAATTTACTGTATTAATGCACCCGATTTAAACTAAATATGTAGTTTATGAATTAAATAGTTAGGTTCAAACTAAATATTTAGGCAACAATCTAAAATATTTGGTTTGAACCTAAATATTTAGCTAGCAAGCTAAACCGGCTTGCTAGCTAAATTTTTAGCTAATATGAAAATGTACTTGACAACAGGCGGAACTGGCCAAAAGAAAATTGGGTCTTGTTAAACTTTATAAAACTATTGGCCTGACTGAATGTTTCCCGTTTAGTTTTCTTCCTAACAAGTCCAACATTTCAACTTAAAACTTCGGATGAACCATTTTAACAACAATTCAGACATTAACTGATGGATTTACAACAACAGTTAACACCAGGAGGAGTTTATGTTGGTTCGTAAGGCCAGACTTTTATTCTGATAGTCCACTTCCGCTTATTGACAAGTGAATTAGCATATTAGTTAACTATTTAGTCAAAAGCTACATATTTAGTTAGCCAGCTTGCCAATTACGTACTTAACTTTAAAGATACAATGTGTAAGAATGTCATCTTGTGGTCAAATTGGAGTACTGCATCCATAAAGAAAGAGCTAAATAGTCCGCTCTCAGTCACTCTCCCCTCCAATCCATGAATTTCATGGAGTTACTAATGGGCCAGAACAAATGCCGTAATGAGCGTAGACGAGTTACACAAATTAAGTTAATAAGTAGATAAATACATTTCACTGCAATATCGAGTTGATAGTAATTTAAAAAGTAGCTTGAGATAATTTTAAAGCAGACTTCTTTTTTTTCTTCCCCAAAGCTCGAGTCAAGATGTGCTGTATCATCCTATCGCAGTATTTCTTGCTTGTTAAATATCCTCGCTATGGCTAGCAGTTAGCACGTAGCTTATTAGCTTCCGTCGTACTTTAAAACTCTTACGTTTTGTATATTTGAATGGGATTTTTACTTGTTAGAAGCAGTAAGAGCTGTGATGCTCTAAACATTAATCCTTCACACCGACTTTCAGCAGTAGGCTATGCTAACGCGGTGTGCTAATGACTATGCTAACAACTGTAAAACTGTTAGATCTAGACGATCAACAGAAATGTCGCGCAATTAACATGTTTAATCACACATTTCTTACCTCGTTTATCCACCTCGCACGTCCATATGGATACTTCTTTTCTGTATTTAATGTATATAAAACAAATGGTCATTACAAGGGTCGGTATCATTCATACACGGGTCGTTTTGTATTCTCCACAGTTTAATTTGGTAAGTACCATTTCTACAGCCAACCAAAAAAGAGGCTTTAATAGGCTCCGTATTAACGAAAACACACGCATGTATACGCCGTTTATAGTCGAGCCGGAGGTTTGTTTGGGGTCCAAAAGCCGTGACTGGGGGTCCAAGCCGCATTCGTGAGCACGCGCACTCGCAATACCGATATGGCTTATTAAAAATGGTGACCTTTATAAATTAATATATAAAAAATGAATATAAGGGGTGTCACGATCTCAAATTTTTTTTAGCGATCAAAATGTAAAAGACGATCACCTCCACCCAAGTTTACTTACAGTAGCGTCACTAGCGTCCCACTTGGACTCCGTAGCAACAGTTAGCAGATAACCGTCTATTTCCTCATCACAAGGAACCACACATCGCATTTTCCCTCACAAGTAACTCTTAACAGTTCTACAACTTACAACAACACCTGGTAACATTATTAACCTCTATATCACAATAAGAGCATCACCGTGATCACAGCGCACCTTTACAGCGCACAGTAGCTGATGCTAGCAAGTAGCTATTAGCTAAGCTACAGTTAAACTATGGCTAGGACAGATGAAGAAAGAAGCAGCGGGACCAGCGCTAAAACCGCTTCTTATACCCTCAAATCACCAGTGAGGATATTTTTAAAGCAACATTCTCGTTGTAAACCAGAGAACCGCGGTTAGCTGCACATTAGCTTGTTTCTCTGAGGCAGCCGGAGCTGAGAGTTGCTGCGCTGCAGTAACTAAAAAGAGTCACTAGATGGCAGCCACCGTCTGTTACTAATCATTTCTCTTATTCAATCTGACCTTTAATGCCTAATGTGATACATTACACAAGAATAATGGAAATTGTATCACTTATATGTCTTGGAGAAAACATTCCATAATAATATTGTTTTTTGGGGGGGGAATTAAGTCAAATTTTTTTCTCTTATGACAAAAATGATACATTTTATAAATTGTGTCATATAAATAACTGAACCACTCATTCAAACACACAGGCAGCATGAACCATGAGTGAGAGAGCCAGACAGCTCTGTTATGTGTGGAAACGCTGCTGATTATGAGCCAACGTGATTCACGAGGACATGTGGGACAAATACGTCTCCCGAGGACTGAACTGTTGAATCTCACAGCGGCTCTGCAGACGGTAGCATCTCGCCCGTCTTGTTCGGCTAATGGTGGTTAACTCATCTGACCTTTGCCCTCGTATTTCGCTTTGCTTTTAAGAGTTTCGTCTGATGGGAAAACATCCAAAGTTGAGTCTTGGGACGATTTTGGGGATTTAGTGGCGCTCCCTGTCTTAATCCTAAAATACCAGAGAAAAAGATGATGTGATATGGACTTTCCAGAAGAGATAAATGGGGCGTTTAGTGATACTGAGACCTTTGCAGAATCCTAAAACTGTTCGAATAAAATATTATTATAATACCTAATGTACTTAGCTAAAAATCTTTAAACTAACATAAATATGAAAGATAACCGAAGAAGGTAAAAAATCTAATTTTCAGAGTATTATATAACTGGTTGTTCCTCCATCTGCAGCAACACTGTAGAGGAACGTTGACCTGCTCCTCTCTGCAAAATAGATTTCATATGGACATACTGGAGAAGTACAAACTGATGGTTTCTCCTTGAGAGAGAGCAGAATCAGAGTTTCCAACAACTACAGCAAGTCCTTCGGGCCCTGAAGGAGCAAAAAACGCCCAGATCATCACTCTACCACCACCATGTTTAACTGTAGGTATGATGTTCTGCTTCTGACATGCTTCTTCTGGACCTCCTGGATGAGATGTTGAGATCCTGGAGTAATTCCGGTAGGTCGGCCTCTCCTGGGAAGGTTCTCCACTGCTCCATGTTCTCTCTGGTTCTGGCTGAGGTTCCAGAACTTTTCTCCCCATAGATGGGAACAGGATTTGCTGCTTCTTCAGATCTTCTTAGCCTGCTTGGGGCTGGGCGGTATGGCATAAAAATTAAATCTCCAATTTTTTTCATACCAAATCTTATTTCTGATTTTAATCAAATAAAATTCTACCGTAGTTTTTACGAAAAGAAATTGCAAGTGACTAAAAATATTTTCAAAAACCTGGTTTTATGTCAACAATCCCGTCCCAGAGTCCAGATTAAAACACTCTGTAAAGTATCCTGTAGGGGTGTCACATTTCGATTTTTATTTATTTATTTTCCCTTTTACAGTACCAAGCTCTGTCATTTTTAGACAAGTCTTCAATAATTGATTTTATTCATTACATTTTGTACAGTAAATCTTATTTTAAAAGACAAAAGTGATGCAGTTTTATTCTTGTGTAATGTATCACATTAGGCATCACATTGTTTAATACTAACGGAGGCTTGCTGTCATCTAGTGACTCTTTATAGTTACTGCAGAATGACTAACAATACTCCAGATAGCTAATAGGACCGAGCAAAATGCAGCTAACAGCTGTCCTGTTGTTTGCAATGCGAATGTGGATTTAACTCGCTGGGAACTCAAAATTTCCTCACTGGTGATTAGAGAGTAGAAGGAGCAGCTTTAGCTCCGGTCCCGCTGCTTCATCTATCCTAGTCGAGCTGTAGCTTAGCTAATAGCTACTTTCTAGCGTCAGCTAATGTGCTCTGTAGACGTGCGATGTGTTCATGGGGATGTGATACAGGAAGTTAAAACGTTACTGAGTGGGACACGGGATGAAAACATGGCAGGAGGTGACTGCAATCCTGTTTTGGATTTAGATTTGCTACTTAATTTCAATGGATATCAATATAAAATCAAGATCGTGACACCGCTAGTATCCTGGTAAAACAAGATGGTAGAACCTGGGCAGATCAAGCAATGAATTCAAAGTAATGCAAAAAACAAACAATCTAGATTTTCCACAAATTAAATTATCATAAAAAGAAACATTGATTAATCGATAAGATGGATGTATCGCGCAGCCCTATTTCAGGCTAAACCTGCCAGACAGATTCTGTTTTTCCAAAGGTCTGGCAGTAATCCGGGTGGGATTATATTTTCAAGGTCCGGACTGGTTTTAATGATCCGTTCCTTTAATAAATGAAAGCATCACTTAAAAACTCAACTCTTTTTTATTTTATTTTTTTATCCAGTATGAAAATCAGTTATACACATATATGCATTGAGGTGTGTGGCTTTAATGCGGCAACAGGTGAAACAGTTCTTTGGCTGTGAATGTGTGAACCTGTACCTGTTCCTCTAAGGTCCATAAGATCACTTGTGGTGTTCCCCAGGGTTCAGTTTTAGGCCCTGTGCTTTTTAACCTGTATATGCTCCCTCTTGGCAGTGTTATCAGGAGACAGGGAGTTAACTTTCACAGTTATGCTGATGATACACAGTTGTACATCTCCATGTCTCCTGATGACACACGGCCAATGGATGCACTTTTTAACTTCATTTTAGGCATTAAATCCTGGATGGCAGAAAACTTTCTCCAGCTCAACCAGGACAAAACTGAGGTTTTAGTTATCGGTCCTGAAGCTCAGAGAGAGAAACTTTTACCAAAACTACAATCATTGTCTTTTAATACTTCTTTAGAAGTGAAGAACCTGGGTGTGATTTTTGACTCTGAGCTGACTTTTATCCCTCACATTAAAAACATCACCAAAATAGGTTTTTATCACCTAAAGAACATCGCCAGAGTCCGCCCCATTCTCTCTCGGGCCAATACGGAGACGCTAATGCATGCTTTTATCACCAGTAGAATTGATTATTGTAATGCCCTGCTTTCTGGTCTTCCCAAAAAGACTACCTCAGGTTTACAGCTTTTACAGAATTCAGCAGCTCGTGTCCTGATGAAGACTAGGAGGCGGGAGCACATTACACCGGTCTTAGAATCACTGCATTGGCTCCCCGTATGTTTTAGGATCGATTTTAAGGTTCTTTTAATGGTTTTTAAGTGTCTTAATGGTCTTGGGCCTTCGTATCTGTCAGAAATGCTTTTACCGTATGAACCCTCGCGGTCTCTGCGCTCCTCTGGCAGCCGTCTCCTTGTCATCCCCAAAGTCAGGACACAGACTCATGGTGAGGCGTCTTTCCATTATTATGGCCCTCACCTCTGGAACAGGCTGCCAGAGGACCTCAGGGCCGCAGAGAACGTTCAATGTTTTTAAGAGCAGACTCAAGACTCACCTTTTTAGCTTAGCCTTTAACTAATTATTATTTATTAATATATTTTTAATCGCTCAGCATGTTTTACCTGATTTAATTTTTAGTTCAGCTTTTAACTGTTTATTTATTAATCTGCTTTGCATTTTTATTATTTGTTTTACACTTATTGTTTTATACTTTATATACTTTATATTTTATTAACTTTATATTTTAATGTATTTTAATCTTTCTTGCCAGTGTTTCCTCTCTGGGGGCCCCCTGCATAGGGGGTGGTGGTCGGCTGTGGCTGCCTGGGTGCCCCCCAGGTAGCACTTGGGTGGAGATGGGGGTACCAGCCCTCCCTCCTCAGGGTGCCCTGGGTCGGGGCCTTGGCTGCTGCTGTTGATCTGCTGCTGCTGATGCAGATGGCTCCCATGATGGCATTTCCTGGCTCATCTGTACTCAGCCCGCTTTTTGTAGCTTCTAAGTGTGTGTGTGAGTGAGTATGGCTGATGGGTTGGGTTGGGAGGGGGTTGTATTTGCACTGATGATTTTATTTTTGAAGGGGGGGGTTGTGGGGTTATTTTAAATCTGTAAAGCACTTTGAGTAACTTTCTTTGTTTGAAAAGCGCTTTATAAATAAAGTTTGATTTGATTTGATTTGATTTGAAGGTTGCTGCAGATTCACCCCTTGCTCCTAAATCAATTTAACCACAAACGTTGAGTCTAAACATGCTAAACATCAGATCTGACTGAGGTCCAGAGAAACCAACTTGGAAGAAAAATCTGGCAGCCATTTTGGGGTAAGATTGGGCTCTGTTTTACAGTCAGCGGCCCAGAGGTTCGGTCAGCCTCTGGTTACGTGGCTTTTTGCTGCCTTACAGTGTTTTCTGATGTTCGCGGAAGCAGATTTCAGGGCCAGGGTTTGAATCAGGACATGGTTTTATAATCTGACCTCATCCATCCATTGTGTTTCACCTCTTATAGACAGTTTCTGGTTGAAATGTGTGAATCTGTCGGAGGAAATCAGAAACCTCATCGCTCCTGACTGGCGTGTGTGTCTGCCAGGGTTCTAGTGGACAATAACTCTGATTGGTTTGTTGCCCGTTGGATCCAGGAAAGGTTTATGCTGCCCCCTGCTGGAACTTTGTGAGACAGTAATGCTGTGATATGAGGATCTGGTTACCCTTGAGCAAACACAGCGGGGAACATAAGTATTTGTACACTTGGAAATTGTGGAGCAGTCTGAAAATCAAATTGTAGGTGCATTTCCGCTGCAAAAGACAACCTTAAAAAATCAGGCAACCACATTGTATGATTTTTAATTAATTTATTGTATCTTTTTGCTGCACATCAGTATTTGAACATCTGGTAATCAGCAAGAATTCAGGCTCTCATAGACCTGTTACTCTGCCTTTATAAAGTCCACTTTTATCCACTTAATAATCTAAATTAGCAGCACCTGTCTGAGCTCGTTAAACACACCTGTCCACCCCACAATCAGTCAGACTCCAACTACTACCATGGGCAAGACCAACAAGCTCTTTTTTGCGATTGCTGCCACTAAAAATGCCTGATATTGTGGCAGCTTTAGTGTAAAGTATAAAGTGTGATTTTCTTTTATTTTTTGATAAATCACCTGAAAATTGTTTGAATAGCAAGCAGTTTTTTAAATAATGTATGTTATTGCTTCGTAAGATTATTAGCAGAGTTAAGAGGCTACATTGTGACATAAAGCTTAGCAAACTAAAATGACTTTAAATGTAATTTTAACAGTTTAAAACTCTAAAATGTGACCGGCTCAGATTTGGTCAAGCGTAGAAAACATCTCTGCTTTTATTTTGATGCTACAGTCCCAGACCCATCCTGCGCCCCCTTTAGCCCCTCTTTATTAACCTCCTGGATACGCCCCTGTTCGGCAGCACTAAAAGTTTAGGAATAATCACTTATTAATTTTTATAAAACTCACAGGAGTCTCTCTGGACAGTGAGAATGCATTTTTTCTCACTGTGGTCACAGCATTGAGTCTGTTGATTCTGACGCTTAAACTTTGGTTTCTGACGGACCAAAATGAGCTGGAAAAAGATCCTTGATCTGCTGCAGAAGTTAAAATCGTGCAGCCGAAATAAAAGGAAACTAGGCTTGAGGTGGGTCAGAACAGTTTTTAATCCTAAATAATAAAGAGTAATTGAAACTCCAGCTTCTGTCTGCCACATAAAGACTGTTCTTCTGGAAACCAGCCGCTCCCTGCTGCTGGCTCTGTGTGTTACCGGTTAAAGCTGATTATTTTCTCATCATACGTACACGAGTCGCATCGGTGACCTATTTTGGGTTTAAAATATCAAATTTCGCCAAAAGTTGGTGGATTTTCATGACTGGAATGAGGAAACTGTCCCCCATAGCAGCTTCCTCGTCAAAATGCAAATGTTTATTTTATTCTCCATCCCTCTCATATAAGAAACAGGAAGTCTACATGATATGCGACGCCGTCAGATGTAAGATAATGAAAGGGAGAGTTACAGTTAGTAACAGGTGTGGTAAAGTTGCGATCATTGGATAAAATACGTGCAGAATTTGTGTGGATTGGCTGAATTTTCGTAAATAGTCGCGATTGTAACACAAAGAAATCCTGGAGGGTTTTCCCAGAAAGTCCGTGTGATGCCCTGCTCACTAACCGCTGTATATTTCTAGGTTTAGCTGCATAATGATGAGCAGACCATCCACTTGATTTGTGACACCTGGAGTGTCAGTAAAAGCTGCTCTCTCCCTCCAGTTCAGGGGAAGAGCTGCTCTTCCTCACAGGCTTTTGTGTTGTCTCTTTGGTTTGGTGTGGTTTCTTTCTTTGCTTTTATTATTTAAATAAATTCATTTTACTTGCTTTTTTTTGCAGTACATCTTTGAAAATAGCCATTAAAATATTATGTAATAATAATTACGTAAAGAACATTAATTGCAAAATATTGGCGATATTATAAAATATGACTTTAAAAATCAGTTTTAAAATACATAGGCGTGGGTCCTCTTTTCAGGGGAAAGCCATAATAGATGACGTCTTTACTTCTACAAGAGCCCGGATGGACAAAACGCACGGAACACGCCCGCTATTAAAAAATTGATTTCCCCTCAAAATGCTAAAAATTTTCTCCATAAATACATTTTTACCTCTTTGCTAGTTCCAAGCGATGAAAGAGAGACTGATGTGCTCGTCATGTTGCTGCTAATAGATCATTCTCAGGGAAAACAGCACTAGTTGGACCTCTGTTGTTGAGTTTCTTACTCGAAGACACAGATACCGCATGCTTGTGATAATTTAGGTATGCACTGCCCCCTATTGGCCGAAAATTGCACACTGTGCCTTTAAGTATGACGTTTCACTCTTCCTTTTTGTCATGATTTGAGCCAGCTCATGACAGTCCGGTATATTTGGGGAGATGTGAATGGGCAATCGAACTCTCATACGGACCGAAAAAAAATACTAAATAAAATCTGGGGTCTCCGCTAAAATGAAGTGAACTCTGCAGCATTTCGATTGCGCATGTGATGAGAAACCTCAGAAATTCTGAGATTAAAGTCACATATTTTCCAGAAAAACCTCAGATATTCTCTAATGTCAAAAAAGTAGTAAAATTATGTGTAAACTCTCAGAATTTCTACGATTAATCGCACATATTTTCCAGGAAAATTTTTTTCGGAAATTCTCTGTCACAAAAGTCGTAAGATTACAAATTAAAAGACTGAAAATTTGAGATTAATTTAAGATATTTTCTAAGGAAGGAAAGCATAATTTTCTGATGTGGAAAAGAAGAAAATTTGCCATAAAAAAACGGATAAATTTCTATGATTAAAGGCATACATTTTCAACTAAGATATTTCTGACATTGTAAAGACAGAAAATTGTAAAAGAAAAAAATATGGCCTTAATCATAGAAATTTCTGAGTTCTTTCTTGCAAATTTTATACTTTTCTAAACCAGAGAATTACTTAAATTAATCCCAAAATTTCAGTCTTTTAACTTGTAATTTTATGACTTTTGTGACAGAGAATTTCTATGTTTTTTTTTTTTCCTAGAAAATTTGTTTGATTTATCTTAGAGTTTTTACTTGTAATTTTGCCACTTTTTCACGTAAGAGAATTTCCTATTTTTTTTTCTGGGAAATATCTGACTTTAATTTCTGAGTTTTTTAGGGTGGAAATTTACTCCAAAACAATGTTTATATGTAAAAATAATTTCATCTCCTAAAATGTTTTTCTCTTCAGCACTAAGTTTCAAATCGCCCCATTTTGAATGTCTCTGTAGTTCTGAGCTCTTAAAGTTGGCAGTGTGATTTGACGTTCTCATTCCTGTTCTTTAGGTCTGGAGTCCGGATTCGTCACTCTGCCCCGCCTTTCCCGTTCGGAGCGCCAGCAGCCATCCATCTCCTCCCCCGCCTCCTGCTCCCTCGACGTCCACCGCGGCTCCCTGACCGACCCGTCCGACGCCATCTTGTCCTCCTGCTCCGCCTCGGTCGTGACCTCCGAACCCAAATGGACCGCCCACGCCGCGTACTCCGACTCCCTCCCGTCCCTCACCTCCCTGGACACCTTCACCTTCGACCTGGGCCCGTCCCTCCTTAGCGAGGTGTTCAGCCTGATCGACGGGCGCCCAGACGAGCCCGTTCCCGCCTGGGGTGGAGAGGAGGCGGAGTCGGGGCGTGGGCCCGCCAGCGACGGGTCGGATATGGGTTCTGCTACCGTTTCCTACGCGGATTCGTTGCTGAGGGAGGACTGCGGAGGCGTCTGCGAAGAGGAAAGTGCGATGAGGGCGTTCTCTGGGAGAGTACCAGATGTGTTGTTGGGTTCTCCTGAGCGAGTCGGGGTGAGGATGGAGAGCGAGCGGTTCCAGAGCGCTACAGATGTGCTGGCACGCCACTACGGCCTCCTAAAGGGACAGAACAAGATGGAGGCTGGAGAGCCCAAGAAGAAAATAACCTACAGTTTCATAGACGACGAGGATGAAATCAAAGTCTGACAGGAGAAAGTCTCATAAATCCTCCGGCTGAAGCATTCCTTTTAAATAGCATTCAAGGTTTTCTGTTCTGCAACACAGATGCAGAGTTCTTAATAATCACGCTGCTCCAAATAGAGCTGACTGGATTTAAAACAGAAACAAAAATGTGGAAATCAGAGGCGTGCCAAAGAAAGCAGCTTATATCACCTTCTGGGAGGAAAAAAGAAAAAACAAAATTATGTGGAAGTTACCCAGCCTGCCATTCGCTTGGTTCCCCTCACACTTCCTCTTCTGCAACAGAGACGCGTCTCTGAGTGAGTCTCCATCTTTAATGAGAACACGGAGGAAGTCTTAAACGGCTTCTAACCGTGCCGCAGACCTACAAACTGGAACAAAGCGCTGCGGCAGAAAAATGGGAAAAGAAGACTGCTGTGGATTAAACCGGATCAGAATGATTCCACTAAAGGGACTGAGGGAATACGAGGAGTTTCCAAATGCACCTGCAAACCAAACGTTACTGTGTTTTATTGGGATTTTATGCAACAGATCAACATTAAGGGATGCATGACTGTGAGGTGGAAGAAAAAAAAGGGAAATCCAATTTCTGAAGCCGATTTGTTGATTCATTTTCATCAGGAGCGTTAGAGTTGAGAGGGTTGAATCGAAATGCACGCCACACTTTCCAGTTTTCTTAAGAAAAGTTGGAAGACCTTTAGTCGGTTTTCTTCCCGTTCATAACTATGCGCAAACTCCGTCATGTTAAAGGCTGCAGGGAGCTGAAAACACGAACCTTTGTAATGCTGCAGATATTTTTATATAAACACAGCGTGCACCTTCTATTATTGTGATTATAAAGTATTGCCTTTAAGGGAAGATCTTATGTTATTTTACAAACCTGTACATGAAGATATTACCTGACCTATGAATATTTACTTTACTGTATGAGCACCTGCAGTGCAAAGTGCAATTCACGCCGGTTTGCAGCATCATTTATAAAAATGATATATATGAAAGGACAATAAAGACATTTTAATTATTATATAGATAGATTTGCATTTATTTACATCATTTTTTATGTTGGCAAACAGAAATATAGAGCCGGGTTAACGGCACCATATACACCATAGTGTATATGGTGCCGTTTGTAAAGTTACATAGTCAAAATTAGGTGCAGCTTTTTTGTTATTTAGCCTGTCATAAAAGAAAGAAAAACAGGAGTTTATATTCACCGTTCATTCATTTATATATGAACTGTCACAGTTTCTAACTAGTTATTTAGTAAGCTAAATATTTAGTCAGCAACTTAAATACTTAAATCTAAATGTTTAGTTAGAAAGTTAAATATTTAGTTTGCAAACTTAATATTTATCTTACTAGGTAAGTATTTAGCTAGCATGCTAAACGGGTGTGGTAGCTTGCTAGCTAAATATTTTGCTAACAAGCTAAACTTGCTAGCTAAATATTAAGTCTACAAAACCAATACCTAGCTCCAAATAAAATGTTTAGTTAGAAAGTTAAGTATTTAGTTTGCAAACTTAATATTTATCTTACTAGGTAAGTATTTAGCTAGCACGCTAAACGGGTGTGGTAGCTTGCTAGCTAAATATTTAGCTAACAAGCTGAACTGGCTAGCTAAATATTTAGTCTACAGGCCCAATACCTAGCTCCAAATAAAATGTTTAGTTAGAAAGTTAAAAATTTAATGTGCAAACTTAATATTGATCTTATTAGGTAAGTATTTAGCTAGGACGCTAAACGGGTGTGGTAGCTTGCTAGTTAAATATTTAGCTAACAAGCAAAACTGGCTAGCTAAATATTAAGTCTACAAACCCAATACCTAGCTCCAAATAAAATGTTAAGTTAGAAAGTTAAAAATTTAATGTGCAAACTTAATATTGATCTTATTAGGTAAGTATTTAGCTAGGACGCTAAACGGGTGTGGTAGCTTGCTAGCTAAATATTTAGCTAACAAGCTAAACTGGCTAGCTAAATATTAAGTCTACAAACTAAATACCTAGCTCCAAATAAAATGTTTAGTTAGCAAGTTAAAAATTTAATGTGCAAACTTAAGATTTATCTTATTAGGTAAGTATTTAGCTACCATGCTAAACGGGTGTGGTAGCTTGATAGCAAAATATTTAGCTAACAAGCTGAACTGGCTAGCTAAATATTAAGTGTACAAACTAAATACATAGCTCCAAATAAAATGTTTTGTTAGAAAGTTAAATATTTAATTTGCAAACTTAATATTTATCTTACTAGGTAAGTATTTAGCTAGCACGCTAAACGGGTGTGGTAGCTTGCTAGCTAAATATTTAGCTAACAAGCTGAACTGGCTAGCTAAATATTTAGTCTACAGGCCCAATACCTAGCTCCAAATAAAATGTTTAGTTAGAAAGTTAAAAATTTAGTTTGCAAACTTAATATTTATCTTACTAGGTAAGTATTTAGCTAGCACGCTAAACGGGTGTGGTAGCTTGCTAGCTAAATATTTAGCTAACAAGCAAAACTGGCTAGCTAAATATTAAGTCTACAAACCCAATACCTAGCTCCAAATAAAATGTTAAGTTAGAAAGTTAAAAATTTAATGTGCAAACTTAATATTGATCTTATTAGGTAAGTATTTAGCTAGGACGCTAAACGGGTGTGGTAGCTTGCTAGCTAAATATTTAGCTAACAAGCTAAACTGGCTAGCTAAATATTAAGTCTACAAACTAAATACCTAGCTCCAAATAAAATGTTTAGTTAGCAAGTTAAAAATTTAATGTGCAAACTTAAGATTTATCTTATTAGGTAAGTATTTAGCTACCATGCTAAACGGGTGTGGTAGCTTGGTAGCAAAATATTTAGCTAACAAGCTGAACTGGCTAGCTAAATATTAAGTGTACAAACTAAATATCTAGCTCCAAATAAAATGTTTAGTTAGAAAGTTAAATATTTAATTTGCAAACTTAATATTTATCTTACTAGGTAAGTATTTAGCTAGCACGCTAAACGGGTGTGGTAGCTTGCTAGCTAAATATTTAGCTAACAAGCTGAACTGGCTAGCTAAATATTTAGTCTACAGGCCCAATACCTAGCTCCAAATAAAATGTTTAGTTAGAAAGTTAAATATTTAGTTTGCAAACTTAATATTTATCGTACTAGGTAAGTTTTTAGCTAGCACGCTAAACGGGTGTGGTAGCTTGCTAGCTAAATATTTAGCTAACAAGCAAAACTGGCTAGCTAAATATTAAGTCTACAAACCCAATACCTAGCTCCAAATAAAATGTTTAGTTAGAAAGTTAAAAATTTAATGTGCAAACTTAATATTGATCTTATTAGGTAAGTATTTAGCTAGGACGCTAAATGGGTGTGGTAGCTTGCTAGCTAAATATTTAGCTAACAAGCTAAACTGGCTAGCTAAATATTAAGTCTACAAACTAAATACCTAGCTCCAAATAAAATGTTTAGTTAGAAAGTTAAAAATTTAATGTGCAAACTTAATATTTATCTTACTAGGTAAGTATTTAGCTAGGACGCTAAATGGGTGTGGTAGCTTGTTAGCTAAATATTTAGCTAACAAGCTGAACTGGCTAGCTAAATATTAAGTCTACAAACTAAATATCTAGCGCCAAATAAAATGTTTAGTGAGGAAGTTAAATATTTAGTTTGCAAACTTAATGTTTACTTTACTAGCTAAATATTTAGCTATCAAGCTAAATGTGCTGGCTAAATATATACACCTAGTTTTAACCTCACTATTTTTATCAAGCTCAATATTTAGCCAAAATTGAAAATCAGCTGCAGATAACCGGAAGTGGACTGTCAAAATAAAAGCTGATCCACTAATTACACTGCTGGTGCATCAGAGTTGTTGTAAATCTATCCGTAAATGTGTGTATTGCTGTTAAAACGGCTCCTCCTGCCTGTTGTTAAGATGAAATGCTGGACATGCGGGGATGAAATTAATGACCTGCAGTTCATCCCGTTTAGAGGTTCGCAAGACCCTGATTTTATTCTTTGTTTTGTCCTCCACTTCCGCTTATCGACAAGTAAAATAGCATATTGGCTAAATATTTAGCTTCAAACTTAATGTTTTGTTTGATTCTTAACATGTAATTTGTATACTAAATATTTAGTTTAAATCTATGACATGTGTGAATAAAATAACACGACTTTCTCTTATGGCAGGCTGTATTGTTGCTGTAAATTTTTTTATTGTGTAACTTTACAAATCGCCCCTGACTGATGGTTACATCTGCAAACATTTACATCACCAACTTTGTTCTTAGACTAACAGGAAAACTGGTCAGTGCTTTCACTTGTGGTCTACAGTGACGTACACCACAACACCGTTCGAATAAATAAAAGTTTAAGGTAAAGTTTTAATTAAACTACAAAAATTCTACACACAGCCGGACATTTTTGCTGAATAATGTGAAAGTAGCTGCAGTGGGCGCAGCAAGAGTGAGCCTCACTGGGCCACTGGGGGGAGCTGTTTAGGCTGCGAGGGTGGAGGAAGTGGAGGAGGACAGTTCGGGGCTCTAACTCCAGCCTTTTTTGGCGGGGGCTTTTTGACGTTCGTCGGTGGAGCACGTGGCGCGGGCTTAGGCGTGGGCGCGGCGTCTGCAGCAGCCGTGTTAACAGGGCCTGTGGCCGGAGGGGGAGGGGCCTGGGCCTTGGGGGGCCCTGGTGCTTTGGGTTTGGAGAACTGAACTGCCATCTGCTCAGTGGGTTGGCTGGTTTTGGTCAGGTTGAAGGTTCTCTTTGCTGTGTGGAAACAAAAGAAGAAGGGGGAAAAAAACAACTAATTCAGTTTAGCAGATTTTAGCTGTAAAAAGTAATTATATCCTATCATTTTAACTGTGTTTTTAATCAGAACATAAAATAACGACAGGACAAGGTCTCAAATTGAGGTGAAAATTGAAACTCGGTTGTAGGCCACGTTCCGAAACTGAAATCGGCCTCGAATGTCTGGCACGGAGGTGGAGGAGTGATGATTCGGGCCTTTTTTCTTTTTTTAGACCAACAGTATTAAGTCTAAAATGTTTTACAGGCCATTTAAGGCCTAACTTGGTCAGTGGTACCAAGCAGAACTGGCTGGAAAAGTCTTCATTTAAACTTCATTTTAATGTTTATTCGGAAACAAAAATAAAAACGTTCACAGTGTGTTCTGCAGGAGAAAACGCAAAATATAATTTTAGTCTATCATTTTGTTTGAGGATCCAAAGATGCACAGGGAGAACCAGCAGAACACTCCAAGACTGGGATTCGAACCTAGGACCTTCGGATTATGTTACCAACAGCTCCGCCAGGCAGCCCTTTTTGAAATACAATTATTTAGATATAATGATACGGATACTTGCTTGCCTGAATGCACCTTTAAAGGTCAGGCATTCAAAATTTGCGCCATTTTTATCCACAGATTCTGGTTGTTTCTAAGAAACCTTTCAGTGTTGGTGGAGCCGTTTCTGCCTGTGTGCACATCCTTAATCTTAAAACCAGATCAGTATATTCTCTATTTTTTCTCTCTTCCTTCGCTGGTTTTAACTAGCCATATGTGATGAAACCGCATATAACGGGTCTTTCATTTTTTTTTAAATGCATATCAAAATTACCTTCATCCACACCAAAGTCAACAGCAATAAACAAAAAAAAAGGAATATTTTGAATATGTTTTTGTAACTGGTCAAAGGTGCCAACAAATATGCCATATGTGCCCTCTCCTAGGTTCATGTGTTAGTCTTTAATTTATCTTATTCCTTATTGTTGTATTTTGTTAACAAAGGGTGTTGGTGTGAACGCACCATAAGCCCCGCCCTTCTACTTCCTGTCCATCCGTCTCTTACTGCCCAAAACCAGAACCAAAGCAGCTTTCAGTTTCTATGGAGTGATAAGTTATTTTCTGATCCCGTTTGAAATGCGCCGTGGATCGAACACATGACGACCGTGAATTATAAAAACTAATTTTGATGCAGAGAAAATGCTGATTTTTGACCGGCGGCAAAAGTTACTTTAGGTTTTGTTACTACGGTATGTTAGCCGCTCAGCCTGTGCCCATCTCTAATTCATCCATCCATCCATCCATCCATCCATCATCCATCCATCCATCCATCCATCCATCGGTTAATCTATCCATCCATCATCCATCCATCCATCGGTTCATACATCCATCCATTCGTCATCCATCCGTTTATCCATCCATCGGGTTATCCATCCATCCATCATCCATCCATCCATCATCCATCCATCCGTTTATCCATCCATCATCCATCCATCCATCCATCGGTTCATCCATCCATCCATCCGTTTATCCATCCATCATCCATCCATCCATCCATCCATCGGTTAATCTATCCATCCATCCATCCGTTCATCCATCCATCCATCCATCCATCCATCCATCCATCCATCCATCGGTTAATCTATCCATCCATCCATCCGTTCATCCATCCATCCACAGTTTACCATAAAAACTATATTAACGCGTTCAGAACGAACCCTTAAAAGAGACGTTTAGCCGTAAAAAGGACAAACTATGTTAAACAATTAAACCAATTTTTGAACATGTGATTCGATTCTTAGAATTTTTATTAAAAAATGGTTTGTTTTTTTATCAACGCAGCCCTACCTACAGTTATGACTGTATCCTTAACTGACATACATAATTGTAGTCAGAAGAGTCGGCCGTTGTAATGATATAAAATCTGTATAGGTTCATAGAAGTTGGGAGCTATAAATTGGGTGGAATAACCCGTTAACGTTTCCACAGCCGACCCGTGGGTCGTAGGACGGTCAGTCGGTCTCCAGTTCCTCACTTACGTTTAAAAGGTGATCCAATCGTCAGTACCGCCTTGGGAGAATCAGGCGGTGCTTCTAAAATGGGCTCCAGCTGGACCTGATCCGAGCTCTGCCTCTGGGCGGGGTTCCTCATCTGACCGGCTGGGTTCGGCGCCGTCGCTCTGGGAGGAGTTGATGGGATCTGGTTGGGCGTGGAGACAGATCCGGTAGACGATCCTGGAGCCGGAGCTGCGCTGGACTCAGACGCAGCACTCTGACTGGCTGCCGGTTCGGAGGCAGGGCTTCCCCACGTGGTGGTGCCGCTGCGGCTTCCCACAGAACCGGATTTAGCCCGGAAAAACCCCCCGCTGTCCTGAGAGGCTGTGCTGATGGGAGGAAAACACTCAGGTTGGAACAATCGTTACGTCTTAGTGACGCAGCTAACAGCTCAAATTCATTTAAGCAGAATCTGGTGCATTAGATCAAAATTATAAGCCACATATTATTAAAATATTTACATAATAGATTTGATAAATTTAGTCAATTAAATGTACAAATACAAACTCAGATATTTACATACCTCACACCACTATAGATTAATATTCCCTCTGCAACTTTTATGTTTTTCTAGTCATAGCAGGTTCTACGTGTTCTGATGGTGAAGAGCGTGGAGGTTTCCTTTTTTATTCCTCAATCCACTCTGCATGATGCTGCCACTACCATGCCTTACAGCTGCTACAGCCTTCTGGTGACCAAACAGGTCAATGTTTTTCTAGGCTGAGCACAAACATCTTTTCCAGTATTCAACCAAAAACGAGCCATATGTACAAATCAGAGCCTGCTTGTATGATTTTAAGCCTTTGTGGATTAAAAAAACATTCACAATAGGGTGTAAGCAGACCCGCCCCAAGGCATAAGCGAACTAAGCGGCTGCTTTTTGCCCCTAATATGTGCTGAAACTGAACAGAGACTACAGAACATGTGAATATTAATCCATTCCATTTAGTTCTGTTTAAATGTAGTTTATTTCTTAAATATTCAATTGTTTAAAGTTTTGTGTAGTAGCTAAGCAAGTTTCTTTGCGACTATTTATTTTATTTATTTTTTTAATAACACTTATTTTTATTTCTAAAAATGTAAATGTTACAAAACATTTTAAAGGAATAAAAATGTATATACTGTACCTTTTTTATTTAGAAAAAGGTTAATTATATTTTAAATTTGAATGAAATTTTTTCGTATTCATTGTTTGATATTTTTGTTCCCATTTTTACAATCTGATGATTTAGTTTATTTCATTTTGTTTGAGCTTCAGATTGTCTGAAATAATATTAACATTTACCTCTGACTGATTCTTAGGATCAGCCAAATAAACTCTGCCTACTTCCCCAAATTGGACCAAATCCTGATTGAAACAATGTTATTGTGGGTAGTGGTCTTAACAGAAAGTGGGTCCAAATCTGCTTAAGACTTTGAGTGAAAGTTGCAGTTTTGTTAAATGCATGAATCTGTTTGTGGCATGAAGAGTTTAGGGGGCCTGATTTTTCCACAGTTTCTGCTTGTTGTTAAAATGGCCGCAAACCTCTCTGCGTCGCAAAAACAACTAACAGGCGATTTGGAAGCACGCGGAGGTAAGACTGCACCTGTTAAACCTGCAGCTGGATGCGCTCGATCCGTTGTTAGAAGATGCTGATTCTGGTTGACCTGTTATAATATTTTTATATGAATATGAGGAAGTCGGCCTTCAACTCTATATTTAATAGAGGCCATAAGGAAGTGTGGTGCATTTCAACAACATTAGTAGAAGTTGGACATCTTAGCGACCGTGTTCTGGACATGCTGCAGCTTTAATAAGTCAGGTTCTGGAATACGGCGCCTTCATGGAGCAGAGAGCGGCGCATGTACACCACATGCATGACGTTTACTTATGACAAACGAAAACTATAATCCACAGACATTCTAGCCTGATAGTAATTCACTTCCTAACAGCTAGGGCTGAAACGATTCGTCGAGTAAATCGATTTACTAGTAGCACCAACAGCAGCAGACGCAAAGTCCTCATTCATGTACCACTCTACAACCCACTGGTGCATTTCTGTGCTTTTTTATTTGGAATTTTAATAACTGAATGACTTATTTCAAAGTGAATAGTTGGAGGGCAGCTTGTACCCAGTACCTGTTTGTTTTGGAGAGAGGGAGGTGGTAGGAGGAGCAGGAGGACGTGGAGGAAGAGGAGGACATCGTCCTGCTCAGTCTGTCCTTCTCTGGGAAGAAGGCCTGGGCAGCAGGAGCCGGTAAATCGGGGAAGTCAGGGATCTCAAAGGCAACAGCTGTTAACAACAGGAGGTTATTTCACGTTAACCAGGTAATTCGATTTCCTGTCCTAATTTGGAACAAATTCTTTGTTCATTAAATTAAAATTTTTGAAATTTGCAGACCTGGTAGATTTTAAAATACTTCAAACCATGTTCAAAAATTAAAAAAACCAAACAGTATTTAAAAGTATTTTCAATTAAGGAAGGGGAAGTTCAGTTTTAGAGGAACAAGTATGTTTGTGAAGGCAGCTGTGAGAACAAATGCCAAACTTCACTGCATCTCTGCAAGACGCGTCCAGTTATGGAATAGCTGCAGTGATTAGAAATTGTCAAACAAATGGTGAAACCGAAAGAAAACTTAAAAAATATAATTAAGAGATATAAATATATCAATGAGTTTATTTCTGAGCTATGTCTGTATTTCGCTTATATTTACTTATATTTTGTTATTTTTTATGTACAGAGTAATGTGCTTAACTTTTAGATGAATTGCTGTAACAGTTCTGCACTTAAAGTTATAATGGACTGAAGGGTTTCGGACTGGATAAGTGTTCAACTTCCTCTTTCCCTTTTCAAACTTTGAAAGTGTCGTATTTTAGTTCGAATATATATATCAGCTGAAACAACTAATCGATTATAATCCATTACTAAAATAGTTGACAACTAATTTAGTAATAGATTAGTTGCTTTAACCCCTTTAGCCCTTGGGTCCCCCAAATGGGGGACTTTGGGATTTATTTTTTTTAACAGGCCTTAAACAACACTCACACTACAGAAAAAATATTAATAATGCACGTCACATTAAACAGCACACCAAGCACTACAATGTTATCTAAACTATTTTTACTGACCACAATCACAACTCAGATGCCACGTAGTAGTAGTAGTAGTAGTAGTAGTAGTAGTAGTAGTAGTAGTAGTAGTAGTAGTAGTAGTGATTCTATTTCCAGTCAATATCATAACACACAAAAAAAATTAAAATAACATGTATGACTGAAAAGGGTTTTGGCTGAAGTGAAACACTTATCTAGAGCCAAACCTTATTTCTAAATACAACTTAGAGCACCAAGCATGCAACAAGTAACAATTGGCAAACAGGAACAAAATTTGTATTGACTGTTTAAAAGTAAACTCACAGTAATCAAACATACGGACATTTAATCACCATATATGACTCAACTCAATCACGAGATTATCTGTAATTTTTTTTTGTGCTGTATAACTGCTAATTACATTATTTTTAAACTTTTTTTAAATAAATTTACTGATGTAAAGGTTTTTAAGGCGTTATCCAGACTATTCTATATATTTACACCTTTTACTGATATGCATCTACCTTTCGCATTTGTCTTAAATATATTTTTTTGGTACACATGGGTTCCTCTTAAGCTGTAGCCAGTTTCTCTGAGTTTAAACCTTTTCTAAATGCATTCAGGGAGCTTATAGTTATGGACCCTACACATAATAATAACAAATAAATAACAAAAAACGTAAATAAATATTAATAACAAACTCAAGTCATATTTTCGTCGACTCAGCTGCCACATTTCTGGCTCTAACGCAACAATCCTTTGTGCTACACACAAAAACAACCACTCAGATGAAAGCAGAGACCCGGCCGATTCCAAAAATGTCTACAGCAACCAGCTACGTGAAAGCACCGCGGAGATACAAGCCAAAGAGAATGACCACAATTCTCTTGTGTTTTCCTTGTTCTTAATGAAAAGGTGAAAGTAATAGCCAAATATAATTATTAATAAATCGTAAAAATAATCGACAGATTAATCAATTATGAAAATAATCGTTAGTTGCCGCCCTAATATATAAATAAAGATTTGTTCTAAAATGATGAAACTTATCTGGGTTTTTCTGTGCCAACACCAGCCATAGAGTCTAAAAACACTCAGATGCATGCCGAGGGAAAGCTCCACATAAGCTAAATCTGTGTTTAACTTTGACCCACTGCATCAAGCTGTGGTTTGGCTTTGTAGAGCAACTGGTGCTCTGGTTTACAGAGAGGATGCAGCAGCAGCAAGAGGATTATGCTCGAACTTTCACATGCATCAGAAAATCAGCGAATGTTATGAAGCAGTCACTAAAATAAATCTACAGTGGATGAAACTAAAGGAAGTAATCAGCAAATATCCAAATGATCGGATTGAAACAACTTCTCTAAAATCTGTTTCCGTTATGCCAGAAGAACAGGAATGTGAAAAGGGTTTGCACTCCAAAAGAAGCATCAAATCTAGAAACCCGAAACATATCTTCATCTGGTCAGGTGTTAAAATTCATGACATTCTGAATTTTTAAAAAAGTTTTTAAGTTAATGGTAATGATTTTATTTGGTTTTACCTTCGGGGAACAGAGTGGAGCTGTACTGAATCACAGGCTCAATAACTGTCACCACCTGGACCGAAGACGCCGCTGCCATGTCAAACAGAGCAGCTTCCCTGGGGAAGAACAAGAATTTAAACTGGAGAACATAGAAGATCACGATCTAAAACGAATACATTTTAAAGGATGAAAATGTGAAGTTTATAAAAGTATGAAACAAGTTCATCCCAATCGGTCTTTCCATGAGTTTTCATGGCAGGCAAGTAATTTTGAAACACGCTTTTCTGACATGTAAATAGCCTTTGGAGTCGCATCTTCAAAACTGAAAGAACACATCCATTAAATGGAGGATGACTGAAACAAAACTGCTGAATTGATGATTGGTCTAAAATTAGCGAATGAAAAATTTATGAATTAAGCACATCTGCTGCAAAATGAAGCGATTTAGGAAAAGTTTGTGAATCCTGTGAAAGTAAACAGAAACTATTTTTCTGCTGGAAATACTTAATGTCCTGGGATTACTCAACAAGTGGCATCCTGCATTCAAAAGTTTTCGTTTACTATGATTTATACTCTTCATGTGTCCTCTGCCAGTATAAAACATCTCCTTATGAATGAAAAATGCTCCTCTTGGATGTAAAACTGTTACTTAAAACTATTAATGATTTTTGAATGTGTCTGAGCCAAATGAATGTCCCTTTTAAACAATTTTTTTAACTGTTCACATGTCCTGTGACAGTAGGCAACATCCGCTGATGTCTGCAGATCATATTCAACAGCCAGAATGATAAGCCTCTGCTGCAGCTAATTTTTCTCTGTGTCTGAGCTAAATGACTGAGAGTTTGACTGCAGTTACGATCGCATTGTACGTCAGTATTTTTGCTTCCTCTCCATCTGTGATCCCTTTAAAAGAAAACTTTTTAACTGAATGCTAGTAGTTAGTTGCTAAAAGACTCTGTTTATGCTAAGATTTATTTCAGCATAAACCATTTTAAGAGAAAGGGAATTACTAGCATTAGATACTATAATAATCTTGTCTAATTGGTACCTAAACTATTTTAATGCTTTATGCTAAGATTTAATATTGTAATTTAATGGGAACTACTTCCATGCTAATAGTTCCCATTAGTTGCTAAACGGTCTTTGCTAAAATGTAGTTTAGCATTAACCAATGTAAGTGAATGGGAACTACTAGCCTTAGTTGCTAAAATAATGTAATCTAATTGGTTGCTAAACTAATCTAATGGTTTATTCAAAAAATGTATATTGTAAGAGAATGGGAACTACTACCATGCTAGTAGTTCCCCTTAGTTGCTAAACTAATCCAACGGTTTATGCTAAGATTTATTTTAGCATAAACCATTTTAAGTGAATGGGAACTACTACCATGCTAATAGTTCACATTAGTTGCTAAACTAATCAAAAGGTTTATGATAAGATTTAGTTTAGCATTAACCACTGTAAGTGAATGGGAACTACTAGCATTAGTTGCTAAAATAATCTTATCTAATTGGTTGCTAAAATAATCTAATAGTTTATGCTAAAATGTAACATTATAATTGAATTGTAACTACTACCATGCTAATAGTCCCCATTAGTTGCTAAACTAATCTAATGGTGTATGCTAAGATTCTGTTTAGCATTAACCACTGTACGTGAATGAGAACTACTAGCATTAGTTGCTAAAATAATGTAATCTAATTGGTTGCTAAACTAATCTAATGGTTTATTCAAAAAATGTATATTGTAAGAGAATGGGAACTACTACCATGCTAGTAATTCCCATTAGTTGCTAAACTAATTCAACGGTTTATGCTAAGATTTATTTTAGCATAAACAATTTTAACTGAATGGGAACTACTACCATGCTAATAGTCCCCATTAGTTGCTAAACTAATCTAATGGTGTATGCTAAGATTCTGTTTAGCATTAACCACTGTACGTGAATGAGAACTACTAGCATTAGTTGCTAAAATAATGTAATCTAATTGGTTGCTAAACTAATCTAATGGTTTATTCAAAAAATGTATATTGTAAGAGAATGGGAACTACTACCATGCTAGTAATTCCCATTAGTTGCTAAACTAATTCAACGGTTTATGCTAAGATTTATTTTAGCATAAACAATTTTAACTGAATGGGAACTACTACCATGCTAATAGTCCCCATTAGTTGCTAAACTAATCTAATGGTGTATGCTAAGATTCTGTTTAGCATTAACCACTGTAAGTGAATGGGAACTACTAGCATTAGTTGCTAAAACAATCTAATCTAATTGGTTGCTAAAGTAATCCAATGGTTTTACTCTCAAATTTAATATTGTAAGAGAATGGAAACTACTTGCATTATTTGCTAAAATAATTTAATGATTTATGCTAAGACTTAGTTTAGCATTAACCACCGTAAGTGGTAAATAGTTAATTTACAGTGGTTGCTAAAATAATCTAATGATTAATGCTTAGCTTTACCATTGTAAGTGAAGCATTAAAAGCATGCTAGTAGTTCCCATTGATTTACATTGGTTTATGCTAAACTAAAGCAAACAGACTGCTGCCAGATCAGGAGAATTACTGAAGTGGTTACAAAATGTTTCATTCTCAATCATCTAACTATGGGGAATACGGCAATAGAGAGATTTTTATTTAGAGGTGGAATTTCCATTTAATTTCCTTAATGCTGTGTTAACAGGCCTCTGCAGAAGAATTCAGCTACATCAATCAGCTGTATTGGTGCTAGGAAAGAGCCAAAACGTGTCGGTTTTCCAGGCTCCAAGCCTGGAGATGGAGATTCCTGCTGCAGTTTCAGCAGCATGCCAGAAAACCTCCACAGAATAATGCTGTACCAGACACTCTACTTTAGATATGAATGAGGAAAACACAACGTTCACCCCCGGGTTCTGTTCACATGTCTGTTTGAATGAGGAAGCACGAGTGCGCTACACACCCCTCATCTCGCGGCCAGAGCAGGTTGGGGCCCAGTACGATGGCGATGTTACTGGGTGTCATCTTGTTCACAGCCTGTTGCTCAGACAGCAGGGACAGGAACTGGACCAGGTACCTGGATGAGCAGAGAAGGATTGTTGAGCAGAGACAGGGAGCCTACGGAGATGAAGAGACGTTCTGAGTGGGAAGGAATCATGGAGGTGAGATTCACATTCATCTGTGTTGGCTTGAAAAGCTTAAAGAAATAGTAGGATGTACAAAACTCAGCTTTATGTCTGTGCTAACATGGTAATGCTTAAAAGGGAAAACTTCTCGACCATTTTTTGCAACTACATCATATTTGCTGACATTGCTGCATATTTCATAGCGTCTGGCTCTCCTAGATACTATAACTGTCACCACATTCAGTTTCCACAGAAATATTCTGCTCCACACTTTTCTTTCTAGTAGTTTGCATTGAAGTTTACTTTTGCAAAATGATTGAACCAGAACCAGAACTACTCATCTTTGTGGGTTAACTAAATTGATTTAAAGTGTTTCCCCGGCAACCCTACAGAAATCCTGATGCTGCACTGGGAGCAGGGACTCAGGACAGTCGCCATCTTAGTCCCTGAAGTCCTTCCTTTCAATTCCTGAAATTAATTCGATTTTGTCATGTTCTATAACTAAAAAGTTGAAAGTATCAAACTGACTGAAGATCTGGTTGGTTTTTATTTAAATAGAATAGTACAATCACAGCCAAAGGAATTGAAATAGTTTGAGATGTTTGTTTGCCAAATTCTAGTATAATTAGATGTCTTTTCAAGAATTATAAAACAAATTTCAGTCGGAGAATACGTTTTTTGTTTTTTTTTACGGCATCCAATCAGGAACTTTATGAGAGTTAACAAAACCTGCTACTTCAGATTTGGAGGAAATGTTAAAAAGAAAGGTACTTTTTCTCATTTTTACAATATGTTTATGCCTTATGTTGCTGAAAGTTCCTGAGATAGATTCAGCGCTTGGAGCGAAGATTTGTCATTACAATTTTCAGACAAAGATTGGCAGGATTCATGCACCTCAGTCCGCACAGCATCAATAAATACTCTTCTTAAAGTTGTGTAATTTAAATAGTTAATGCAACACCAGTTGAACTCAGTTGAAACAATGGAAATACACCTGAAATCTGCTCAAAATGTTAAGAATGTAGACGTTGGTTCATATACAGTAAACCAATGTGTCGCTACAGTCGATCCCCTTTTAAAGCTTTTATTTTTAGAAGATAAACAGGCAGAAGTAAAATCTTTTCCAGTGTATTCAAAATCATATTACTCAGTAACAAGTGCACTTTGACAGATTCTGACTGTTGTGGGGGAAAGTTCAGTATTTTCTTTCGGACCCTAGCTATGCCTCAACTCTAAATGGTTCAGGAACAGCTTTGATTTTAATTTGGGTGAACGTTTAGAAAATTTTTTGTTGAAAATTGCAGGAATATTAAGGCGTTTTAAATATCAAACTTCTGCTACTTTTCTCAGTCAAAATGTCAAAGTATCACAGATTAGAGGTATATTTTTCGATATATTTCTGTGTATTTGGCAAAAAATTGCAATATATCCTGTAGATTTTGCATATCTGAGCCAACCTTAAACCATTAGGTAGACATTTATCAGCGATATCTGTTTATAATAGTATCGGCGATTGTTGTTAAGAACTTTTTAATAAATGGGCCAAAATTATCAAGTCAAAAGTGACCATAGACCACAAAAGGATTGTTTATAAAAAAATTGTTTTTTTACCTAACTAACAATAAATTACACTGAATTTTTTAATGAAACTAATAAAGTAGGAATTCTTTTAGAGAGGGGATTTTTAATGGATTGTAGATTTAAAACAGAGGGCTTTTAAGCTTTCCCTTTTTAGAAGAAATCACAAAGTTTTCTAATATTTTCGGAGTATTGGGGCCATTGTAAACAAAATAAAATTATTTTGGAATACATTTCCACTCAAAAAACCTCAGAATTTCTGAGATTAATTGTGCATATTTTCCAGAAAAAAACCCTCATAAATTTTTTGTCACAAAAGTCGTAAAATTACGAGTTAAAAGACAGAACTTTTTAGATTAATTTAAGATATTTTCTAGAAAAAAACACACGTAACTCTTTGATGTAGAAAAGTAGAAAATTTTCTAGAAAAAATTAAGACATTTCTATTATTACCGGGAAATTTTTTTCTGACTTTACAATGTCAGAAATATCTTACTTTAGATATCAAAAATGTATGCCTTTAATCATAGAAATTTCAGATTTTTCTTGCAAATTTTCTTGTTTTCTACATCATAAAATTATGTGTTTTTCCTAGAAAATATCTGAAACTTATAACTTTTAATTTTACAAGTTATAAGTTATTTTTATATTTTTTGTGACAGATAATTTCCGAGTTATTTTTGTTGGAAAATATGTGATTTTAATATAAGGAATTTCTTAATTTTTTGGATGGAAATTGACTCCAACATATTTTTATTTTGTTCACAAAGGCCCCAATACTTTGTCATACATCTTAGAGCCAAGAATCTTGCTTTTTTTCTCAGCAGAAAGAACAGTGTTTGGATCGCTCTTTCTTTTAAAATGTGTTATTTTTAGCTATGTTTGGTGGTCTCTGCCTCTGATTTTGGGTTAGCTGTTTATGTAATAAAATAAAAAAGCTAAAAAATATATAATGAATGGTAAAAGATAACTAATTTGTATCGTAACACGGATCATTTCCTAATATTTTTAACTTGTCGACAAAAATGATGCCATTATAAAAGAAAGTCTCTATCTGCGTTGATCATTTGTGTTGTGGAGAAAATTGCAGAAATTACTGATCTTAAATGGCGGTCAAGGGCCGTACAAAATCAGTCTAAGGGCAGCAAATGGCCCTCAGGCCACAGTTTGGACACCCCTGGTTTCCGCAGATCGATTATCGGTAAAAAATCCAAAGTGGATCATCCCTGTTTTACATTCTTATCATCACAATAAAAGAGCGCTAGATAGAGCTCCGAACAGTTTATATGTGATATGTGCGTTAAAAACGATTAGCCAGAACAAACTGGAATAAACCGCTTCCAGGAAGACAAGCTGCTAGCAGGAGGACTAGCTACTTCCTCTCAGCAGCCATTTTAAAATGAGCCCAATGTTGGTGTGTCTAGCTGGCCTTGACGTCGGGAGCGACACAGATGACGGTCACCTGAGGTTGTTGTAGTTTTCAGGCGGCAGTTGCTGCAGCAGCTCCCTGAACTTCTCCAGCTTCACGCTCGTCTCTTTTTCTCTGCAGGTTTTTGGGAAGAAGACCCGTAAAAAACGGAGCACAGGCATGACAGGAAATGTAGGAAGCGATGCAATCTGGCTCACTTCACTCACCCTGCAGCTTTAAACCAGTCAGTGTACAGTTCAAAGGTCATTAGGGGTTCGGGCAGCTCTCGAAGGTAACACTTCAATGCTCCTGCCAAGAAAATCAGAGGAAGACGTCACTGATTACATAGAATACGTTCTCATTCGGTTCTCCACAGTTATTTTCTCTGTGTTGAGGATAATAACTTGCTGTAAACTAAAGGGAACAAGGAGTAAAGGGAGGAGGAAGTATGAGAGCTGTGGTCGGACGGAGGAGGAAACAGGCAGCCGTACCTGCGACGGCGTGGGGGTCCATGCTGAACTCGCTGTGGTCCACCGTCCCCTGGTTCAGGCAGGTCTTCAGCCTCTTCACCACCGACGCCGCGGCCGCCAGACGAAAGAGGCCCTACGCAGAAACCAGGGTGAAACCAAACCGGGGGCTTTCACAAGCTTCCCCGTTAAAACCACAAACTTCAAAAGTATTTTTCTGAACATTTAAGTGACAGAATAGCTCATCTGGCTTTCAGAAATGTTTTACAGGTTAAAATCTGGAAAGTGTGGCCTGCATTTATATTCAGCCTCCATGAGCCTTGACTTTGAGGCATCTCTCTGGCCCCTCTGCGCTCCCAACCATTCTTCTTTTAGCTTATAGCTCAGTCCGACTTCTCAGAAGAAGTATTTTCAAGACTTTCAGGTGATTCTCAGCTGGATTCAGGGCTGTACTTTGTCTAGGCCATTTCAGCAACGTTTTGAGACCCTTTAACCATCCCATAATATCTCTGTCTGGACTTTCCTGGTGTTTTTTCTGGTGGAACCTCCACACATGCCTCAGGTCTAATGCTGCCTCATTCAGCTCCAACCACAGAATGATTCTGACACCATATGGGATCAGGACAATATCAGCTTAAGATGAAACCGAAAGGAATTATTGGCATTGAAAATAAAATTTGGCATTGAAAAATATAATTGTAACTGAAACACTGATTTTTTTTTCATGTAAAATAAATGTAGTGAACATTTCTGTATTGAAAGTGAAAAAAAAATGTTGATGAAACTCAAAATATGTGCGTTAAAACAATTAAATCACAAGTTTTCACACTTTCATCTTGAGGTAATTGTTTTAATGCATATATTTTGAGTTACACCGACATTTTTTTTTTCACTTTCAATACAGAAATTTTCTCTACATTTATTTCAGATTCAAAATTAAGACTTTCTGTTACGATTATACTTTTTAATGCCAAATTTTATTTTCAGTGCCAATATTTCTTTCTTAGTTTCATCTTAAGCTGATATCGTCTTAATCCAATAACTCCGACACCATGTGTGTTCAGGCTAGTAAGCGGCAATATAAAACTTATAAACTAAAAATGAAAGGCATAAATTCTGTCTATAGCGGCATGCTGCAACTAAGCATTTTGATGATGTCATCAGGCTGTGCCAACATACCTTCAGGAGGAAAAAGACTGATGTTCAGGGCAAGTTTAAAATGAGTTGTTTGTCATTTAACGGAAACCTTTTGGACTCTAACAAACACGCGCAGTTCTCTTGATATGCGATATTAAATGAATGAATAAGTAACCAGGAAAGCGGAGAACTTTCAAACTTTACGTTCATAACATTTAGCTTTAATTTGATTTAAAATATCTTCATCTTTATGTGGTGAGAATTTGCATTTGTGAAATGCCTTTTGCACAGGAAATTTAAATGGCCTTCTAAACTTTTTTTTTAAAGTTGTTATTCTGCTGCAACGTATCTGGAAACAGTCGTTTTGAGATAAATACATTTAAAAGAAAAAATATATCGCAATACATATCATTACCGCACATTCTGCAGATTGTATGGCAATATAGATTGGAGGCCACATCGCCCCGCCCTGGTTTAGACAGTTTTATAAAAGACAAAAGTTCAGTTTTGGTCCTTTTCTGACTGGAGGAGCTTCTTTCACGCGTTTGATTTTTTTCTACACCCCTCGTGGCGAACTGCAAACATGACTCGCCGATAAAGGCCAGATCTCAACAACCTGTGGACTAATCTTCCCTCCTTCTTCTCTGATTGCAGCTCTCCCTATCAGTCCGTTTGGACCTGGCAGGTCTGCAGGTTTAGACATGTTCTGAAGGCACTTTATCGCTCTGGTTGTCCTTTAAGGGTATCAGAGTAAAACAGGTTGCTTTACTTGTCAGATTTGTTTCTTTAAGCATAATTTTTCATCCCCTATGAGCTACTTTGAGCTGCTCACTCTAAAATCTGATTAAATACTTTGACGTTTTTGGATGTAATTTGACAAAATGTGTGTAAAATATGGAGCCGAAAAAGTCTCATAATAGATAAACTAACGCAGGGTTTTTAACGAATGCACATGCTCATTCAGAAATGCACACAGTCTGTTTCACAAATGCGCATGCTGTGGTTCACAAATATAACTTTGAGAGAAAGTTCAAATATAAACTCACTCAGATCATACAGATCTCTGAATGTCCATTTATGGACCGCTTCTCATTTGTGAACCTCTCTGCATTTGTGAGAGAAATCAGTGAGGTGAGTTTTGGGGAGCCTGTGCTCGCTTTCAACCAATCATATGCCTCCTATCCTTAAATTCTGTCCTCATTGCGACCAAACGTACGGACCACGACATTAATTACTAATTTATTTCCTTGGTTTATTAAACCATGCGCATGGATTCGCAATCTATTCCCTCAGTTTATCAAACTTTGTGACCACGTCGGGTGTTGTATCAGCTTGATAATAGACCCTGGCTGCCATGGTCATTCAAGTTGTTGCTGTAGCGTATTGGTCAGATCGTGTGCATTTGTGAATTTATTTTACAAGTGTTTCTCAAAATTATATTTGTGAAACAGACCGTGTGCACTTCTGATTGAGCACATGCATTCGTGAAAAACCCTGCGTTAGTTTATGTGTTATGAGACTTTTTCGGCTCCGTAGAAAAAGCTCCTAAAAAGTTCTGCATGCTTTTGCACGGTTCTGGATAAAGCCCAGCACACCCACCTCCTCCCTCATGCCCGTTCTCAGCAGCATGTGGATACATTCCTGGATGGGTGCTGCGATCTCTCTGCCGCTCTGGGTCAGATGTGAGAGAAGAGGCTCCCCGTAGACCTTCTGGTTGGAGACGCCCGGCGCTGGATCTGCAGAGTCCAGTCAGGGAGTCAGAACATTTTGGCAAGGATTATTGTCTGCAGACAGACGGGGATCCGCTCACCTTTCTGGCTGTTATTCTCTTTGAGCTCGTTGATGTTTTTGTTCAGGAACTCGTGGGAATTCTTGTGATATTCTGCTTGCAGTTCCAGTAGCTGCGGGTAGACAAAGGAGGAATAAGTGGGAGGAAGAGGTTCCATGTGAAGGCATAGTAACCGAAACCACCACTCACACGGATGAAGTAGTTAGCATAGTCGTCCTCTTTGGTTGCAAAATGATAGAGGTCTGCAGAGTACTGGTCCTGCAGAGGCAGAGGAGATGACCTCAGCACAGATTTCACACAAAAAACGTAAAACTTGTAAAATCTTGGTTTGTTGCTACCTTGATACTCTCCAATCTCCTCCATGCTTCCTCTACTTCCTCCCTGAGTCCGTCCTGTTTGGCCTGGGGCCCGGTGCTGGCCTGGCTCCTGTGGAAAACAGCAGCAGACCTGCAGATGATCAGATCCCGCTCTCCGGGCTCTCATCTCCACGTTCAGACCGGCTGCCGTGACTCACCTGACCCGTGCGTTGTTCCAGTCTGTGGTAAGCTTTGCAAACTGCTTCTTGTTCTTCAAGATTTCAGGTAAATCCTCCTGCAGGGAGAAATAATTCATCTTAAACATCAACTCAGCTGCAGCTGTTCCTGGACTAAACAATATACACTTATTTTTTTTTAATGTATAAAAAAATAAAATAAGTATAGTGCATTTTGTTTAGGAAATGTTCTGCAGTCCAGGAACATCTAGCTGCAGCTTAGTGTTTAAAAAGCACAATGCTTTAAGTTCATTTGATCAAGCGTACCTCTTTGCACTAAAATGCAAAACTTTGAAGCTTTTTGAAGTATACCTTTAAGCATACTTCTATAAACAAAAATGTGAACTACAAGTACATACAGTGGGGAGCATAAATATTTGAATAGGACAGCAGATGCTAAATAATTCTGGCATATTTACATTGATGTTAACCTTGCTGACATGTGGATCAATATGCATTGACCACATTAAATAAACAAACAAAATAAACCCGCGATTTTGCAAGTTCTTCCACTTAGAAAGGAGAGATCTGAAGTTCGCAATTAATTATTTTTTTCAAAGAATTATTTGTGTTTCATTAGTATTTGAACCTGGAAATCAGCAAGAATTCAGGCTCTCATAGACTTGTTACTCTGCCTTTATAACCCCCACCTTTACCCACTTAATAATCTAAATTAGCAGCACCTGTCTGAGCTCGTTAAACACACCTGTCCCCCCCAACGTCAATCAGACTCCAACTACTACCATAGGCAAGACCAAAGAGCTGTCAAAGGACACCAGAGACAACAGTGTAGACCTCATTCAGGCTGGAAAGGACTACAAGACGATTACCAAGCAGCTTAGAGACAATAGATCAACTGTTGGAGCAACTGTTAGAGAATGGAAGAAGCTAAAGATGGCCGTCAGTCTCCCTGGGACTCCATGCTAGATCTCACCTGGTGAGGAATCACTGATGATAAGGAAGGTGATTAATCAGCCCAGAACTACATGGGAGGAGCTGGTTAATGATAGGAAGAGAGACATGAGTCAGACAATGAGCCGAAGCTCACAGCCAGGAGAACCAAGGAGTGGCTCCATAAAAACCGGATCAAGGTTCTGGAGCGGCCTAGCCAGTCTACAGACCTAAATCCTGAAACCTGACAGATCTAGAGTAGATCTGTGTGGATCCCTGTAGTAGTTTGTGGAAACCTGGTGAAGAACTACAGGAACCGTTTAACTCTGGAACTGCAAACAAAAGCTGCTGGACTGAATGATAAAACTGATTTTCTCAGGTGTTCAAATACTTATGTGGAACAATAAAACACATCATATAATCATACAATGCGATTTCCTGATGATTTTTTTAAAAATTTGTCCCTCACAATGGATATGCACCAAAATATCAGATTCCTTCATAATTTCCAAGTGGGAGAACTTGCAAAATTGGTCTCCATGATGCTGGCTGTTCCTTCAGAAAACAGCGGCTTCTGTACTCAGATTAAGGTACCCACAGCTGTATGGGGAGAAAACAGTCTCAAAAACACCTGCAGTGTGTGTAATACTTGTAACTTGTCTCGGCCTGTTTGTCTGTAGCTTTGCATACTTGCAATGTGTTCAAATCTACACACATATATCAAGAAATTATGAGTACAAAATAGATTTACACACGCACAATTTCAAATGACACAAAGTCATAACTAACTGTAAATTCAAAGTGGCTCCTACACACAGACTTAGATATTAAAATATAGAAATGTACTCTTAGGGGCACAATGTCTTGTCACTGGGGCGGTCAAAGGTACCGCTTTTTACCCCTTTGGTCTGTACCTTTAATCAGCGCTACTCTGACGGCAATCATTATTGACCTGACATGACTGACATGTGACCTGACCCCGATGGAGCAGATAGTCGTCCTAAAGCAGATTTGTTTCTGCTAAAATATGTCAATTTCGCACTAAGAAAGTTTTATTTTAAATAAAGCATAAAGTTAAGCAAGGGATTTTTAAGGGTTATAGATTCAAAACATGGGGCTTTTAAGGTTTTCCTTTCTAAAATAAATCTTTTTCAGATAGTTTTCAAATATTTCAGAGGGGCTAATAAAATCTTTTTTTTCCTTAGCAGAAATACCAGCGTTGGGTCACTTAAAAAAAGTTTTATATTTAGCCATTTTTGTTGTTGTTTACGCAATTAAACTTAAATTAAAATAATTATTAATTTTTTTGCCACGGAACATTTTTCTAATCCAAAAATTATGCCCTCATAAAAGAGCGTCTCCATCGGTATCAATCATTTGTGTTGTGGTGCCGGTTGCAGAAAGTACCAATCGTGAATGGGGGTCAAAGGGCCGTGCAAAATTAGTCCAAGGGCCGTAAATGGCCCCCGGGCCGCAGTATGGACATCCCTGCCAAAGACCGAATATAGAAGTAACAAGTAATAACAACAAGTTTAGAGGGTAAGTATGAACCAGCACTCGACTAGCATTTAAAGCAAAAGTTCGCTTTGTTTTCAACCTGGACCTTATTTTTAGCAATTGTTTATATTTTTTTTACTCAGCCTGAGAAGTTTGGAGCCAGTTTGAGCCGTTCAGCAGCAGAACGGGAGTGTTCGGGGCGGTCCAAATGCTGCTTGTAATACGGTTTAATCTGCCCCAAACGCCTTGATTTTACCAGTCTGTGTTCTACTGCAACAGATCCGTCACCTTTTTATTAGTGTTTTATTGTTAAGCCCACAAATCGACCCGGAAGAAAATACAGCAGCACTTCCGAGGCGTTCGTAAACCCAAGGAGAATATAAACATAGTAAAGCAAGACTGGATGTATAATTATTGCTGAGCGGCTCAAACTGGCTCCAAACTTCTCATGGTGAGTGGAAGAAAACATAAAAATAGCTAAAAATAAGGTCCAGATTGAAAAGAAACCTACATTTTCCTTTTATGCATTCTGTACGCACAAATCTGGAGACATGAAATGAGTCTTAAAAACCCTTGCGCGCTTTTGACCCTGAAGTGTACGTAAATGGGGTTTTGTTTGTGTGTATGAAGCGATTGGTGCACGTGTTTAACCATTTGAATTCGTAGTTAGTTTTGACTTCTTGCTATTTCGAATTAGGAGTGAGTAAAAGTATTTCGTACTCGTAATTTCTTTTTATTTGTTGCTGCATTCAAACACACGAGTGCATTACTCCAAGTTATGCAAGAAATGTATTTTATGGTTCACAAATCATACATTTTACACATACAAGTAGCCAAAATTAGCGTTTTATTAGATCTATTTTTCTTTTTTTTCAGGATTGAAACTATGTGCATTTTTACATAATTTGCCACGAATATAAAACATTCATAAAAAAACGAATTTATCCACTTTTTGCTAATTTTGTTTTTCCTTTCTTTTAAAATCCAAAACCAGAATTAAAAATGTAGTTCTTTATGAATGAAAACACATTTTATTCTAGTAAATATTTATGAGGATTTACATTTTTTTAAATTTTTTTTATCTCATGTAACATTTGCAGCTGTAGATGAGTTTTATTAAAACTGGATTGTGTGCAAAACGTCTCTTTGGATGGTAAAAGGTGCAGACCCCTGGGCTAGGCTGCTTTCCCTGATGTGGACTCCGATTTGACTCCAGATGGATGGAAGGACAGAGTAAAAGGGAATGTAAATGGACTCATTTCCATTTTCTTATCCCTTCTACTGGAATGAGGTTTGCGGTGTAACAAAATCCTTTTTTTTCTATTCAAATGCACAAAACTGCTGCAAGTTCAATGATAAAACATATTCAACAACTAATTCCTGCATGCTTCTAGGATAAAACAAGAACAGGAACTGATAATACATTAAAATAATGGAAAACTTTAAAAAAAAACATGTGAAACTAGAGAAAGAATTATTGAAGTTTCCGATTAACTGCTTGTACTGATGGATATTTCATGATTAACATTTTTGCTTTCTAAAACACATCTTACTGAAAAAGAGAAGCGTTAACAGCGAGCTCCAGATATCGATCAAAAAGCCTGATGTCATATAACAGCTACGTATTTCTGCTCACCAACGTGGGACGTGAGCTTTTCTCACCTCGCTGAGCTTGTTGAGCGGCTCCAGAACTTCCTTCTCAACCGTCATCTCAAAGTCGGCCAGAAGGCTGGCCAGCATCTTCTCCATGAAACAGCACATCTCCAGAACTCTCCTGGAATAAAAACAGGTTCCAAAGCAGAAGGTCAAAGGGCCGTAAAAGTTGAAGCTGTTTTTATTTTTATCATTATAATATACCCTGATAATCTTCCGAGATGCTGCCTGAAATTAAACCTGTTCCAACCTAAACCCATAAATAAAGAGAAAACTCCATCCTGGATTCTTCTGCTTCTGAATCCTGGAGTTTATCACCTGATTGAGGACTGTGCATCAAAGTCCTTCAGGCTCTCTGCCATGCTGATGGACAGCAGCATCAGTGGAAGTTTTTTCTGCAGAGACAGAAGCACACGTGTTTGTTACAGAAAACCGTGAAAAACTTTAGACGCTGCCTGATAAACAGAGGCCTACCATCCTTTTTTCTGCCTCCAGTCCCAGAGGGCTCTGCATGCAGGCCTGCAGCTTCTTATGGAGGACCTGCGCCGCCTTCTTGGCTGGCTCCACCCGCTGCTCCACCTGCATTCATCAAGAGACACAAAAACTGGTCAGAAGCGTAGCGTACAGTCAGAAAAACCAGGCAATCACCAAAGACAAGGGAAGTGGAAAACTGCACCCCCTGGCTGCCACAGGAACGCGAATGGTTCAAAACTCACTGATAACGATGAGAAAACAGATAAAAATATCAGCAACGCGGCAGCTTTTCAACGGATTCATAATATTACCATGTTTGTTATGCATCAAAGTCCTAAAAACGTAACGTGTTATAGCAGATGAATGTAAAAAATGACAGCTTTTATCCAGACACATTTGACTTTACTGAATTTACGTCACTGAGCGTCAGACGTATTCTTCGGTACACCGCTGTTTCTGGGTCGCATTCTCTGCTTTTGTTTGATTTTTATTTCTTTACCAAAAGCATGATAGTTTAAGCTAGTGATTAAAGGCTGATATGGATGCAAACAGGACGCAATGCAAGTGAAAGCACGTTCTATCCGCTGTTAATGCACAATTTTGTTATCTTTTGGTCTAAAAACTCTAGAATATTTATCTTTATAAATTATATAGAAAAAACCGTATGCCCAATAAGTTGTCTGTTGTGTAAGAGAAGAAAATGATATTTTATTCTTGTTGGGGGAAGGAGGAGGGACCTGGATTTTTTGTTATTATAAAATTGATTGCATGCATAAGATACGGCACTTATCAATGCATCTTAATTATCAATTAACTAAAAGAAAAAAACCTTCCTACCTGGTTGTTTGTTTAATCTAGTCCCCCTATAATGTACCTTCTCCTTTGACACTAAAATAGGCTTTGGTAGGCAGTAAAATAATTTCCAAAAACAACCAAATAACCACAAATTAATAACCATTGCCCTGCACAGGCAGTAAATACATAATCATGTTTATAACATATGCATAAATATATGTGGTGGGCTATGGTTGTAGCTGTCGCAGACCAACAAACCTAAAACTGTTTCTGCTTCGTCAGTTTTTTCTATTTGTAAATCATTATGGTTACATGAAAGCAATATTTGGTTTAAGGTTGTTTTTTCCGGTTTGGGAAAGAATCGGGGGACACGGTAACTCTTGTTTGCATTTTTTAAAATAAATTATGTTAAATGGTGATGGTACAGTATTATTTATATAGGCTATTGAATAAATAGTTTTTATTTGCATGTTGCATGTCCTGGGGGCAAGTAAATATGTGTGCAAAGTATTTTAAGAGTGCTGGTCAGTGATATTAACATTTTAAAATGCAGAAAGAAGGCTGCACTATGCATACATTAATCTTTAATCACATAGAAACCTTTCAGCTTTGGGCCTTCCTCAGTGGGTCCCCCACAATGTTCTGCTTGGGACCCATGGGGGAACTTGAGACGCTGCATTACAGAGTCATAAAACCTTAAAACATTTAAAGAATGAAACTGAAAGAAATCCCATTTGGCATTTCCCTTGTAGCCACAGCTCTGGTAAAAGAGGAAGTGAGAACCATCTTAGGACGACAGGGACAGTTGTCTTGATTCAAAAAGCTACAGCTAAACATTTAGCTCCAAACTTAATAATTCCTTTACAAGCTGAAAATCTAGTTTGTAAACTGGAGACTTAAATATTTGGCTAATATGCTATTTCACTTGTCAATAAGTGGATGTGGACTATCTAAATATAAGAGATGGTTTGAGCAACAATTCAGTATCAGCTTGCTAACTAAATATTTACCTCAGCAATGGTTGACTCTGAGCCTCAGAGCTAAATATTTAGCTTGCTAACTAAATACTTAAGATTGCTAGCATAGCAATATTTAGCTTGCTTATAAACTATTTAGCTTGCTAGCTTAGCAATATTTAGCCAGCAAGCTAAATATTAAGCATGTTAGCTTAGGGATAGTTAGCTTGATAACTAAATATTTAGCTTGCAAGCTTAGTAATATTTAGCCAGCAAGCTAAATATTTAGCTCTGAGCCTCAGAGGTAAATACTTAGCTTACTAGTTCAGCAATATTTAGCTTGCTAACTGAATATTTAACTTACTAGCTTAGCAATATGTAGCCAGCAAGCTGAATATTTAGCTTGTTAGCTTAGGGATAGTTAGCTTGCTAACTAAATATTTAGCTTGCAAGCTTAGCAATATTTAGCCAGCAAGCTAAATATTTAGCTCTGAGCCTCAGAGCTAAATAATTAACTTACTAGTTCAGCAATATTCAGCTTGCTAACTGAATATTTAGCTTACTAGCTTAGAAATATGTAGCCAGTAAGCTTTAGCTTGCTAACTTAGCAATACTCAGTTTGCGAGCTATTCTGTCTCAATCTATATATTTAGTTAGTAAAATAATCATTTAGTTATTGGCCTAAACTTTGAAATATTATAAATAAAAAACAAAGTGAAATTATGACTTTGAAAATGAACTATTTTTGACTGCATGGCTTTACAAAATTTACACCCTTACGAGACTTACATATTTTCCATGAATGTTCTTTTTGGTGCGCAGTTTATTGAAGGAATCAGCATACAAAGTATATCTTTGCATGTGAAATAAAGTGACCATCTTCAACTACGGTGAATTATAAACAGACTCAAGAACAAATAGCTTTTAAATTCCTTCTTTGGGTGCTTGTTTTTAGCTCTCCAAGCTCCTGCTATCAGACTCCATTTCCCTTTACTTCCTCCTCCTAAATAGATTAATGACCATATAAATCTTCGTCTTACAAACCAAAAGCAGAACTGGAGACTTTGATATCACTACTCCTGTTTTATGCAGTAATGTCCCTATTTCAGTGTTCTATTGCAGCTGTTCTGTGATGCAAGCCTGAAGAAGTAATATTACATTTTGGAACAGTTTTGAGGAAAATTTATTTTATTTTTGTTTGTGATACCTTTGGAATAGTATCAAAGGGAGGACTGTTGCGGGAAACAATTACTTTGTCCCTGGGGTTTTAATAACAATCTGAATCTCAGTCTATACATATCTACTTTCTGCAGATGGACCTTTAACAGACTTTGCTTATTGCGTCTGTAAGCAAATCCATGACCTCGTCTGGGGGACTATAGCAGATGGTGTTTTTCTTAGGAGAAAAACTATAAAAATGTGTTTGTACTTCCTAGAGGGGGTCAGTCAATGGTGAATATTAGTGGAGACTGATCTGTTCTGGTTGATCAACTAGAAATATGTAATAAAAGCTCTCGGAGGAAACTCTTTCTCATCCTTTCTGAATATTATTATTATTATAATTATTGAAGCATCAGGTGTGTTTGCAATAACAAATCCATAAACCATTTATAATTCACTTTGGATATAATTGAATGCAGCGACTGACACATAATTGCAAGTTTTAAACAAGGTTACATAAATAAATAAAATGAAAACAATCAAAGACAGTCCTAATATGCGTCTCTCACCTGCACCAGGTCCTCATGTAGAAGATCAGTGGCGTCTTGTGACCTACAAGAAATAAAAAAATTACAGATTAGATTATAAAAAACAAGCATCAGCAAAGGATAATTACTCTGTTATTAGCAGACCCGGAAGACCGCGCTAGGCAGAGTTTGCTCATGAACCATTCGTTTGATTCAGGACAGTCAACACGTAAACATGCATATCTAAATCGAGCTTCTGGTGGAAAAAATAGCTATTAGCTTGACCAGAATGGCAGCATTTAGACAGAAAAAAGACATTAAACAGATGGTGGCAACGGTGAAGCAGATGGACTGAAAGCTGGAAATGATTCTTCTTCTTTATGTTTCTGTTTTTCCCTTCAGGAGTCGCCAAAGCGAATCATCTGCCTCCATTTAGTCCTATCCTCTGCATCCTCTGCCCTCACACCAACCAGCATCCTTCCACCAATATAATCGTCGTCTCTCCTCCGTCTCGCCTCCCTGACTTTATCCCCAAACATCTAACATGAGCTGTCCCTCTGATGGACTCATTCCTGATCCTATCCATCCTCGTCACTCCCGAACAGAATCTCAACATCTTGAGTTCTGCAGCCTCCAGTTCTGCTTCCTGTCTTTTCCTCGTTGGTTCTGTCTCTAGAACGTACAACATCGCTGGTCTCACTACTCACACCTTTCCCTTCATTCTTGCTTGTCTTTCTCATTTACACACATGTATTCTGTCTTGCTGCGACTAATCTTCATTCCTCTCTTTTCTAGTACACACCCTCTCTCTAGCTTTTCCTCCACCTCCGTCCTGCTCTCACTGCAGATCACAATCTCACCTGCAAACATCTAAGTCCATGGAGACTCCTGTCTAACATCATCCGTCAGCCTGTCCATCACTAAAGCAAACAAGAAGGAGCTCAGCCGATCCTTGATGGAGTCCCACCTCCATCTTGAACTCCTCTGTTACTCCTACAGCACACCTCACTGCTGTCTCACAGCTCTCATATATATCCTGCACCACTCTAACCTACGTCTCTTCTACTCCAGACTTCCACAGCTCTTCTCTTAGCACCCTGTCATACGCTTTCTCTAAATCTATAAAGACACAAGCTCCCTCTGACCCTCTCAATACTTCTCCATCAGCATTCTTGAAGCAAAAATAGCATCTGTAGTACTCTTTCTGGGTATGAAACCGTAGTGTTGCTCACAAATGCTCACTTCTGACCGAAGCCTAGCTTCCACCACTCTTTCCCACAGCTTCATTGTATGACTCATTAACTTCATTCATCCGTAGTTACCACAATTCTGCACATCTCCCTTGTTCTTAAAGATCGGCAGCAGAAAACTTTTCCTCCATTCCTCAGGCATCTTCTCAGTCTTCAAGGTTTTATTAAAGAACCTAGTAGGTTCTTCAATAAAACCTTGAAGACACAGAAAATGGCTTAGGAATGGAGGGAAAAGCTGGAAATGAATAATTAGCGAAGAAATTTATGACAACAACGTTGAACATTTTGTAAGTACTTTCCTCTTTGATTGTGTTGCACGAGTTGTTGCTTTACTGCACAGTCTTGTCAGGTCCTGTAGGGGGAGCAGGAGAGCGCTCAGGCTGCTAACGGCTCGGCTAAACCGATCAGGGTGCGTTAGCTCGATTAATTGGAGTTCAGTTCGGTTCGACTCTAGCCGTACCAAGGTGGATAAATGCATTTCTGAAGTCCAAACCCAGTTGGACACAGGGGATAATTCGTTTTTTCCAAACCCCTAAATATATGTGAAATTAGCTGAGAGACTTGGGCACACCGTGGCTCAAGAGGTTCTGGTACTGAGATAAGTATGTTGACCGGAGAGGATATCAGACTCTTATATGGAGGACCAAAACGGACATAATTAAAAATAAAAGCAGAAATATGTATTTATTCTGTTTTTCCTTATGCATTATTTTTTGAGAAGAAATGGATATTCAGGGCTGCAACGAATTGATTACTCCAACAGCGTTCTCACAGGTCTACCTAAAAAGTCAATCAGACAGCTGCAGCTGATCCAGAACGCTGCTGCTCGTGTCCTCACTAGAACCAGGAAAGTAGAACACATCACCCCAGTTCTAAAGTCCTTCCTCTGGCTCCCTGTAGCTCAGAGAATAGACTTCTAAATACTCCTACTAGTTTATAAATCATTGAACGGTTTAGCACCAAAGTATGATGAAAACCTGCTGTCACCATAGCAACCCCCTAGACCAATCAGGTCCTCCATCTCTAGTTTATTAATCATCCCTAGAACCAGAACCAAACATGGAGAAGCAGCTTTTATTTTCTATGCTCCATAAATCTGGAATAAACGTCCTGATGACTGCAGAGCTGCTGAATCGTTTGGTTCTTTCAAATCAAAGAATAAAACTCTCCTGTTTAGAGCTGCCTTTGATTAATATTCTAATGTTAATTGTGTGTGTGTTAAGTCTGATTCTTAATTGCTGCTTTTATACTTAATTATAATATATATATGTATATATATATATATATAAATCACGTAAAGCACCTTGAATTACTTTGTTGCTGAAAGTGTGCCATACAAATAAAATTGCCTTGACTATATATTTTGTTTTTCCTTGCCAGCGTCAAGCCACTTCCTCCAAAATCTGGAGAACTACTGGGTCAACTTCATCATCCATGTCAGAAGTTAACTGGAGTAGCCTCTCACTCAAAATGTCTACGAAAAACAATAAATAGTCATTGCTGACTGTGTTACTTTCAACGTGCCTTAATTCTTCTGCAGTCGTCTGTGACGTCTCTGGTAGGACTTCACTTCCTATCAAACAGAAACGGGCGAAACCGCAGGCATGAACGATCCATCTGCACGTGGATCCTTCCTGTTTATCGACCAATAGTAGAAGAGTTGGGCAAAGAGGGGCCGCCCTCCTCATTCGCATACTGAGGCAGAAATGCAAAGTTAGGTAAAGAGGAGACGAGGGGAATGTAAAAACCCTATATCTATATAGGGGATATGGAGTTTTTACACAAACAGCTTGCCATGTTTTCTCCTCATCTAGTCCAACTCTGCATCGCTGGAGGTTAGGAATCTGTTTGTCCTGTTCAACAGTTATCTTTGTTTTAAATTTATTGCGCCACAATGATCTGCTAAATGCCGCTTTGTTTTTTTGTTTTGTTGAAAAATTGTATCAGATGTAATACTGATCCCATTAAATATATAAAACAGACATTTATGCTCTAAGAGAAATAACAGAAAGAGATTAAAATCTAATGATTTTGAAATTTCCATTTGGGTTTCTGCTGCCTCTATTAAAAACCCAAACATCAATAAAACCATCCATCCTTTTTGCTTTACATTTTTTGCTAACAGAAATCTTGTGCTTCTACAAGGCGTATAACTGTATAATTATGTGGTCACAATGAGCTACCGGTTAAGCCCCGCCCACCACTTTAAACTCCATACCTTCTGCACGACGGGTTCCAGGGAAGACGAAAACAGCCACCTCTCCCTCGCTGGTGATAGGAAAGCCCGAGTTTCTGGGAGAAACTCGCTTCAAGAGACCCAAAGACTACCAGCCGACGAAACCCCCTCTGAGTTTCAGACTGTTGAATGCTTAGAAACGGGAGCTGAGCCACGTGTGCCGAGAGCTGAACTAGCCAAAATCCGCATTCAGCCGCCGCCACAGAGCCGATAAGAGGTGAATGCTGGGGGCCCATCGCTACACAGCCAGGAGGAACCCGGAGCCAGGAGCTTCCCAGCACTGCTAGCCAGATTAGCAACCCTTTGGAGAACCCCCTCCCCCCATCAACATGCAGCAACTCCTTAAACGTTTATAATGTCTGTTTGGGCAGAAGCAAATTAGTTAGGAAAACAAATTTTAAAGGTGTTTCCTTTTTTTATTGTTAACTTGTTTAAGTTTTCATTCTGCTATCTTTAGGTAAACCAGGCCTCAGCCTGAAACTTTAAATCGGTGTTTTAAAAGACTGTTGACGACAAAGAGTCGATTTAGATCCTGCAATTTGAGCAGCTCAATCCAACAAGAGCTTAATTTTCTTTGTTTAATGTTTAATAAACATGCTAGAACTGGTCCCAACAGCATCCAGTGGCTGCCGCTAGCCCTGCGCTAGGGCAAGACCACGCGATTGGCCCAGATGTACATTCAATCCGTAAGCCATCAAAGGTGTTCAAATAGAGATCGTTTCAGAGAAGATTAAGAACAGAAACTAATCTTATTAGCCGTGTTTGTAGGGTTGCCAACCATCCCATAAAATACGGAATCGTCCCATATTTGACAATTAAATGTGGCGTCCCGTTTTGAACGAATAATGCTGCGTTCACACCGCACAGTTTCTCTGCGTCAGGCAACGGACTCAACGAATGAAATTTGACGCATGTAAATTGAAGCTTACAACGTTTGCTTCTAAGCAAAAAGGAGCGCGTGGGCGGGGCTTCCTCTGTTGCCGTACGTTCTGAACTATGGCGGACCGTAACTAGAGAGTGGCAACGTCACAAAGTTAGACAACGTCGACATCGTGTGCTTCAGCGCTCATTATTCAGATGCGTTCTGAGTTTGGGGAGCTTAACCATTTGCTCCAGGAGCTGCTTATCGCTTTCAGCGCTACTTCTGTCTGTCCCGCGCCTAATTTTACGACCTCCTCGGTCGCATCGGAGCTTAAATCTCCTACCAGGACACCAACTACAGGTTCTCTGTTCCTCTTTAGGAGCGCCTGTCCGTCTGACTTCGGTAAGTGTTATTTCTGATTTTTTAAATCTGCGTTTGTTAAAAATGTTTTCACTGGACCCGCGCTTCATTCAAGATACGTGTATAGTGACATCACTACAGTGAGACGCTCTGATTGGTTGCTGCGTTAACTGCGTTGGTTCCGTCAAAATTAAGCTAGCTGAACTTCTGCGTTGCTGAGTTGTCGTATGAAACGCCCGTAAAGTTGACGGAGCCAACGTACACGACGCACCTCAGAGACTTTGACGGACCTCTGACGTACTCTACCGTAGACTTTACATGGAATCTTGCCGCAACTGGCGCTGCCGTATGAGGTTGGTCTGAATGCAGCATTAGAGACGCTATTTGTTCCGTATTTTCATAAATGTCCAATATGTGTGTCGGTCATAGGCTTCATATTGCCTTAGTCTAACTATGTAGCCTATATAAGAATAAAAAACAAATCACCCAGCAACAGTGAGCAAAACTGCTCTGGCTGCGGGATCTAAATGGACCGCAAACTGTTTGTGTTTGTGGCTCGCGCATGACTGAGAACCTTCACCAGCATATCTTAAATCTTCCTTGTGCGTAAGTGTGCTTTACTTAATATAGTAACATTACCTCAGTATAAGAATAGGAGAAAAATAAACAAAAGTCTGCTTGTGTACAAGGATTACAAGTTATTATCTGAAACACCTAGGCCACGATTTCATACAAAAAAAGCTCAAATTGGTATATCTAAACCTAAAGAAAGGACGCAAATGGTAATTCATTTAAAAATTATATCAAAATAAAGCATTACAGAACTTTATAGAAGTGGATTTAGCTGTAGTATGTGGGCATTTTAGAATGAAAGATATATAAAAGAACTACAAGTGACATTTATTTGCTGGGTTAGGGATTAGGTATAAAAATGTCCGACTCACTGACAGCGGACAGCTAGTACAATGCGACTCTGAAGCCCCGCCCCTCACACGCATGCACAACGTGAAACGAGTATCAGCTGAATGGAGCTAAAAAGCAGCAGCACTGAAGAAAAGATTGGCATTGAAGAATAAAGACGGAACTGTGAAAACTTGATTGTGAGTTCATTGTGTTAATGCAAACGTTTTGAGTTAGAAAAAAAAAAAATCAATTTTTATTTGACTTTCAATACAGCAATTTTCATTACATTTATTTCAGATTCAAAGTAAAAAATGTTCAGTTACCATTACATTTTTCAATGCTAAATTTTATTTTCAGTGCCAATATTTCTTTTCGGTTTCATCTTAAGATGATATCGTCCTGATCCCATAATCTAACAAACATTATCGTGAGATAGAAGGAATGTAAAGCCACTTGAGTTTGAATAAAATAGTCTTAAAAATACGGTATTTGTGGCAAAGGCAATTTTATCTGCATGGCGCACTTTCAACACGAGGTAAGTTAAGGTACGTCACATGATTCAGTGGTAAAGACACAAACAAAACATGATAAAAGCATAGAAAGGAAACAGCAATTTAGACATAGGGGATGATCTGGAGGTGAAATGATGCAAGTTGTAGACGCTATGTCTTGTTAAACACTTGATTTGATTATTTTCCTTTCTTCAGTGTAACTAACTAAACACGAATCACTCGTTATGTTCTGAATTCGTTAAAGTTAACCAATACTATGAACCAATACTTAAAATGTGGAAACTCTACAATAATTTCACAGAAAATGTTTATAAAAATGTTCATATATTTTACGTATGAAATTTTATCTTTTTGGTTATTTTTATTTATGTTTTTCAACCTGATTGATCATCATTTGTTGTAAAAAGCAGAGAAGACAACGAATATGTCTTACAGTTCTTTACATTCTTTTGTGTGGTACAAGTATCAGTATTGGTACATGGTATTGGCAAGTACTCAGATCCAAGTATCGGTATCCTATCGGTTTGAAAAAAGAAAAGGTGGTACCATAGCATCCCTATAAAATACATTATATGTGTTACGTCGCTTAAAATTAAACGCTATCAGAACTGTAATCAGCCACGAAAACATCTGACTGGTCTGGCTTTTGTTAGATACTGAGAAAAATCGTGTTAATATCTGGTTCCATATGTAGGTATCAGTAACAATCAGAATCTTATTACAGTGCTCTGCATGAATCACTTCACCACACTACGTTTGTCAGAAAACCTTTAGCTTTCTTTCAGAATCAACATTTTCTATTATATACTACATAATACTCAAAACTACAAAGTGATTTGCCTAACAAATTCATCAAGCCCATGTTGCAAAAATGAGAACACCCCAATTATAGTCCTGGGAGAAAAGCCACGTTTAAGACTACAAACTTCTAATTAACAGGCATTCAACCACAGGTGAGTCTAATGATTCATTTAAGAGGTGACAATAAAAGGGCATTACTTTACAAAGAAAAGGCCTTCCTGTTTCATGCTGTCAGTAATGGCTCCCCATGGAAGACAAATCTGAGAAAGGAAATAATTTCTTTACACAAAAAAGGTGAGGGTTACACGAAGATCAGCAAAGCTTCACATATCAGTCAGAATACTGTAGCAAAAATGATCCAAAAATTTTAGAAAGATGGAAGTGCAACCATCTTACAGAGACGTCCACAGAAGGAGCGTCTTCTGATGAGAAGGGTTGAAGAAAATCTCCATGCAAGTTCACTGCAGTTAGCTAAAGCAGTAGAAAGCCAAACTGGAGCGACCGTTTTCCGGGACACCATACAGCGCACACTGCAGAGGAACGGCATGCTGGGTATTGTCCATGAAGGAAGCCTCTCCTAAAGCCCAGAAAGCACGGCTAGAATCTGCTAGGGCCCATGCTGAGAAAATGAAGACTACTGGGACTCTTTACTCTGGAGTGATGAGACCAAGATCACTGTTTTTGGAGCTAATGGTTTAAAAACTGTATGATGTCGTAAAGGTGAGGATTTCAGAGGAAAATGCAGTGAAACATGGTGGTGGCAGTGTCATCATGTGGGGCTGCATTTCATTGATGGTATCATGAACTCAACAATGTACTGCTCTATACCGAAGGAGAAGATGCTGCCATAACTTTTCCAACATGACAATGATCCAAAAACAAACATCTAAAGCTGCTGCTGCATTTCTGAAGCAGAACAGGATGAAGGTGATTGAATGACCAAGTTTGTCTCCTGATCTGAACCCAATCCAACACCTGTGGGGAATAATGAAGCAACAAGCTGAGAATCCTTCTCCATCCAGCATCCAGGCTCTAAAACAGGTTATTCATGAAGAATGGAAAAAGATAGATGTTGCCTAGATTGCCTAGAAGACTTGGTGCTGTCCTTAAAAATCATGGTGCTCATACAAAATACTAGATGTAGTAGTTTTTGTTGCAGGATGTATTCATTTTGGCTTCAACCATTTTGAGTAAAACTGACGATTTGTGATCTAAATTAGATTATTAACCTTAATTTCATGTTATGGAGTTAAATAAGTGTTCAATAAAACTCAGCCTTGTGGAAAGTTTGGAAATTGTTCTTTTGTTCATTGAGCTACTGATTAAATTCATACTTTTTAAAGGGGGTGTACTCATTTATGCAGAGCCCTGTATATATGTAAACCCCTTCATATGAGTGTAAACTAAATATATCTCCTAAAAAATCTAATGTTTTCTCTGCTCTGAAAAGTCATTTCTGCATATTGGTGTTGAAGTAAGGACAGTTTTTACCATCTAACAGGCAGACTGAGCAAACCCGACAGCCTGACCTGCTTCTGCTGCAGCTGTGGTTCGGCTCAATAAAGGGCTGAAATAGAAGAAATATCTTTGTGCTATTCTCAGAAACACTCTTAACCTGAGTTCTGCCACCGCTGACGGGGAGTAGAGACGCTATGAGACGGTGCTATGAAGCTTTGTGTGTGACCGTCACGGGATCCGGTGCTGCACATTAAAGGAAACATTTATCGGTTCCTGAAGGGGTCAGATAAGCTTCAGCGCCTCCAAGGTTTGGTTTGTTTCCTCCAGTAAAAACACATGAAAAGTTCAAATTCAAAGCATGTTGCATGTTCAGCAAACCACAAGAAGCAAATAAAATGTGCTGTTTTACAAAACTGTAAGTTGAGTCGTGCTGTTGCATGCAGATAATGTAAGCTAAAATAACCAGTTAATACAATATTTCGTGTTAAGCTAGTTACCGTCAACCGTTAACACCCTGCTGGAGCAAAAATATTTAAATCAAGACAAGCTTAGCGTATTAACAAAAATATCTCTTTTTTGGTTGAATTTCTTTTTTGAAAATCTTTCGTTTAAAGATGAGTATTTTTCAGTGTTTAAATCCCAAACGAAGTAAAAGTGAATGTAACTAAACAAACAGTTCTTGTTTCCTCTAAGCTTTGTCCTCCACTTTGGGTTACGCCTACAGAACATCTCTTAAGAACTCTTAATAGTTATTTTTTATTAATTTAGTTACTATTAGTACATTAACAATTCTGAAAGAAAAACATCTTTTTTGAAAATTTTTTTGCAAAATTATATCATTTCAGAAAAATAAAGCTTTCTATTCATTTATTTTTTGGTTAATTCAGAAAAAAACAGCTTTTTGCATTCTTTTACGCATTTTTAAGTTTAAGATATCAGAAGTCCACTGAGCTGCAGAAGACAGCAAGATTTATTTCTTAATATTTAAAAAAAAAATTCTTTTGTTTTCTTATAATCACTAATATTCATATTATAATCCCAAACTAGATCTGTCAAAGAGGTGATGTTTTTCCCGGCGTTTATCTGATCCTCTCTGGATCAACGAATGAATAGATAATTAATTAATAATTAATTAATTAATAGACAATTAATCCCACGGCGTGGAAATTTACTCGTTAAGGCAGCACACACATAAAATGAATAGGAATAAAGGGCAAGACAGTAATCTGTAGAATAATATAAAATAAATAAAATAAAACTATTAATAAAATAACTAAAAGTTGGTGACAGATTTGGATGCAATATCAAGGAAATGTCAGAAACTGGCGAAGGAACGAGTGATTACATTTTGGGGATGATCAGGTTTTATCAGGAAATATAAACTGTACTGAGGTGCTTGACAGAGTTATAATATTTACTAGTTATTGATTTATTTGTTTATTTAAGTTGGGACAGTTTGCATGTATTAAAAAAAAATTTTTAACATGGGTAAAACATAAATAGGCCAGAGCTACCTCAGGGGCTAAAATAAAAAAGAACGCATAGAGACAACAGCAGACAAAGGTAAAAACATACCGCACAGCTGACACGATATACGACAGCATAAGACAGACACGACCATAAAAATGTGAACTTTTAAGATAAAAACAAACACAATAGAGAACAAACAGATGCCATCAAATGTGGGGGGGGGACGACTCAGGACTAGACCCGCTAACTATGGTCAAGAATATTAAAAAATAGATCTGATTGTGAAGGAAACTATAGTCTTTATTTTAGGTGACATAAAACAGTTTTTATTTTATTCGCTTGCAGATCTACTGTAAACTTAATTCATATACAAATCTAAGCTTATAAGTATGAAACGGCACATTATTTCCTTATACGTATAATTTGTATCCATTTTAGTTTATTCCTACTAGTGTTTATTTGAAAAAATATTTTTCAAGAATTTAGCTTTTTTTTTTATGTTTTTCCCTCAATAACATTTATTTTTAAAAGGATGTTTTTCGGTTGAATGAGTACATCTGCCAATCAGGGTCAGTTTATTCATAATTTCACTCTCACAATATATATATTTTCTTATTGTTTATTTAAGTAGACATATTTCGAGAGGTTTTCATTATTTAATTTTGAGCACTTTGGTGTTTCATCATGGAAAGCCAGACGCGTCACAATTCGATAAATTAAAACCTCCCCAAATTTGATATTTATACATGTGAAAATGCTAATAAAACTTATCGAAATAAATATGCATTATTTTTTATTTATAATTGTTTTTATTAATATTTTACCTAGCGCTACTATAAAAAGTAGAATTTGCCCCTCTTAGCTGTTTTGATCTCATATTCTACCACTAAGTAAAGATTTGCCTGCTACTAGTTCCCATTCACTTACATTGGTTTATGCTAAGCTAAAGCAAACAGACTGCTCCCAGATCAGGGGATTTACTAGGCTGGACACAAAATGCTGTTTTAATCACTTATGTAATGCTGGGGAATATGAAAACAGACATTTTAGTTTTACTTAGAGGTGGAATATCGCTTTAAAGCTGCACCTTAGTTAACCAATCAGATATGAGGGTTTGATCAGTGAGACGAAGCTTAAAAATTAATTATTCCATTATGTACTATGTAAAACGTATTTAATCAGCTACCAGCTATCCTACGGCCTTTTTAGTGTTTGTATTCGGTCAACACATCCCCGCTGCAGTGTCTCCACAGCAATATTGCCCCCCTTCAGATAAAAACAGGCATTGCGTGGTCGCCTACTGATGACGATGATTTATTATTGTGATACTCTATTATACTATTTATTGATATTGGTTGTTGCTATTTAGGATGATGCACTAAGTGAGTATTGTAAGCAATTTAAAATCTTGCTCTATGTGCCCCTTTTTGAAGTCTGAGCACCTGGCCCTCTAAAGGTCTCTGCACGGCCCTGGTCTGAATAAAACTGTATTCTTACATTTGAACAAACTTTTTTGTTATGCATTTCTAGCTGTTTTCAAAATCAGATTTCTGATCGATTCAGTCAGTTTATGGTATTTTTATGAGCAGTCTAAACCTTATCCTACATGCATGTGCTAATATTAAAGCCAAGGTGCTCAGCCCCCCTAAAACTCTGATCCTAAAACCATCCCTGACTTGAAGTTGCTTCAGTTTTTGCCTCACCCATAGAGATAGAGTTAAAATATACCTTTGAGCAAATATAAAGGAAAGGGGGATGTTAGCAGGTGCTGTAACACTTCCCTCCAAGGTTGCAACATCAGTGCATGCTGCAGATGCATGCAGCGTAGGTTTATTATTACACCAGAATGCGTCAGAGGAGGGGGCGGTGTCGCCTGCAAATACACCCCTGTAGTCCTGCTGCAGGCAGGCCTGTGTATCACCACCACCAAAAATAAGGAAGGTGTAAAGTTTGGTCAACCACAGGTTCTGCAAAAGCGAGTCAGTGAGTGGTTGCCTGCCTGTTTAGGGTCCTGGATGTTCGCTTTATTCTGCTTTCAGAATTAGAGGTTTTTCAGTGTTATTTTCTCTGGTAATCAGCGAGCTGTGAACGCCGTGGTGGACTCCGTCCTTGTTCAACACAAGCCTTTGTTTAGAAATCCGCTTTTCTTCCACGTGGAAACACAAACGGAGGTTTCCCCTAAAAGAAACAAAAAAAAAACAACCCAACATGTCACTTTGGAGAGGAAGCAGCAGCCGAGGAGGTGTGCAGTGAAGAAGAGCCGACCGTCCTCCAAGAAATCGTTCAGAAAGAAATGATGCTGGGTACACAAATAGTGCCAAATAGTAAAATACTTTCATTCATTCAAGATTTCTTTCTGCGTAAAAGACAACGAAATGACAAACAAGTCATATTTATCCATTTAAATGGTGGATTTAGTACAGATGTCAGCAAAAAAAATATTCTTCCTCCCGTCTGTGTAGCACTGATGATGACAAACCATGCTGATAATAGCTGCTTAAGCTAGCAGCTAGCGTGGTAACCTGCGAACTGTGGAAGTAGTTTTATCCTGTCCGGCGTGGACGCAAAGGCTCATGGGATTTTGTAAATTGATCAAATATGACGATTTGTTGTCTTATAAAGTGAGCAAATGTAAATATGTGCACGAATCTACGCTACGTGCCCCTTATAGACGCTTGTAATTTAATTTGGAAGAATAATTATATTTAGCTGACTGAACAATGTGGACTTTTATGTTACACCCAGAGAAACCACCAGGGGGCCCCAACTTTAGCCCACGGGCCCCACTTTGGGCCCCCCTGGACTAGAGAGAAAAATGCAGCCATGGATCATAAAATACGTGAAGAATGACGTAGAGAAACATCCTTTATAATTATAGTGGCCAGTATAAAGAGTAGAGTTAGAAATGCTATAAATTGTAGCCAAAGGTAACGCTTTGGAATATACCGCCATAAAGTGATTACGCATTTTGATGATGTCATCAAGCTGTGCCTATATAGTTTTTACGAACAGAACAACGTCCCAATTTTTATTCCTCTAGATGTCTAAACTTTCTTTCCCGTATCGTTTTCCTGTCCCACTTTCTTTCTGTCAGTTCAAAGGGGTGTGAATACTTTTACTTCATTCCTGTCCGTATCCAGTTTAAACAACTGCTATCTGGTTAAGATGGGCTCGCGTGAGTCGCAGAAACAGGGGCCACAGAGGCATTGGCCCCTGCTTAAATCCGATTGGCCCCCTGAGGTGCCATTCATGTCCTTTATGAACCATGATCAGGTTATAGGTGGGTGCAATTCCAAGTCCAAACACAAGTGGTGCTAATGAGCCAAATAGTAATTCACCTTTACGTATGAAAATGTCTGATTTATCTTAATATATTTGTTCAATATTTGCCAGTTATATGGAACAGATAAAATGTAAAGAACAAAAATGTTTGACCCATAAATACATTCAGGAGAGTTAGCTGCATGTATGCTAACAATAAAAAATAGCAAATGAGATGAAAATTGTACGACGTAAGACAGCTTACATCGATACGATAATTGTTAAAAAACGTTTTTTGAGGATTGCTGAAATATTAAGTCAAATATACGCCAAAAATGGTTTCCATGTTTTGACAAAAAATATAATCATCTCAGATTATCGGGAGAGACATTAATTGTTTTAAAGTTATCCAGTTAAGGTGGAGTCAGAAAATCAGCATTCAATAAAAAAAATCAGTAATAATCGGGTCAGTTATTCAGCCAAAAATAATGGATTATTGTTTAAAATAAATAGACAGGAGTTAGTTAACTGTGAGAAATCATAAAAGGACGATTACATCACTTCAGTAAATTATTTTAAGTTTTCAAATAGTTGATTAAATAAGATCAGGGTAAAATCTTCCCAAGAATCCACGAGGTTCTGTTGTTAAACAGGAGATTACTTCTCCTGGTGTCCTGTTTCTTTTTTTCCCTTTGACCGACCCAGATATTCTTCTGGTGCCGTTTTTCGCCCACAAACATTCTCAAAAAATACTAGTGTTTAAAAACGAATACAATTCTGACATTTCTTTAATGCTGTTTGGTGTTTTTGTCAAAATACAGTAAAAATACAAGCATAATTATATTAAATGGTTTAAATCTGTCTGCCTTACTAAATCCAGTAGACGTTGGACTAATTCTGGGCCCCACAAACAGAGAAATCCTAGATCCGCCACGGCCCAGAAAGCCCTCCGAGTGTGAACAGGAAGTGCCGTCGGAGAGGTCCAACAAGAAACGAGCGGTCAGGGCTTACCTTGCTGCCGAGCCGAACTGCTTCAGGATGCTCAGAGACTGCCGCAGCATGCTGGCACCGGAGTGCAACCAACCTCCGCCGTCCCGTTCAGACGATCCCGGTCCAAGCGGCCAGAAAATGTCCAGAAAAGCTCCAGATCTGGGTTCCTTCAGCAGCAGCAGGGGACACGGGTGAGCTGGGTGGCGGTGCGTCTCCTCTAGAGTGTTTCTGTGGCCGTTCAGGCCGCGGGTTTTCGTTCTTGTTTCAGCAAAGGAGGAAGTTGCTCAGATGAAACGTCAGCAGCGAAAGGGAACAGATGGTTTCTTTTATATATATATATATATATATATATATGCATATATATATATTTCAAGGTCTTCCTCTCACGTCATGATTTCACACCCAAACAGCCCACTGACACTGAATCACAGTTGGGAGGCGAACTGAGGGTCCTGGGCTCCAGTTAGCCTCCAGCTTTAAGACATTTTCTAACAGTGGGTGCTGCAGCTGGAAGGATGTGAAATATCTGAAAGAGGAAACTGTCAGCGTTGATTGAGACATTTTGGTTCCAACTTACAGAAGAAGAAAAAAAGAATATCCTGATTTCACTGAAGCAGATTTTTATACAATTTGCATCAGATTTTTGCCGATGTCATTTTCAGACCATTAAAGCTGTGCTTTGTTTAGCTGCAGCAGCTGAGCAACGTGAGCCTCTGTTCCATCCTGCAGTTTCATTTCTTATCACCTGTTTGCCTTTTAGAGGAACTTCTCTTCACATGTCGCCAACCCAAGGCGATCGAGAACAGAAGAGGGAACCAATCTATTGATTTAAATCTCTAGTTTTCATTCTGATCCTGAAGATCCAACACAGATCAGCCTTCCACCAAATTTTCCTTTCTGTTAGACTGTGATTGGTTATATTCTCATTAAAATTGTGGCAACTGTGCAGCTGATTCAAAGGTAGGTGATGCAGGCTCTGACTGTAACCTCAGTGCCAGATAGATACTTCCATCTAGTGGTGAAACTAAGTGCAAACAAATAAAAGTTGTTTTAAGTTATAGATAACGATATCTAGATATTAATCGATACTAAAACTGGTATCAATATTTTGGAGGATGGAGGAAGGATATACTTTCTGAATGCACAAGTTTGACTAGAAATGTTATTTAAATATGTTCTTCCTGTTTCAATTTTTTGTTAACAAATTCTCATATTTAGTGCTGTGCTTTTTCTTATTTCAAGACCTCATTATTTAACGTTTAAAATTGTGTTATCGTTCACCTGTGTCTCTTGCACCCTTAATGCTGTTCTTAAATTGTTGGGGGTTTTTTTCAGTTTCCCAAATCTCTGAATTTTAATAGTTCTGCTATTAGTGTAGAATAATCTAGTTTTGTAATGTCTATGTATTGTAGTTTTTAAACTAGAGCAGATTAAAGACGTTCAGAATGGAGAAAACGTTGGTGTAAACGCCCTTTAGCCATTTCCTGAATCAGAAGCTAGAAACAGAAACAAACTTCAGCCTCGTATATAAATGACAGAATAAACTTAATTTAGTTCTAGAATGTGCTCTGCTGTCATTAAGTGACGTTAAATCCCCTAAATTAAGTTCACATTAATCCTCCAGGATTAACTAATAATCATAAAGATGATAAATCATCATCAAATCAACTCCAACCTCGGCTAATCGTGTTAGCATGTCGCGCATTAGCATAATGCTAACGGGTTTTTCCCACACAGACTTTTTACTTTTGTTACTTGAGCTCTGGTGACACAAGAATTATGCCTTTTGATTCAATGTGTAATCATGACTTGTCTGAATTTAAAATGACCAGTTAATCAAAAAATAATTTTGTTTTAAGTTATAATAATACAAAATACAACTTGATGCGTAAACAGCCCAGTTTCCCTCTTCCGCACAAAAGAAAGCACCATAGTGCAGTTTTATTTACAGAGAGCTGTTTTTATGAAGCATTTGACAATAACGTTACTGTGGTATCGTGATCCGGCTTAAGATGTTTGAAAGATGGCTGATGTTGTTAGCATTTGCTTTGTATTTACGTAATTCTGCCGGCAGTTGGCTTAACTTAAAAATTCTGGTGTAAAACTTTAACATTGTTTTTTGTTTTGTTTCCTCGATGTTTTATTTTTTAAGAGTGTGCGCACTTTTGAAAACATTGCTACGTGAAAAGTTTAAGGGAAATTGTTTCCAATTGATTGTAGGGCTGTGTATCCATTCAAGTTTCAAGAATTGATTCTAATTCTCAAGAGTTAAAAATGGATTATCACGATCTGATCCGACCCGATTTGATCCAGATCGATATAGATATGGGTCAGTCCTGTTAAACATTTTTTAACTGTTATCTTAGTTATATCCCTTTAATTCAATGACTTTAACACTGGGTGAGGAACAGGTTACCAGGAAAAAACTGTGTTAACACTTTCAGAACCAAGCCTTAAAATAGCTTTTCGATTTTCCATTCCTATATTAGCTCAAAAAAAAAAAAAAAAAAAAAAATCCCGGGACAAACTGTTAAGTCAAAATGTTCTCCAACACAATCCTGCTTCATTATTTACATTTGATTTTTTTCAACTATAAATGAAGGTTGTTGTTATTAGATATATCTACTTGTTCAACAAATTGGTGTTTTTAAATCACCGTAGTATCGAATCGAGTTTGAAAGTATGGTGACAAAACTAGATGGGACAGTTCACTTTCTATGTGAACTAGTTCAAAGTCCAGTTCACACTTTGTAAAATGAACTGGTTCAGTTGATTCACACAAGTTTCAAAAATGAACTAGTTAAAGTTCCCCACCAAAAACATTTTTTACTGCGAGCTATTTCCCTCAGAATTATGAAATGTTCCAACAGTTGCCAAACATTCAGTCCACACATACCCAGCTGCAGTCTTTACCCCATACAATATATATCCTCAAAAACATGTTTTTTATTGTTTTTCGAGAAAATATTAAACAATCAGAGGTAGGAATGAACTAGTAGTGGGCAACATAAATTATATAAATATATCCAAAGGCAGGGTCATAAAGCTGTGCCTACATACTTTGTATAATTTGCACGCCAGGATACTAATGTTCAGTTTTTGTCTTTACACTAGATATTGATAAGTTTGCTCTTTTGTTAAAGCATTTTCAAATCAAATATTTGCAGTTTTCCATTTTTGTGCGATATTGTGTAAATAAGTAATCAGGACGGCAGACAATGTTGAACTTTATTTTCATATCTAGCTTTTATTTTGTCTAAAATACCTTCACCTTTATGTAAGTTTAGAGAAATTTGTGTTGAATTGATTTGAAAAAACAATTTTTTTAATGCATTTTGCACAATACATGTTTTTTTAAATGGTACGTAAAACCTTTTTGAAGTTCTGCTGTAATGTATCTGGAAAGCGACAAAGTTCATAAGCAGCCATTTTGACATATACTGTATATATAGACAGAATATATATATATATGTACCACAGATAGATTAATCGCCCTGCCCTAGAAGGAACCATCTGTGCTGGGGTAGAAAAATAAGTCTGTAGCTTCAGTGTATTTCACAGTGAGATACCGCTGCGTTAAAAATGTGCATTACTGTTAACGCAAATGTTTTGGACTTAAATTAGTGCTAATTCATTAGCGGAAGTAGCCGTGTAGACCTTCACAATAAGAGCATTCATTTCCTGATGTGATGAACCAGAGAATCTGCTGAGTTTTTTGCATATAGGAAAATGGTAAATTGTGACATCTGATTTATTTGATGTGTAACACAGACTGGTTTTATACAGATATTAAGTTTGTTCAAGTTTTTTTGGTTACGTTTACCTGTTGTTATTTTTCATACGAGACCACACATGCAATGTGATTGTGAAGTACAAAAAAAAAATCTGCATCTGGATTTGTCCTGTACGCTGAAAATGGTAGTTTTTTTGGTCATATTTAGGAATGGTGATTAATTAAATCCAAATTTTTCAATTGACAGCCCTACTAAAGCTAAAAGAACCAAGGGGTTTTGGACAAAGTTTGTATGTTTTCCATTATTTAAGCAAAGTCTCAAAAATACAGGTTTGATCCCTAATCCAAGTACATGTATAATTATGAATGGTATAAGTACAAGCCTATTAAACATGTTTAATTTTCAAGAATGTTTTGTTTACTAGCAATCAGAAACTGGCACTATTGCTCAAAACAATATTAGAGCATTGTATTTTTGACTAGTAATGCAAATTTTCTCTCAAGATCTCTAAGAATTGCTGTTGTGGTACTTTTGTGGTATTGTGATGCATCTCTAGATTTACGCCTTATAATCAGGGGCTAAAGAAAGTTTGAATGATCCTGGCAGCTAATGTCTCATTTAGAGGCTGACCTTTGGCTGCCCTAACAACATTACAAAATGCAGCTCTAACTTAAAATAAACTGTGTTAATCGGTCACAAGTAATTTAATTAAATTCAAAGTTATTAACCTAACCTAGAAAGTTACAAAAAGTTACTTAAATTTAAATATCTTCCATTTAACACAATTTATTTAAATCGGGGCTGCATTTTCTTTTTTCAGTGTATACACTGATGGAGAATGGATCTAAACTTCTCCTGAGTAACGCATGCCAGAAATAAGGTCCAGATTGCAAAATAACATGTAAATAATAAAAATAATAAGTAAATAATAAATACAAATAACCAGTGGTGCAATGAAATGGCTTTCCATCACAACTCATCCATTGTTTTCCTATATTTTTAGAATACGCTTAAATCCTTTTGGAGTCTGTTTTTAATACTTCAACGGCCTCATCTCCCAGCTGCACTTGAATGCAGCACATGCAGCTGTTGGGGGAATTCACTTCCATCAACGGGGATGACGTGTAAATGCGGCACAGCTGTGAAACACTGAAGAAACCCGGAAGAACCGACCCGATTAGCTGAAGGTTTGAGACGCTGCGGCGAGGAAGCTACGCGGTTTGTGAAACAGATCCCGGCTGCAGCGATTCTGACGGAAGGAATCCAAACCAGAATCATCTAGTTTTATTTTTTTTTTAAAAAAAACAAAAAACATCAGCAACACATCCAAGTAACTGTTTATGAAATATAAACTTCCTCGACGTTCAAAACAAGAACAAAACAAACAGCAGGGTAAGATTCATATTTTTATAAACAGTTTTCTGTTGTTGCATCAACAAAATCAAAAAAAAAAAATCCTCACTGTAAAACATGTAAACTTTAATTAGATAACTGGGGAATATTTATGAATCCAAAGGAATTAAACTGTTAGCAGCTTTAGACGTTAAAACCCTGGTGAGAACCGATGAGGAGGCAGTGAAACGCTCGGTAAAGCAGCTCAGGTTTCCCCTCAGAGGCTTTCCAGAGGTTGCATTCCTCCCCATCCAGCTTCCACCACCTGGTTCTGCTGTCCGCGCTGTCAGAGAAGTCCCACGTCCCTCCCATCTGCGTCGGGGCGACGCTCAGGAGCAACTCGCCGTCGGCCCTGCTCCCTCCAACCGTTCCCCTGAGACTGAAGAGTGTTGAGGCTTCCAGGCGAGGTTCTAGCGCTTCGCTTGGGCCTCTTCAGCTGCAGCAAAACAGAAAAACAAGAGTCAGGACCGTCTGATGGATTTTTATGTTTCCTGTTGGAATTCTGTATAATTTAGGCTGCAAACTGCAAATTCAAAATGTTCCTCTCGAGCTTTCAAAAGTGATTTTGAAGTGAAATAATTTTAATGCATCACATGTGAATTTCCGCTTGTTTTTATAGCCTTTTGATGAAATCAATTCAAACTTTCATGTTTTATTGAAGACGATGTTCCTTCATCTGAAAGTCTACAGCTCGCTTTTATGGGACGGGAAGAAAACCCAGAACTTTTATAGAAAAACGGATCAGAATCGGCGCTGCTGCCCGTTTTCTATCAATTTCTATCAGATTGGAAAGGGAAAAACAAAAACCACTGCGGATGTATGAAAATATCGATACGCCAATATATTGCGATATTGTTTGACGCGATATTCAAATAGAATTTGAATGGAACCATTGATGACAAATTTTTGTAGTAAAATCAAAAATATGACCGCTAGTTTTTGATTTTCGGCTAATAAAACTGGAAGCGTTATGTGTCAAACAGGTTGAAGTGTCTAGATTAGGGTGACAGCTTTTCTACGGTTACATTCTGTTTTAGTCATAGCATCGTGATTAATCGCAATATATCTTATCGCCAGATTCTTGCCAATGCACGTCCCTACACACCACAAACGCGCTCAAATACAAGCTTAGCATCAATCGAACTCAGAATCTGGTGATGCAGAATGTTGCGATACCATGAGTAAGACTATATATTGTGATTTTTTAAATCAGAATTAACTGTAAAGAAACTGTCACTGCATTCTAAGCACTGCAACGCGTTTCATCCATAAAACATCCAGTTATTAGATCTAGTTTATCCACTGGAACCAAGAAGGTGAAAACTGCCTCCAGCTGCTGGTTATACTTTTGATTTTACCACATAAATTATTCTCATCATAGATGGTTCCATTCAAAGAACAAAATACAAAATAAATCCATACTTTGCTTCTGAATAGCGATACAATACCATGACCTAAAATATTGCGATATATGTGCGTATTAATATATTTGATAAGATATTTCAGCTTATACTGAAAAACACTAATAATAATATTGCAACTTACAAACTTTGAATCAGGTGGGCTTTCCAACACATGATGACTCAAAAATATAGTGAATGTGATCCCATAAAAGTGGAAGAGCAGCATATATACACGTTAGGCGTGGGCGTTATGACAAAATTTTCATTTCACGGTATTTAAAAAAATTATAATATCGGTATTACGGTATTTCAATTTTGTTTTTTGCCATACAAGACCGTTCATATCCACATTATCTTATAAGAATGAAGAATATAAAAACGTGCTTTAAATAGACCATTTTACTGCCATATGGACTGCATCATGTTTTTTCCAGACACAGGTGAATGATATGAAAATAATTAAAATGATTATGATTCTAATAGACATTCTTGATGTTTTATGGCTGAAAGTATAATTTTTTAAAACCTCACGTTGGCGCAAGCAACAAATCGCATCTTCTAATTGCTTTTGCATGTAGTACTGAAGAATCCCGCTAGGGGGCAGATTATAGACTCAGATCGTATTTTGCCAAAGAAGAAGTAAAATAAACATGGCGACCTTATGAGATTATTAGCTGGTTAATATTCAAACAACAGAAGTATCGTAGATGGTATGTAAAACATATTCACCGCCGTCGAACGTGTTTATGTACTGACGGTCAAATAGCGCTCAACACTTCCTCCTACTGGTTACTCCAAAAAGCGTTTGTAAAAGGTATGCCGGTCGGTTCTGGTCTGACATTTTAAAGCCGATAAACTTTTTAAACTATAGACGAGGCTCCTCTTTTTTGGAATTACTTCATCAGAATTGTGAGCTTCGCTCATGATAGCAGCTGCACTTAGTTAAAAATGTTATTTTCTACACTGTGGTGAAGAGCGCGTAGCAGTGAAATCGGTCCTGGCTGAAACACTTCCCCTCATTAAACGTTCCGGAAGTTGTCCGAGCTGTTCAGCGGTATAGGGGTATATTAAAAATTAATATCATAATGAAAATAAACACAGGTTTTCTGTATGAACCGGTATACCGCCCAGGCCTAATTCACGTATTAAAAAAATAAAATAATACTGTACCAAGTGATTTGCTTTTTACTTTTGATTGAAACAGATAAGTTTTGTTCAAGTGAATTTTATTAAAAGGTGTATTGATTAGATAGAAAATATTCAAGGCAATGTTTATTAATTTGAATTACTTTTAAAGTGCCTTGATAAACGTGTTGCGAAATGTCGCTACACAAATAAACCGAATTTAAATTAAATTGACTGACAAAAGATAAAATACAGACCTTTGACTGGTGGAACACATATTTGTGTCCCTTTAAGAATTGTATTTGAGACAACACCACAATAACTGCGCATGTAAGTGAGGGGCAGAAAGGGAGCAGATAAAGGGACAGCGACCATTTTAAGAGAAAAGGTAAAAAAAAAATTTTTTTTTAAAGAAAAACGATGTTGATTACAAAATTCTTTGACGACAAATTTACTCCTTTATCCCAAAAAATCTAAAATAGTGTTTTTGTGTCCATGGAATAAAAGTGCAGCAGTAATTGGAATAAATTAGTGATTTTTTTCCCCAACAACCAGGTTCACCATTGCCTATTTTTACCTTTCCTGAGCTCTTCCCTCTTCTTGGCAGCTTCCTCTCTCTGTTTCTTAATGATGGCCAGTCTGGCCAGGTCCGCCCTGGCCTGTTCGGTCTTCCCCTCCATATGGAGCTTCATGTAACGCTCCTTTGATTTCTGCTTCTCGATCTCCTCTCTGAGAAACAAAAACAGGAAGAAGATTCATCAGTACAAGTGGAAAACAGATTCTCCTGTCGACCCGAGGGCTCTCAATCAGCTACGTAAGCACAGACGGAGAAGAGTCCAATTATCTAACCATCTAGTGAACACAATGGAGCGTGTATTTCTGTGATTGGTCAGCCCCAGATCACATCAGCAGGATGCTGCTCTATAAGAGGATCTTTATTGGCATCTCTCTGCGCGAGTTGTTGGGTGGCAGAAAGAAAAACAAAATGAAGGGCTAGAGAGACGCAACCAATACAAGAGACTTATCGGGTGAAATCCCCGATATATAACCACTTTAAAGTCTGGGGACTTAAAATCTATAGTGATGGCAAAATCGAAGTTATTTAAAGCCATTTTTAGATATGTGAAAGACGTTGGTTTGATTCGGCGCTGTCCTGGCCACAAATGCACTGGGGAGGCCTTTATCCACATTCCTTAAGTCGACCCTTCACTCATAAAAAACGTTTACGGCTTTCAAAAGTCTGGAAGCCTGAGATTATATTGTTTCGAGGACAGTTGGGGGAAATCTCCGAAACAAAAAAGCAGTTTTTGTGCTAAAAGCGGAGGTCAGACACACAGAAACGCCGCGTGATTCCCATCACCTGTGGGGGATTACCAAACGGCGAAATCCTAAACGCGACTGCAAAGCTGGTAAGTAGGGATACACCGATACAGATATTGGGTATCGGTATCGGCTGATGTAAACAGATACCATGAACCGATATTTAAGATGTGGAAATGCAGCAATAATTTAACAGAAAATATTAGTTTTTAACTTTTACATATAAGATCTTTGTTTTTTTTTTTTATCTAATTCACCATCATTTCTTGTAACAAGCAGAGAAGAAAATAAAACCTGACTCCCAATTGATAGCAATTTTTTTGTGTGGTAGAAGTATCGGCATTGGTACTCGGTAAGTACTCTGATCCAAGTATTGGTTTTGGAAAAAAAAAAAGTGATATTGTTGCATCCCTACTGGTAAGTCCTCATTAGGGGCGTCACAGTCTTAATTTTGTACCGAAAATCAATTAAAATTACGTTATGACCTTACACGTCAAAATCCAAAAGAGGATCGCGATCACCTCCTGCCATGCTAACACTCGGTGTGTCCCACTCGGGACTCCATAGCGTGGGGTTGGTTATCAGACAACTGTCTCATCACAAAGAACCACACATTACATTTTCCCTAATAAGTAACTCTCACCAGTTCTCATACAACTCACAACAACACCTGGTAACGTTTTAACTTCCTGTATCACATCCCCCGGGATCAGAGTGTCTACAGAGCGCATTAGCTGATGCTAGCAAGTAGCTAATAGCTAAGCTACAGCTCAACCGAGGCTAGGACAGAAGAAGCAGCGGGACCAGAGCTAAAGCCGCTCCTTCTACTCTTAAATCGCCAGTGAGGAAATGTCGAGTTCCCTGTGAGTTACGTCTGCGGTCGCATTTTAAACAGAAGACCGCTGTTAGCTGCATTTTTCTCGGTCCAATCAGCTATCTGGAGCTATGTGTCTTCGCTTGTTTTTCTGCAGTAACAATAAAGAGTCACTAGATGGCAACAAGCCTCCGTTAGTATTAAATAATACTTATTGTTAATAAATTATTTAACAATTAATGCCTAATGTGATACATTACAAAAGAATATTAAAAATTGCATAACTTTTGTCTTTCAAAATAAGATTTACAGTCCTAATGTAATGAATAAAACAAATGATCGTAGACTAGTCTAAAAATGACACAGCTCTGTATTGTAAAGGGGGAAATAAAAATCAAGAATAAAATCGTGATCCTAAAATCGAACTTAAAACCAAATAGAGGTTTTGGATAATCTTAACACCCCTAGTCCTCATTTATCGTTGTCCTTATTTAGGGAAATTAAGTCGCTGTTGTACAGGTTAAGTTGTCCCGGGACTTTGGTAATTCAGTGGATTCTGGTCTCTGGTGAAAAAAATGAAAATCACCGGATACACAATTCTGTTTTTTTTTTTATCCAGTCTTGGAGAAACATGCAGTCATATAGCAGTTTTAATGATTAAAGTCAGTATCGGACTTACAGCTGCTGCACGACCAGCAGCGGGAATAATCAGAGAACACGAAAACAATGTAACGCAAAGGATTTTTAAAATAAGCAAACCTCACGAGTTTTTTTTTTTTTACATAAACATCGTCTAAATAATAAATACGTGGCAACAAGGACTTACCATGAACAAAACGAGCGTCACAAACTGTCAGTTGCTGCAGGAATCCAGTCATTAGTTTGAGTATCCAGGTTTAATCTCCTGATCACTGGCAATCTCTCTTGTTTTTCGATAAAAATAAAAACTACTCCAGATGTGCAAAAAAAATCTAATTATCGGTAAAATACGCCATAATGCGTTACCAGAAAATAAAAATTGATGTCACAAATATCCTCCTATAGTGGATGTAATCAGTAGTAGACACTACATGCTTTATTTTGAAAGGATACTTTATCTAATCTGTTTTTTTTTTGTGATTTTTGAACACCAGGAGGTGTAGAGAAACAACTAAACGGCGGATGTGTGTTTAAAAGCTGAAGTAAATAAACCGCAGACGACTTAAGACTTCACTGCAGTGACAGGCAGACCGAGCAGAAAATGTCTGCACCCCCTGCTGTCCCGGAGGGGAATTGCTCTGCGACGACAAAGAAGAGTAAAAGCAGCAGAAAAGTGTCCGAGCGTGAGACCCACCTCTCTCTGCGGGACAGCTCTCTGGGAGCGCTCACGTCGACTTCTGTCACTTTTTTGCTCTTCTGAGAAACACGGTTCGGATTCTCAATTTCTATCAGACCCTCCACTCCACTCCTCTTCTTGGACTGGGCGTGAAAACATTTTTCAAAAGACATGAATAAAAGTCCAGCTGAAGGTTTGACGACGGCGAAAGCACGTCTTCATCGTTGGCGGTAACATACCTCAGACTCCTCCTCACTGCTGCTCTCCTCCTCGGATGAGGAGCCTTCTTTCTCTGCTCCTCCGCTTTCTTCCTGTTAAAAACAACAACAAAAAAAACACACGGTAATCTCAACATCCCAGACGAGGCTTAAAGGACATCCTTATGCTGCTGGTCCGACACTCACCAGCTCCTTCTGGAGTCTCATCTGTCGATCGATCTCCTCTGGGTTGCTGAACTGCTTCCCTCGGCCCTTGTGGCCTTTTTTACCTGCCAGGTGTGCAGAAAGTTGTTATTGCGTACAAAAGCTCTCAGGATGAAGAGCAGGAGATGAACCGCAGCTTCAGGGACGCTCAGCAACAAAATATTTATGAACATCTACACATCATGACTTCTACCAACCATAAAGTTATCAAAGATGCTGCAGATTTCTCCATTCTTACGTTATCTTCATGATTCCTTATGAGTCTAGTATATAAATGTAAATTATTTTTATAAACACTTTGCGTGATTCTTACAATTTTTAGTTAAAAATTTGTATACAGTTTTTTTGGAAGTAAATGTTGATTTTTTAAAACTTGTTTTCATAAAATGTTTGCATATTTTTTCCATAACTAAATCTTTAGACATTTTTATAAAATGCTTAGACTTTTTTTTTTTTAACAAATTTAATAATTTTTTTACACATGCACCTACATTAAATCATTTTTATTAATGCATTTTCTTTAAGAAATTTTAAGTACTTTTTTATAAATACATTTTAAGAATAGATTTATTTAAAAATATATACTTATTAAATTATTACTTATTAAATCTGACTTTTATCATTTTAGTTAAACATTTATTTAACCAGGTTTGACCCATTGGGAATTCTAATTTGTTCACAGAAAAAAAAAAATAACTCGCTCACAATGTAGTCTATAATGAAATCTACAGAGGTGGGGAGAGTAGCTAAAAATTGCACTCAAGTAAAAGTAGTACTACTACAACATATTTTTCCCCAAGCAAAAAGCAAAAAAGCCGATACTGTGAACTGATACTTAAAATGTGGAAACTTTCCGATAGTTTCACGGAAAATTTTACTTTTCACTTAAAAGTTTTACTTTTGTGGTCATTTTTGATAGCATTAAATTTTTTTTAAATCTAATTCACCATCATTTGTTGTATCAAGCAGAGAACAAAATAAAACCTGTCGCCAAATCATTGCATTTTATTGTGTGGTAGCAGTATCAGCATTGGTACTCGGTATCGAAAAGTATTGAGATCAAAGTATCGCCAATGGTTTGAAAAAACTTGGTATCATAATCATAACATATTATTTAATATCTAAAATTATGTAATTGGACAAAAATTGATCTCCAAATAGCTCAACAGGCTCAGCAGATAGAAAATAATAATAAAATGATGATGCCGATGGAGTATTAGGGCCATTGTAGCCAAAACAAAAATATGTTGGGGTAAATATCCACCTGAAAAACTCAGAAATTCTGAGATTAAAGTTACATATTTTCCAGAAAAAAGTTGGAAATTCTCTGTCACAAAAGTCATAAGATTTTGAGTTAAAATACAGAAATTTTTCAATTAATTTCAGATATTTTCTAGGGAAAAAAGGGCAAATCTCGGATGTAAAAAAGTAGAAAAATTTGCGAGAAAATTTTTAATTCTATGATTAAAGGCAAACATTTTTTTCTTACAATTCTCTGACTTTACAATGTCAGAAATATCTTAGTTTAGATATGAAAATTTATGCCTTTAATATTTAAAATTATTTGTTTCTAGCAAAATTTTCCACTTTTCTACGTCAGAGAACTACCCCTTTTTTTCTAGAAAATGTCTGAAATTTATCTAAAAAAAGTTATTTTTACTCGTATTTTTACTAGTTTTTGACATCAGAGAATTTCTGAGTTTTTTTCTGGAAAATATTTAACTATAATCTCTGAATTTCTGAGTTTCTTTGGGCGGAAATTTACTCCAAAATATGTGTCTTTAGTTTGACAAACAGGAGGTCTCAACATAAACTGTATTTTTGAGTCTCATCTGTTTTTGGTTAAAACAAGCATAACGTTTTATTCAGTAAAGTTACTCGCTGTGAGTAGAGTAAGCCTACCTGAAAACTACTCCAAAAGTAGTTCTTTTTTTTTGTTGTTACACAAGTAAATGTCACTGAGGAAATGAGACTAGTCACTACCCGCCCCTGGAAACAAACCAAGTTTTTTAAGTGCTTTAATATAACAAGGGTTTTTATTTCAGAGTACTGACTTTTTCTTTTTCTTTCTCAGAATTTTGAGATTAGTCATTATTTTTTCCCCTTAATGTCCCTAATCTGCTTCCGTACTCACCCGTGTGTCGAAACAAGTTTACCTAACATCTGTCTTTCATCATGCAATACTGCCTTTCGTCCACTAGGGGTCACCAACCAAAAATGTTCACGCGAGCAAACAAATTAAATGTTCTATATTTCCTAATAGTATTGTGGTTGAAAACAAGAAAATTAGCCGCTGATACAGTTTTACCTGTTGACCTTGTCGGCACATAACTGTTTCGAAATAATATTAACTATTTTATATATCTAGGCTCTGTTAGCCACTTAGCATGCTAACCGCTCAACATGTGGGAGCTAAACGGATTTAACTCAAGTCAAAAGGGCGACAAAAGGTGGATTTTGAAGGAAATACTCACCGCCGCGCGGCATCGTTTCAAGGCAGAGATAAAGGACGAAGAGGAGGACGAAGTCAAGAAAACATCCGCGGAGGAAGACAGGAGCCGGAGGTGGGAAAAGCAGCTGAAATAAAAGGCTAAAGAGGAACTACTTTGTCTCTCGCGCTGTCAGCCTGGTGGATGCTATCAGCGCATGCGCAGAAATGGGGATTAAACCAATCGCTGCACAGACTGGGGTGAAAATCCTCCAATCAGATGAGGAAAACACCACCTTCAGTAGCTCATTCATAGAATGCTGTGTAGATAATAAAATCGACTAATATTAAACTATAAGTCAGCGATGTGAGTTTACCAAGAGGATTCAGCGGAGATCAAACTAAGTCTCTGGGATTGTTGTTCAAATGATTGAAAAGATTAGCTAAAAATTAAAAATATGCGCAACAATGCATCATTCCGTATTTTGATGTTATTTATTCAAGGACCAAAAGCAGTGGACCCCTGGGCTCCCAGTTTATTTTACTCATCGAATGCAGATCCAAAAAGTACAATGTAGTAAAAGTACTCCAAACTTTTTTTTTTTTCCAAAGACTTACTCAAGAAACACCTTTTACTCTAAGGACACATCAAAGTTCACGTTTATAGGTTATGAGTGCATGATAATATAGTATTTAAAAAAGAATACGTATTTCTTATTTTAAAAAAGTGCTTTGTTAAATATGAATAGAATAATCCTTTATTGTCCTACAAAGGGGAAATTCAACTGTTACAGCAACAGAGTAACAGAAGCAATTAGGATAACATAAGAAAGGTAGAAAAAGTATAATAAAAAAAACATTAAGAATAACTGATGTATAAGAAGACAATTATTATAACCAAAGTACATTATAGTTATTAAAAATAAAGTGGTCTACTCAGATTAGAACGTGATACTCAGTGCTTTCTAGCTGACAACATGAATTCGTTACCACATCAGAATCAGAATCAGAATCAGCTTTAATGGCCAAGTATGACACATACAAGGAATTTGACTCCGGCAACTTTTCTCTCCAGTACAGAACTTAAATAAGTGAAATTAAAAAACGGAAAAAAAATAAAAATAAAATAAATAAAAATAAAAAGTAAAGGATAATATATACACCAAACCAGGGTTATTGTACAGTACGTATATACAGTAAGTATATACAGCAGTGCAGAGTTTTAGTTTATTGTTCATGTGAATGGACTCACACTCTGTGACTATTCAGAGTTCATCAGAGCGACAGCCTGGGGGAAGAAACTGTTCTTGTGTCGGGTGGTTTTGGCGTACAGCGCTCTGTAACGCCGGCCTGAGGGGAGGAGCCTAAACAGATTGTGGCCAGGGTGTGAGGGGTCAGTGGTGATTTTTCTGGCCCGCTTCCTGACCCTGGCCCGGAAAAGGTCCTCAATGGAGGGAAGATCAGAACCTATGATCCTCTCTGAGGACCTGACTGTTCTCTGCAGTCTGTCCCTGTCTTGCCTGGTGGCGGATCCGAACCAGACAGAGATGGATGAGGTCAGGACAGACTGGACTATTGCTGTGTAGAATATGGTCAGCAGTTCCTGAGGCAGGTTGAACTTTCTGAGCTGACGCAGAAAGTACAGCCTTTGCTGGGCCTTCTTCCTTATAGAGTCAATGTGGGAGGTCCACTTCAGGTCCCGTGTGATGGTGGATCCTAGGAACCTGAAAGACTCTACTGTGGGGACTGGCCTGTTGGTGATTATGAGAGGAGATGTTGCAGGGGGTCTCTTCCTGAAGTCGACTGTCATCTCCACAGTTTTGAGCGGGTTTAGCTCCAGGTGGTTCTGACTGCACCAGAGGACCAGATGTTCCACCTCCCTTCTGTATGCAGACTCGTCGCCGTCACGGATGAGTCCAATGACGGTGGTGTCATCTGCAAACTTCAGGAGTTTCACAGAAGGGTCTCTTGACGTGCAATCAGTGGTGTAAAGGGAGAAAAGCAGTGGGGAGAGAACACATCCCTGGGGGGCGCCGATGCTGAGGGACCGGGTGCTGGATATGAAGTTACCCAGTTTCACCTGCTGCCTCCTGTCAGTCAGGAAACTGGTAATCCACTGACAGGTGGAGGGAGGCACGGTGAGCTGGGACAGTTTTTGGTGGAGGAGCTCTGGGACGATGGTGTTAAACGCAGAGCTGAAGTCCACAAACAGGACCCGAGCGTAGGTACCTGCAGAGTCTAGGTGTTGCAGGATGTAGTGTAGAGCCATGTTGACGGCATCATCCACTGACCTGTTTGATCTGTAGGCGAACTGCAGGGGGTCTAGCAGGGGATCTGTGATGTCCTTCAGGTGGGTCAGTACCAGACGCTCAAAGGATTTCATGACCACAGATGTCAGGGCGACTGGTCTGTAGTCATTTAATCCTGTGACAGGGGACTTCTTGGGAACCGGGATGATGGTGGAGCGTTTGAGGCAGGAGGGGACCTCACACAGCTCCAGGGAGTTATTGAAGATCTGGGTGAAGATGGGAGCCAGCTGGTCAGCACAGACTTTCAGACAGGACGGAGACACTCCATCAGGACCTGATGCCTTCTTAATCCTCTGTCTCTGAAATAGTTGGCGCACATCCTGTTCACAGATCGTCAGCGCAGGCAGGGGGTCAGGTATGGGGATGGTTTGAATAAAATAGTAAAAAATACAGATACAGAAAAAAACCCTCAGATGACTTTAAATCTGACAATGAATATATATTTTATTCCAAATTACATTTTACAAAGAGAGACAGTGAGATTGCAGTACGGAATACTGAGTCTTCTAGATATCTATAATAAGGAATAAGGGAATTTTTCAAATTAAATTCTGTTACTATACTGAAAACTTTTGAGAACGTCAGTTCCCAAGGCCAAGAAAAACACAACCAAAATAAAAAATAAATAAAATAGCACGATGATGAAATATTTAGATGTTTGTCCAGCTTTTTTATTTAGATTTTATACAAAGAAAACAAAAAAGGAAAAACACAAGAATCATAACAGAATGTTAGTTGTTTCCAATCACAGTTTAGATGTAACGTGTAGAAAAATATGCTAAATACTGAAATAAAACCCCTCTTATGAGCTGAATTCCTTCTTCTGAGGAAAACTGGCTTTATTCTATTGACTTTTTTCTTTTTCAGAGAGAAAATGTTCACCATAAAACTACATATGAATACAATAACCTAACCAGACTAAAATGTCATTTTTTCCTTCGATGTTGGGTTTTCATATCTTCAATTTCTTTCTCCATCAGATGGTACTCCACAGTAGTTTCAGTCAGCTTGAAAGAAGAAATGACACGTTTTAATAAATACTTTAGTATTATTATAGGTTATATATTTATTAACCTAACCCCTATACATGGTAAGTGAAGCGTATTACTAATATAGAATAAGGAACATTTTACAGTGACACCTAACAACGGGACTGTAAAAGCTAGGAAGTCTAAAATTTCCTATATCATCTTTATTATGAGTTGAAAGTAGAAAGGGATAATCAGGTCTCACCATGTCCATCAGAACTTCAATCTTTGATTTAAGAAGGTTATTTTCTTCCTCCAGTTGCAAATTTCTTTTCTTAAGCCGCTGCACCTCCTTACTAGAAGCATTTCCGTAAGACTCTGGTTGAACAGATTAACGAAAGTAATTCGATCAAAGCCAAGAAAGGACATATTGAGCTGAAAACATCTGGTTTCAGAAAAATAAAAGTAATCTTCACCTGTTATCCATTGTCCGTCTTCAAACTTCCAGCTCTGGCCTCCTATGTTCATTGCAGGAGGTCCATATTCAAGGCCAAGCTCTATTTCTCTCGTTGAACGATCCAACTAAAACACAAACAAAAGAAACAAAATTATCACCAAGGAACAATAAGGAATTTTAGTGTATTGAGAACTTTTCAAATCAAATAAACCTAATAAAAAGCGGGACTTTAATTTCATTAAATTATAGGCAGTGTGTGATGGCTATACCAATAGCCACACCAGTTTAAGTTTCATGTGGAGCTGTAGTTCAGCGGTGTGGCCAGAAGATGGCGGTAGTCCAGGCTTCTACTGAAGAGGTCCCAACCACTGTCTGGACTCCATGGGGGAGGGAAATGGCATTGTATGTTTGTTTCATTTGAGTTTCTGGTCTCATCCCCCTCATATGTCATTAGTAGTATAGTCCACTCCCTTAAAAACCTCCCAGCTGTGTTTAATGGGAGGTCAGTTATATTGAGTTTTCTAGGTTACTGTTTCTTTGAGTTTGAATAAGTTGACCTCTTTTAATGGCCTCCTTATTTCTTTCTTTTTGGTTGCAAGTTCATTTGAATTTTTGTCATTAAAATAATTGTTTTGAGAAACCTGTGCTCTTTGGCTCTTTTGACTGCCCGGTACCCCCACACAGTGATTGTGCTAAAGATGATATTAGTGAGGCACCAATACCGATCTAATGTACTTGTATCGGCATCGGTTAGTTAACTGACACCATGTACCAATCCTCAAAATGTGGAAACTCAATAATCATTTAGCAGAAAATTTATATGTTTCACTTGAAATTTAAGTTTTGTGGTAATTTTTATGAATATTTTATCTTTTATATAATTCACCATCCTTTGTTGTAACAAGCAGAGAAGAAATAAAACCTGCCTTCTAATTAATAGCATTTTTTATCTGGTAGACGTATCGGTATTGACAGGTATTCAGATCCAAGTATCGGTATCATATCGGTTTGAAAAAAAGTGGTATGATTGGATCCCTAGATTATATTACGTATAATATGGTGAACTACAAATAAATACATACCTCCTTGATTTTATAACATTTTGTCACGTTACTGTCACAAACTTCAGTGCAGTTTTATGGGATTTTATTATATTTTAGTCTATCTCAGTGAGGGACCAAGTCAAAGAGGAGTGAAAACTTGAAGAAAAAGGTTTCATGCTTTTCTAAATATTTTACAAATAGAATAAAATAATGGGGTGTGTTTGCACTCTCCCTGAGATTGGTCTAGTTTTGGACGGAGGTTAAGAAGCATAACCATGGCGACAAAAAGCAAATGAGGTGGATTAGCAGAGTTTAACAACTGATGGTGTCATCCAGGACATGTTCCTGTGGAGTATTGATCTGTTAGGGTGTTATAATGGTCATGAGAATGTCATACAGCAAAAGTTTTCAGTCAGACGCCTTTTTAGATGTGTTGCAAGACTGACTGCTACTGGAGATCCTTCTTTCCAAGAGCATCACCAACCACAACGACTATTAGAAAATACTCGGATAATATGAGTTACAACATTTATTTTCCTTTTAATTAGGTGATATTTGTTTAGCACTTGATTTTATTCTGGGATACCAGAGCAGCAAATGCGCGACAAATTCTGAGTAAAATACACTGAACTTTGGGGTTACAGCGTTAACATTTGTGAAGCAGTTCAAAATAGTGTGTGACTGTTTAGAGAACGGGTTGTGTTTTCACTCACCGTATGAAGGCTGGACAGAGATGCAGATTTGCGAGGCGGAGTCTTTTTCGGACTGAACGTATTCCCGAACAGCGGCATCAGTGATTTTTTAAGTTCCTGTGAGACAGTATATGATGATGTTCAGTGGGGTTAACTCAGTTGCTACAGTTTGTTTATTGTTGCTAACCACACCAACCTATTCCCAGGTGAACAACACAGACGTCCTGAGAGAATTACTGACTCCTGACAATAAACCTAAACTCTAAAATTACTCAAACAACTTAAAATATAACTAAGATATTTACCTCCATATATAATATTTATTTAACGCTCTAATGTGATGGTTTAAATTTTCTTCAAGCCGGACATGCATCCTACTGCGCAGGCGCGGAAGTTACCATCACCTAAAAGAGAGAAGCTTGGTTAATATTACCCGACTTCTGCACTAACCTAAATATCAAGCATAAATAGTCTTTGAAGTTTCTGTTATAACAAAAATTTCCGCAACTCTTTATAATAATACTTTTATAGACATTTGACTACACTTTAAAGTTCGATTGACCCCCGTTTTGAAATAGAAATGGTATCGACCATGAACATATACAGCGAAACTGTTCTTACAGCCAACAAATACAAGTTCTTAGATTATTTTTTTATGTTTTCGTAAGCATTGTGACAAGTGAATAAAAGGTAAAAAGGGATAAATGAACCGAACACCATTGATTTAAATAGATATAAACCGTTACGGAATAGATATGACTGTATAGCCCCAGTGGCCTAATGGATAAGGCACTGGCCTCCTAAGCCAGGGATTGTGGGTTCGAGTCCCATCTGGGGTGAAGATTTTTTTTTCACTAGAATCGGTCTTTCTTCAGTTTGATACAAAACAAATAACATCTAACCGCGGTTCATCGGCGTGAATTCGTGACCATCGTCGCTCTCAAACACTTTTTCGTGTTAGACTTCACCTGGAGCTGATATTGTTTAGGCATTAAAATCTATGATGGGGAAACCGAGCATCCCTTTATGCATCCTGCTGTACTCAGTGGCTGTATCGGTGGATGTAACTGGGAGACTATTTAACAAGGTGCAAACTTACCGTGAGTAAAGCAACAAATGTATGCTTGTATAAATGTGAATTCATTCAATACCTAATGTGTTAGACGCAGTTAGGGACTGTTCTGATAATGAGTAAATCAATAGAAATGTGGTTAGATCAAATTAATCATCACTGTAATTGATATTTTGTCGTTATTTTACACCAGCTGTTATTTAATCACATAAAACTAATTATACTGTATGCAAATTCCTATTATTTATTTTTGAAATTCACCAGAATCAGTTGTATGTTTCCATATATTCAGATCAATATGAAAAATTACTGAATTAATTACGAAAATAATTAAACAAATTTAAAAATCTGATAAAAATCAATGAAGATTATATATTTTTTTAAGTACTCTAATGGTGTCATGACAGTATATTACATAACGCGTTATCTAACCTCAACCCTGTAACCCTGTCCATCCTGCTACAATAGTAAAGCTCCAAGAGGCCACGGTGTACTGGGATGCTGCCCAGAAAAGCGTGATCCTGAAGGAGGGGGTGATGGAGAAAGACGGGGGTGCCTACGGGTACTTCAATGACACTCTGCTCCTTTCTGGATGGGGGGTCTTGGAGATCAAAGCAGGCTTCGGAGGAGTGGCACAGGATGATGAAATTACATTTTTCCTGGCTGGTTACCTGGAGGGTTACCTCACTGCTGGGTGAGACACACACAAATACTGGAAAAATGTTGCTGACATACGGATGAAACTATAGATGTTTCAACATACACTCTTCATTATTGTTTTTTAACTGTTTGACTTAAATCAGTTGCTTTGGTTTCCCTCCACAAGCTTCTCTCGCGTTCGCTGGGATTTTGGCCCATTCCTCTGGACAGAACTAGCGTCACTGATTTGGGTTTCTGAGCTTTTAAGCTCCGCCCACATATGTTCCAAGATCAGGACTTTGTGATTGCCACTCTAAAACATTAACTTTCTTGACTTCAAGCTAGTTTAGAGCTAATTTGGAAGTATGCTGAGGGACATTGTCCATTTTGGAGACCTATTTGTGTCCACGCTTAACTTCAGTTTTTCCATATAGCATGATATGTGTCTGAAATTTAAGATAGCCTATTATCCATTTTCAGACTGTAAACTGGCTTTTTCTGTGGCATGTGGAGTAGCGGCTTCTTCCTCTCTGAGTGGCCTTTCAGCCCATCCTCGTACAGCACTCATTCTGTCTGTGCAGCAGCATCTTCACAAGATCTTTAGTTTTTCTTCTGGAGTTCATTCACACATTTCTCACTAGAACCTGTACCGTCCCTAAACGCTTAGATGGATGGACATTCCCGAGAAGTTTATACTTGCATATAGGTCTACCTGTTTGAACAAGTGAACGTGGAACCTTAAGGCATCTGGTGATGAACTGATTGGTGGCGCTCCACATTTCTCCTTCTGATATCTTGGCTGATTGTTTAGATTGAGGACTTGCCAAATATATCCACTGGCAAGCGATCATTTTACTTACATGTTGTCATTAAGCCTTGCTTTGGGGGGACGTTGTACAATCAAAAGTTAAAAGCAATTTGGATTATTTGGCTGTCATACAAGAAAATATGGGGGTTCTTTTCAATTTCACTTTTGAAATGTTATTCTTTTGATTTATAAATGTCCATTTCAAATTCAATATTTTTTTTTAATATTTAGCTCCAAACGAAATATTTAGCTAGTAAGCTAAATTGCTAGCTAAATATACAGATTTGAAGTAAAACATTTTAATGTTCAATGATAAATGTTTAACTCAGCGCTAACAGTTTACCTAGCATGCAAATTCACTTGCCGAGAAGCTGAAGTGGATGACCAAAATAAAAGCTGGGTCCCGTCGGTAAACGTCTCTGTTACCGTTAAAACGGCTCATCCTACGTTTTAAGCCGACCGATGGGAGGTAAATAGCAATGATTAAAAAGGAGGCATTCAGTCTTATAAGCAATTTATATACAAGTTAGCAAAAGCCAGCTTTTATTTTTGTGTTGCACATCCGCTTTTCTGCAAGAAAAATTAGCATTATAGCTAAGTATTTAGCTTTGAGCTAAATATTCAGTCCAAAGCTAAATATGTAGCTAGCCAGTTTAGCTTGCTAGTTAAATATGTAGCTTCACACTGAAATAGCTAACTGAGTTAGTTTGAAGTTACGTTTTTGTTTGTGGACAAAAACAATTAGTTGACAAGCTAAATGTTTAGTTTGTAGGTAAACATTTAATTTGTAAATGAAATATTTAGTTTGAAACTGTGACATTTTTAAATGAATATTTGTCATGGACACAAATATGACTTTGAAAATAAACCCCCCATATTCATCTTATGACAGGCTGAATAACCCGAATTATTGCTTTTAACTTGACTGTGAAACTTGACACCCCAAACTTATCAGAGGCTTAGAAAGCTGTGACATAATTTGTGTTTTTTTTAGATTCTTTATGGGCAGTAATGTTGCACATGTGTCAAACACAAGGCCCTGGGGCCAAATCCGGCCCTCCGTAGCACTTTATGTGGCCCTTTCAACTATAGAGCACCATTTAAAAAATATTTTTTTTTAGTTCTGTTTGTGTAAATTTACGTAGTATATCATCAGTCAAATCAAATCAGTGCTTATTTTAAAAGTCCTAAATGTCATTATTGTGAAAATATGTTTGATATTTTTTATCTTTAAGAACAGCTTGTCAAATTTCGGATTTTTCTTTTATAATGTTTTGTCAAAGATAGTTTTATTAATACTTTCTACCACAACCGGCCCTTTAAGGACATTCGTGATCTTGGTGTGGCCCAAATTAAAGATCGTTTTGACACCCCCTTCTGTTAGGGTATGTAAACCGAAATCATAAAAGAATCTCTAAATATGTCTCTCCATTATCTCCTGCTGTTTAGCAGTGTGTGTAAACATCTGGGTTCAAAATGTTCCACCTTTGCATATGTTTTTTTTTTACTGTTTTCAGAATTATGCAGCGCTTAAAAGAAGCCGCGACCATCTACTTAACCCTCATCGCTCCCTTTAATAGCCGTTACACCTTTGATCCTTGAGCACGCACTATAGTGTTTATAAAACTAGACAATAAAAGTGCAATTTTTCTTTTCTGAATTTCATCCTTAACCTCAGTCCTCACAAAACATAATACAATATTTGTGTTTTTCTGAGATTTAACTCCTTTAATGCCAGATTTAGTCATTTAAACTTGGACTGTAAAAAATTCCCAAAACAGAAAAAGTTAAATCATTTTTTTTCTCATGTCCAGAGGATTTGTTTTAGGGTTAAATATCAGAGACCTGGGGTGACACAAATATGCATAAACATTTCTGTGTTTTTTACTCTTCTCTGAAAAAGTCACACCTTTCACCCTCGTGCACAAAAAATGCTCATTCCAAACTTCATGTATAAAAAATATATAAAAAAAGTGTTTATTTTTTACATGAATTTCATCTTTAGCTTGAGTCCTCACAATAAATAATAAAATATTGGTGTTTTTCTGAGATTTAACCCCTTTAAGGCAGTGTCAATGAATTGTAAGATCAAAGTTTGGTTGCAATGTGACAAAATGTGAAAAGAATTAAATGAGACAGCTGCTTTTGCAACATGCAGTCCCAAATAAATTGGATCCATAAAGCTGGACGCTGTTTATGTCATATTGTGAGATAAAGTGTGTTATTCTTTTACGATTTGTCACATGTGGGAAGAGTGAATGGACAAACTTTAATGTTTTTGTTTCTCTGCTGCAGACAGATGTTCAGTCATTACACCAACATGTTCCCTCAGCTGATAAAGGACGAACAGGTTTTAATCCCCTTGAAACACTTTCTGAGGTATGTTCTGTCTGAATTCATTGATCAGGCGGATCGGTAACTACGGTGGCTCAGAGAAATCTGTTCACTGACTGATCCACAGCAAGCAGGACATCTGGGCCAGAGAGCAGGTGACTCTGAGGAGAAACAGCGACCCCCTGTGGAGACATCTGGGACTGATCCTGGCCCAGCTGGATGGACTGCAGGCTGGAGCTGCAGAGTGGGCCAAAAGCAAACACAGGGAGGTGTGTTTGTGTGAGAGGGAGTTGGAGAGGACCGTCACAGTATCACTTCATTAATCCCTACCACTTGCTCTCTCCTTCCTACCCAGCCTCTGCCACTGTTTGCACTTCAGTTCCTGAATGGTGTTGGCGACCTCCTGGACCTCGTCCCAGCTCTGACACCTCGCCCCAATTCCTCCGCAGGCACGGCCACTTTCAGGAGGCCCGGAATGGGCCTCTGCACGGCTCTTATAAAGGTTAGGCCAAGCTCGTTTGGCTCACGCTGTGAGGGAAAGCTCAACAACCCTAATTAAAGCCCAGTCAGAACACTGGGTCACGATCACTGCTTGTTCTGGGTGTTCTCTCTTTACTTTTACAGTCGAGTTTATTTATTTACAATACATTTCGGTCATAATGATAATAAAACAGTGATTTTTATGTTTATATTCAATACAGATTGTGGATGGTACCCCAACAATTAGCTGATATTAAAGAAATATACAGGTTTAGGCCCAGTTGTGGCAACAGTGTTGTTCTTCCAGTAGCCAAGCTTTAAGACGGTTGGTAACAAAGGTCAGATTTGGGAGTCCACATATTGTGTTTGGTGTTGAGTTGCAGGTGTGAGAAGAATGAACAGAATAAGTCACATTGATGGTATACGTTTTTGTTTTTCCCCCCAACTCTTTTAAGGGGGTTTTCCACAAAACTAAATAATTCCAAAAGCCAGGCTTACTTTGATAATCTTGGCTTAATTTCCCCAGATTTAGTTCCCCTAATGAGGCTAACCTGAAGCCCCGCCCATTCACCATGGCAACAAATGCTGTTGGACCAGCCTGCATCGTAGCAAGCTAGCTGTGAGTCTTATTTTAGCTTGATGAATCTGATTGGACGATCCAGGTGATGTCACACTGTAATCTGTCATGTGTTATATTCTGGTTTTAATAATTCACAACAGACTCCAAATTATCTTGCCCTACCCAAACAGGAAAAATGATTTATTAGCATAAATTTAGAAGTTTAGAGTTAGAAAAGCTTCTCAGTGCTCACTGTCTCACACTCTATACCGTCCCTGTAGCAACATCACCTAATTTACAATACATACATATATTAAATAACTTATTTACCTACTCATATTGGCTGTAAATAACAATAAATTGTTTGTTTATTTATTTAATTAAATTCTGACTGTATTGTTTTTCTATTTTTAATTTTATTTTCATTAATTGTTTGAATGTTTCTAATATTTTTTTGTTAGAATAAGCGTACCTCAGGAAGAATATTCTTTGCTCTGGTGAAAACTAATTGGGAATTGTTGAATAAACAAACAAATAAACATCCAAACATTCCAATCAGTTAAAAAGTAATCTGTTCAAGGAATCCCAAGCAGATTGCAGATCCCGTTGATGCAGACTCCAACCTCAGCAATCTCTCATTCTGAGCAAAGCATGTAGCGACAGTGGAGAGGAAAAACTCCCCTTTAACAGGAAGAAACCTCCAGCCGAACCGGAACCAGAACCTGGCTCAGTACAAGCGGCCATCTGCCACGACCGTCTGGGAGAAGAAGGAGCAGAAACACAGAAAGAACAGAAGAACTGGTGGAATTTATTTCTCGAAAATCAACCTAAATTATGGCTCTTATTTCCTCCATACTCCTCCACCTCTCTTTCTTCCTGCTAAGGTGCTGCCCGGCTATGAAAACCTGCTGTTTGGCCACTCTAGCTGGTACATCTACGCTGCCACCATGCGGATCTACAAACACTGGGACTTCAGGGTGTCCAGTGGACACGTTGCCACAGGACAGATGTCGTTCAGCAGCTACCCAGGTACGTCCACTCCGGGGAAATCTGACCATCAGAAGCATGAAGTTGGCTGAAGAGACATTTATTTAGCGTGTAGTTAAAGTAGTTGCTGTTGTCTTGAAGCAAAAGCGAAGTTAACTTTGTGTTTTTGTCCTGATCTATGTGGTCAGATTTTACAATCAAAGACATCTGGAACTTTGTTTCCATATTTAATGAACACTCTGAGCTCAGCCTGCTGCTGATGCATTCCCTTATTGTGAAGTCAGAAGAGAGCGACTCAGGTTTTCTGGCCAAAGATTTGTCAAGTGGTCCAGGCTGTAATAAAGAATCCTCTTATGGGCTCCACTCTATCAGAACCAAAGTGGTTTTAAGGAGCTATTTATAGAGAGCAGCAGGCCCAGGTTGTCACTCCACTATATTAAAACTGAACCGATGAAACATCTGGAGTCCTGTAGAAGCGCTGTCCTGTTAGTTTAGCACCATTTATGTAGCGTTTGGTAAAAAGTAACAGTAACAATTCACATTTATTTATATAGCGCCAATTCACAACAAAAAGTCGTTTCAATACAATCATACAAACATCCCAATCAGTTAAAAGTTTTCTACGTAAGGAATCCCCGCAGACTGTGATGAGTCATGTTTGTAACACTAACTATTTTTAGGTCAGTTATGTCTCTCCGTATTTAGTTGTTTATTATTGTTATTCGTGTTTTACCCAGAGGTCCCATTAACCGAATGTTTTCCACATTTTATAGTTTGTTTGGTTTTTTATTTTTTCTCTCCAGGCTGTCACATTGTAGGATTAGTATTCTTGGTGCAGATGCTCCCACAGGCGTCTATTCTTGGACCACTGCTGTTCCTCATTTATATAAATGATATGTTTCGTGTCTCGGACGTGCTCTCCCCTATCATGTTTGCGGATGATACAACCCTTGTTCTTTCACATTCACATTTTAGTACGTGAATGGACAATGCAAAGGTTGGCAGGTTAGTTTCCTTTACTGCTTGGTTCAAGTTAAATAAATTATCTTTAAATATGAAGAAATGTTTTTGTTTTTACATTTTTGTGGCAAAAAAAAAACATACAACAAAGAACTAAATTAGAATTGGGCCTCCTGAGACGATTCAGTTAACAAAAACATCATTTTTAGGAGTTATTATTGATGAGGGTTTGAGTTGGAGAGGAGACATGTGGCAGTTTGTGGCAAAATGAATAAGAATAAGGAGGATTAGCCATCTTGTTACTACAAAATGTCCCCATACCCTACGCTACAGCTTAATTTATCCCTATTTGTCATATTCTAACATGGTGTGGGGGAGCATTTTTCCTACGTATCTAGAAAGAATTAAAATTCTCCAGAAACGGTTTGTTGAGATAGCGGCCCGGTCAGGTTCACATACATCTTCAGCGCCGTTTTTTAAGAAACTGCAGATTTTTTCCTTTTTTGGACCTTAACACATTCCAAATATGTGTTTTCATGTATAAATTACTTTCTTTGGAAGGAAAGATTTCTAGCAAGTTTATATTCTAAAGCTAAATCAGCTGTTCATGCCTATAACACTAGAAGGGTAATGGATATCCATCATCCAAACCTCAACACACATAGAGGCCAATTTTTAATAAGATGTAAAGGCACAGTGTGTAATTTTCGGCCAGTAGGGGGCAGTGCATACCTAAATTATTACAAGCATGCGGTATCTGTGTCGTCGAGTAAGAAACTCAACAACGGAGGTCCAACTAGTGCTGTTTTCCCTGAGAATGATCTATTAGCAGCAACATGACGAGCACATCAGTCTCTCTTTCATCGCTTGGAACTAGCAAAGAGGTAAAAATGTATTTATGGAGAAACTTTTTTGCATTTTGAGGGGAAATCAATGTTTTAATAGCGGGCGTGTTCCGTGTGCTTTGTCCGTCCGGGCTCTTGTAGAAGTGAAGATGTCATATAATATGGCTTTCCCCTAAAAAGAGGACGTGCGCCTATGTATTTTAAAACTCATTTCACTAGCCTGGACCACGCCACAGATTAAGTTAACGATTCGCAAGCAAGAATAAGACTATAAATTAAGAATTTAAACAATTTATTGAAAGCATGGAGGAACGACGAACTGGGAGAGGTGTCGTCTGAGAATCGGGAGGAAGACTCAGTGTGGGGGGGCAGTCTTCAGGAAACTCATCTTTCCGAGCCTCCTCAGGACCCCCCCAGACGGAACCTAGAAGAGAGAACTGTTAGGAATATTGGCACTGGAGTGAACAAAAGCGTGAAACGGGGATGCTGCAAACGGGGGATGCTGTTAGAGAAAGGGGAGGGTTAAGAGAAGCGGGTCAGCGGGACCCTGGGAGAAATCGGGTCAGCGTGACCTCGAGAGAAAAGCGGGTCAGCGGGACCCCGAGAGAAAAGCTGGTCGACGCGACCTCGAGAGAAAAGCGGGTCACCGGGACCCGGACCGGGCAACCTAGAGGGATGGGAAGGGAGGGGCAAAACGAACGATACAGACAGGAAACGAGAGCCAGACGGGGTTTATATGTGTATCACGGTGTGTTTGGGAATGTGTGAGGGGTCATAAGTGCCAGGTGAGGCGAGTTTAGCGCTGATTAGGATGTGCGGGGCGGATATAGGGCGTTTTCCTTACTCCTGAACTTAAGTTAACTTTTTTAACTCCATTTTTAAAGTCGTATTTTTCAACATCGCGAATATTTTGCAATTAATGTGCTTTACGTAATTATTATTACATAATATTTTAATAGCTATTTTCAAAGATGTACTGCAAAAACTACACACTGTCACTTTAAAGGTACACAGATATGGAATAGATGTTCTCATGTGGCGAGACAATGCACCTCAATAGCGAGCTTTAAAGGAGTTTTAAGAGGTCTCCTGATGAGCTAGCATGTGCAATTAGTTGATTTTATATTTTTCCCTGTATTTTTCCTTTTTCTGGGAAATGCTTGTTATATCACTAGTAGTTACTATGACATTTTTTATTTGTTTTTTTTTCCACTAATGTTTTTAATAGATGTATCATATTGTGTTGCCATTTTTTGGCTATTTTCTCATACCGGTACATATTCTTCTAAATATGCACCGGTATGTTCTTTGTTGTTGTCATTTTTTAAATTAATGTGCCAATCGATAAATCAAATCAATGCTCAGAAATGCTCTGCTTTTACGCTAAGAGTACACGTAGCTAAATCAATCAAAAATCAAATTCCCATGAGAGCGTCTGAGCATCAGCTGAGACCTAGACACGTCCTAAACGCATCTCTGTAAATGGGAGCTGACCGCAACGAAAATCTACTGAGGCTTTGGAACGCATTGCCCCAGACTAACTGGTGTCATGCCAACCTGCTGCAGGATTTCCTTCCCATGAACCAACAGTTTGCAGGTCAGAAAACGGCTCTTTCACATGGAGCTGAAAAAGTCTGATAATAAATAAACTAACGCAGGGTTTTTCACGAAGGCATATGCTCAATCAGAAATGCACACGGTCTGTTTCACAAATGCACAAGCTGTGGTTCACAAATATAATTTCAAGAAACACTTGTAAAACAAATTCACAAATGCACACGAGCCATTTCACAAATGCACACGAGCCGTTTCACAAATGCACACGAGCCGTTTCACAAATGCACACGAGCCGTTTCACAAATGCACACGAGCCGTTTCACAAATGCACACGATCTGACCAATATGCTACAGCAACAACTTGAATGACCGTGGCATCCAGGGTCTATTATCAAGCTGATACAACACTCGACAAGGTCACAAAGTTTGTGTGCATTTGTGAAACAGATCGTGTGCATTTGTGAAACAGCTCGTGTGCATTTGTGAATTTATTATAAGTTTATAAATTAATATTTATATTATAAATTTATTAAGTGTTTCTCGAAATTATATTTGTGAACCACAGCGTGTGCATTTGTGAAACAGACCGTGTGCATTTCTGATTGAACATATGCATTTGTGAAAAACCCTGCGTTAGTGTATTTATTATGAGACTTTTTCGGCTCCATATTTTTCCGACTTCTGATCATTCCTACTGGAGAAATGTTTCCTGATCTCCAAACTTTAGCTGAAGAGGCGCTTAATTCCAGTCTGTAGTGTGGCAGGGGAGCGCGGATTCAGCCTCTACAACAACGTCTAAACCCCCATGAAAAGTCATCTATCTGAGACTAAAACCCAAAACGTTACGACTAAAACGTCTGCAGCGATCCCACTACTTCAAACCAGCTGATTATTTCAGTTCCATATGGAGCAGGAGGAAGTCGTGAGACAGTGACTTCAGGCCACAGCAGGTGAATTGTTCATATTTCAAGTGCAATCGCTTATTTTCATTGTTTATATATAGTTCTTTTTTCAGCTAGTTCGGATTTAATAGGGTGTCAAATGATGAAGAATAAAAATGAATGAGTATTATTTTAAAAATGCACAGAGTTGAAATAGATTAGGAGAGATTTTTTGACCCTGTCGGTCAAAATAAACCAAACCAGCTCATTCCTTTGCCTTTCAGGCTTAGTTTTTGGCTTGTTGACCCTTCTTCTGTTCATCCTGCCTGGTTCATTCTCTCATCCCTTTGCTCCCAATAAACCCTTCATCACCTTGCTGCTCCTAAACTCCTTTCTGCAGTTTGGTCAGCCTCAGAAACCATGATGTTACCCCCTTTTTGGAATTTTATAATTTAAATTTCTTACTAGGGATACAACCATACCACTTTTTAAAAACCGATACAAAGAATTAGAAGACAGGTTTTATTTTCTTCTCTCCTTGTTATAACAAATTATAGTAAATTAGGTCAAAAAGTATTAATGATAATCATCACAAAACTTTCATTTCAAGTGATAAATAAAAACATTTCTGTGAAATTACTGCAGAGTTTCCACATTTTAAGTATCAGTTCCTGGTGTCTGTTAATTAACGGATACCGATATGAGTACATTAGAAAGGTATTGGACCGAAACCAGTATCGGCATCGGTGCATCCCTAATTACAACCATCTTAAATGTTCCTGATTAAAAGGACAAAATAGACTCCAGATCTCCTTAATGGGGAAGTTTTCTTTTCAACCTGGACCTTATTTTTTAGCAAATACTACGTTGAGATACTCACCCAGAAAAGTTTGGAGCCACTTGGAGTCCTTCAGGAGAGGTTTAGATCCATCCATGGATTATAGCCTCTAAATCACCCAGGAACAGAACAAATAAACACTTCTGAGACCTTCTGAACTCACTGGGGAACATAACTAGCTATTAATAATAAAACCTGGTTAAATTAAGGAGTTTTGGGGAAGATAATTCCTTATTACAGCCAGGAAATCTCCTCCCATTATATGGATATACGCTGATCAGGATATAATCTTCTCCCGAAGGACTCCCAGTGGCTCCAAACTTGTCTGGGTGAGTATCTGAACGAAATAATTGCTTAAAAAATAAGATCTAGGGTGAAAAAAAAAAAAAAAACTTCCCCTTTAAGCTTAAGGTCTGTAATGGGAATTTGAAATATTACTTTGCTACGGAAGAACTATAGTTTAATAAAGTAGTAAATAGCATTTTATATATTTAAAACCAGATATTTAGGTTCACGGCATAAAAACACGCAATAGAAAAGTTGTTCAAGATGCATCTCCCAGATAAGTCATATTTCTTCATCTGGTACATGTGTGCACTCTATTTCTAATGCCTCTCTGGGTGACTGCCAATGATCCCTGTACAGAAAGCCACCACTAGGTGGTAATGTAATAAGTTCCTTTGAACCCTGTTTAAATTTCTTGCTTTATTCGGGGAACCCTGCTGTAAAATGTCTCCATCTCCTCCCCCCTCCAGGTTTCCTCATGTCTCTGGATGACTTCTACCTGCTTGGGAGCGGCCTGCTGATGACCCAGACCTCCATCGGCGTCTTCAACGCCTCGCTGTTCTCTCGGCTCCACCCTCACTGCCTGCTGGCTTGGCAGAGGGTCCGCCTGGCTAACGGTTTGGCCCTCAGCGGAGAGGAGTGGGCGCACGTTTTCTCCCAGTATAACTCAGGTGGGATCTGAGCCAAAAGCAGACAAACACATAAAGGATCTAAATGGATGAATAAAGTCACAATCTGCAGAAATAACGGATAAAGTAGAGCTGGCTGTGTTAATTTGGCGTCAATCTTTTGCATATACCCATCAATCAGCAGCTTTTGGTCCTCATACTTACGGTTTAGCCAAACCGTGGGGCTCAGCTTTCTGTTTTAAATTCAAATCTGAACCTACATCTTTGTTTTTGTTCTTAAATTAAAGGTATTCGTTTATTTTTGTTGTGTGTTTGCAACTGATGAGATGAAAACTTCCCAGCTTTTCAGCTACTTCTTCCTAAAATCCCTCAGGTGCAGACATGATTGTGCTTGTTAGCTTTGCTGGGAGAGTCTTATGCAAGAAGCAACCACAGGTGCCTAAACTAGTTTTATTATTGTTTTTTCTTTTGGAGGAAACTGAAATTATTCAGAATTAGAAATACTTGAGCCATATTTATTAGGTTACTGCTGCTTCTAGATGAGTACTTTTTTTAGGATTCAAGTACAAATACAGGTTATGCTACTGATTCCCGTATGGTGCTCTTATGTCTCCATGCATTCTTAACCGTGTGCCTCAAATAATGAAGATAGTCATGAACGAATTGCTGTGATCTTTATGAAATGCAGAAGTAGCCTATTGACAGCCTTAAAATCTTGAACTTTGTGTCGGTTGTTTGTTTAATTGGATTTTTATCTGCCAGAGAGACACAAAGCGGTGCATCATTGTGACAAAATGATGCACAGTTTTAAACGCTTTTACAGCCCAAAACTTTGAAAGTCATAATTTCAAGCTTAAATTACATATAAATGGAGTTATATAAAAGTGAGTTGTCATGGTGGTAAAGTTGACATATTTCCTCTAAAATGTTTTTTTTTTTTTAACCAGGCTGTAAACGTGGTTATTTTTGCTGTGGAGTTGGCATTTTTAACATGGGCGTGAATGGAAACTTGAACCTTTCTGGAGCCAGCCCCTAGTGGATGAGAGAGGGAACTGTACTTTTTGTCACTTTCTTGTTAAGACACATTTTGCCGGCGGAGTTTGTCCCTTGGTCTGATCGTAAGAGAAAGGGGGAAAAGTAATTTTTGTTTTGGGATCTTTTTTTATGGGTCATTGAATAGTTTGTCATTTATGTCTTTGTTTGTAAGTTTGTTAGTTTGTGTAAATAGCAAGAAATTGACAGATGGATCAGGGCTTCTTCTGGGTTCTTTTACAGCTCCCAATTTTCCCATCTACTCCAATCATGGATGGATGGATAAACAGATGGACGGATGGAGGGATGGATGGATGGATGATGGATGGATGAACAGATGGATGGATGATGGATGGATGGATGATGGATGGATGAATGGATGGATGGATGGATGGATAATGGATGAACAGATGGATGGATGGATGGATGATGGATGGATGATGGATGGATGATGGATGGATGATGGATGGATGATGGATGGATGGATGGATGATGGATGCATGATGGATGATGAATGGATGGATGGATGATGGATGGATGATGGATGGATGGATGGATGATGGATGGATGATGGATGGATGATGGATGATGGACGGATGATGGATGGATGATGGATGGATGATGGATGATGGACGGATGATGGATGGATGATGGATCAATGATGGATGGATGGATGGATGATGGATGAACAGATGGATGGATGATGGATGGATGATGGATGTGAGGATGAACGATGATGGATGGATGGATGATGGATGAACAGATGGATGGATGGATGGATGATGGATGGATGATGGATGGATGATGGATGGATGATGGATGGATGATGGATGGATGGATGGATGATGGATGCATGATGGATGATGAATGGATGGATGGATGATGGATGGATGATGGATGGATGGATGGATGATGGATGGATGATGGATGGATGATGGATGATGGATGGATGATGGATGGATGATGGATGGATGATGGATGATGGACGGATGATGGATGGATGATGGATCAATGATGGATGGATGGATGGATGATGGATGAACAGATGGATGGATGATGGATGGATGATGGATGGATGATGGATGGATGGATGGATGAACAGATGGATGGATGGATGGATGGATGGATGATGGATGGATGATGGATGATGGATGGATGATGGATGGATGATGGATGGATGATGGATGGATGAATGATGGATGGATGATGGATAATGGATGGATTGATGGATGAATGATGGATGGATGATGGATGGATGATGGATGATGGATGATGGATGATAGATGATGGATGGATGATGGATGATGGATGAACAGATGGATGATGGATGGATGATGGATGAACAGATGGATGATGGATGATGGATGGATGATGGATGAACAGATGGATGATGGATGAACAGATGGATGAACAGATGGATGATGGATGGATGATGGATGAACAGATGGATGATGGATGAACAGATGGATGATGGATGAACAGATGGATGATAGATGATGGATGAACAGATGGATGATGGATGGATGATGGATGAACAGATGGATGATGGATGGATGATGGATGAACAGATGGATGATGGATGGATGATGGATGATGGATGAACAGATGGATGATGGATGAACAGATGGATGAACAGATGGATGATGGATGGATGATGGATGAACAGATGGATGATGGATGAACAGATGGATGATGGATGAACAGATGGATGATAGATGATGGATGAACAGATGGATGATGGATGGATGATGGATGAACAGATGGATGATGGATGATGGATGGATGATGGATGAACAGATGGATGAACGGATGGATGATGGATGAACAGATGGATGATGGATGATGGATGGATGATGGATGATGGATGAACAGATGGATGATGGATGGATGATGGATGAACAGATGGATGATGGATGGATGATGGATGAAGGATGAACAGATGGATGATGAATGGATGATGGATGATGGATGAACAGATGGATGAACAGATGGATGATGGATGGATGAACAGATGGATGAACAAATGGATGATGGATGAACAGATGGATGATGGATGGATAATGGATGGATGATGGATGGATGATGGATGAACAGATGGATGATGGATGGATGATGGATGGATGATGGATGATGGATGAACAGATGGATGATGGATGGATGGATATGGATGGATGAACAGATGGATGATGGATGGATGATGGATGAACAGATGGATGATGGATGATGGATGGATGATGGATGGATGATGGATGAAGGATGAACAGATGGATGATGGATGATGGATGGATGATGGATGAAGGATGAACAGATGGATGATGGATGATGGATGGATGATGATGAACAGATGGATGATGGATGGATATGGATGGATGATGGATGAAAGTGGATGATGGATGATGGATGGATGATGGATGGATGATGGATGAATGATGAACAGATGGGATGATGGATGGATGATGGATGAACGATGGATGATGGATGAAGGATGAACAGATGGATGATGGATGAGATAGAGAGGTGGATGGATGATGGATGGAGATGAATGGATGATGGATGGATGGATGGATGAAGGATGCATGATGGATGATGAATGGATGGATGGATGGATGATGGATGATGGATGGATGATGGATGATGATGGATGATGGATGGATGATGGATGGATGATGGATGGATGATGGATGGATGGATGGATGGATGATGGATGGATGATGGATGGATGGATGATGGATGATGGATGGATGGATGATGGATGGATGGATTGATGGATGAACGATGGATGAGATGATGGATGGATGGATGGATGATGGATGGATGATGGATGATGGATGGATGATGGATGGATGAATGGATGATGGATGGATGGATGATGGATGGATGGATGGATGGTGGATGGATGGATGGATGATGGATGGATGATGGATGGATGGATGATGGATGGATGATGGATGGATGGATGGATGGATGATGGATGGATTGATGATGGATGGATGATGGATGGATGATGGATGGATGGATCATGGATGGATGGATGGATGGATGATGGTTGGATGAATGGATGGATGATGGATGGATTGATGATGGATGATGGATGGATGGATGATGGATGGATGATGGATGGATGATGGATGGATGGATGGATGAAGGATGGATGGATGAAGGATGGATGATGGATAATGGATGGATTGATGGATGAATGATGGATGATGGATGGATGAACAGATGGATGGATGGATTGATGGATGAATGATGGATGATGGATGAATGAACAGATGGATGGATGGATGGATGATGAATGGATGAATGATGGATGGATGATGGATGGATGATGGATGGATGGATGGATGATGGATGGATGATGGATGGATGATGGACGGATGAATGATGGATGGATGATGGATAATGGATGGATTGATGGATGAATGATGGATGATGGATGAATGAACAGATGGATGATGGATGGATGATGGATGGATGATGGATGGATGGATGATGGATGGATGAACAGATGGATGATGGATGATGGATGGATGATGGATGGATGGATGGATGGATGAATGATGGATGGATGATGGATAATGGATGATTGATGGATGGAATGATGGATGATGGATGGATGACAGATGGATGGATGGATGGATGATGAGATGGATGATGGATGGATGGATGATGGATGGATGAACAGATGGATGGATGATGGATGGATGAACAGATGGATGGATGATGGATGAACAGATGGATGGATGATGGATGGATGAACAGATGGATGGATGAACAGATGGATGGATGGATGAACAGATGGATGAAAGATGGATGAACAGATGGATGAATGAACAAATGGATGGATGAACAGATGGATGGATGAACAGATGGATGAAAGATGGATGAACAGATGGATGAATGAACAAATGGATGGATGAACAGATGGATGGATGAACAGATGGATGGATGGATGAACAGATGGATGGATGAACAATGGATGGATGAACAGATGGATGGATGATGGATGAACAGATGGAGTGATGATGGTGAACAGATGGATGATGGATGATGGATGGATGATGGTGAAAGATGGATGTGGATGATGAACAGATGGATGGGGATGGATGATGGGATGATGGATGGAACAGATGGTTGGATGATGGTGGTGATGGATGGATGATGGATGAGATGAGAAACTGATGTGATGGAGATGGATGATGATGGGAGGATGAACAGATGGAGGATGGATTGATGGATGAATGATGGATGATGGATGAATGAACAGATGGATGATGGATGGATGATGGATGGATGATGGATGGATGGATGATGGATGGATGAACAGATGGATGATGGATGGATGATGGATGGATGAACAGATGGATGAACAGATGGATGAACAGATGGATGATGGATGGATGATGGATGAACAGATGGATGAACAGATGGATGATGGATGGATGATGGATGATGGATGAACAGATGGATGATGGATGATGGATGATGGATGAACAGATGGATGATGGATGAACAGATGGATGATAGATGATGGATGATGGATGAACAGATGGATGATGGATGAACAGATGGATGATGGATGAACAGATGGATGATAGATGATGGATGAACAGATGGATGATAGATGATGGATGAACAGATGGATGATGGATGATGGATGGATGATGGATGAACAGATGGATGATGGATGATGGATGGATGATGGATGAAAAGATGGATGTGGATGGATGGATGGATGATGGATGAACGATGGAATGAGATGGATGATGGATGGATGATGGATGGATGATGGATGAAGGATGAACAGATGGATGATGGATGGATGATGGATGAACAGATGGATGATAGATGATGGATGAACAGATGGATGATGGATGGATGATGGATGATGGATGGATGATGGATGATGGATGGATGATGGATGAAGGATGAACAGATGGATGAACAGATGGATGATGGATGATGGATGGATGATGGATGAACAGATGGATGATAGATGATGGATGAACAGATGGATGATGGATGGATGATGGATGATGGATGGATGGATGATGGATGGATGGATGGATGATGGATGGATGATGGATGGATGGATGATGGATGGATGATGGATGGATGATGGATGGATGATGGATGGATGATGGATGAAGGATGATGGATGGATGATGGATGGATGATGGATGGATGATGGATGATGGATGGATGGATGATGGATGGATGATGGATGGATGGATGATGGATAGATGAAGGATGGATGATGGATGGATGATGGATTGATGATGGATGGATGATGGATGGATGATGGATGAAGGATGATGGATGGATGGATGATGGATGGATGATGGATGATGGATGTATGATGGATGATGGATGGATGGATGATGGATGGATGATGGATGATGGATGAAGGATGATGGAGGATGTGATGGATGAACAGATGGATGGATGATGGATGTGATGGATGGATGATGGATGGATGAACAGATGGGATGAACATGATGGTGATGGATGAACAGATGGATGATGGATGATGGATGGATGATGGATGATGGATGAACGGATGGATGGATGGATGGATGATGGGATGGATGATGGATGGATGAACAGAGATTGATGGATGAACAGATGGATGATGGATGAACAGATGGATGATGGATGAACAGATGAATGATGGATGAACAGATGGATGATGGATGAACAGATGGATGATGGATGAACAGATGAATGATGGATGAACAGATGGATGATGGATGAACAGATGGATGATGGATGAACAGATGGATGTGGATGAACAGATGGATGATGGATGAACAGATGGATGTGGATGAACAGATGAATGATGGATGAACTGATGGATGAATAGATGGATGGTGGATGAACAGATGGATGATGGATGAACAGATGGATGAAGGATGAACGATGAATGATGGATGAACTGATGGATGAACAGATGAATGATGGATGGATGTGGATGAACAGATGGATGATGGATGGATGATGGATGAACAGATGGATGATGGATGGACGATGGATGATGGATGATGAACGATGGATGGATGATGGATGAACAGATGGATGAAGATGGATGATGGATGGATGATGGATGAACAGATGGATGATGGATGAACAGATGGATGATGGATGAACAGATGGATGATAGATGATGGATGAACAGATGGATGATGGATGGATGATGGATGAACAGATGGATGATGGATGATGGATGGATGATGGATGAACAGATGGATGAACGGATGGATGATGGATGAACAGATGGATGATGGATGATGGATGGATGATGGATGATGGATGAACAGATGGATGATGGATGGATGATGGATGAACAGATGGATGATGGATGGATGATGGATGAAGGATGAACAGATGGATGATGAATGGATGGATGGATGATGGATGAACAGATGGATGAACGATGGATGATGGATGGATGAACAGATGGATGAACATGGATGATGGATGAACAGATGGATGATGGATGGATAATGGATGGATGATGGATGGATGATGGATGAACGGATGGATGATGAATGGATGATGGATGGATGATGGATGGATGGATAATGGATGGATGAACAGATGGATGATGGATGGATGAACAGATGGATGATGGATGGATGATGGATGGATGATGGATGGATGGATAATGGATGGATGAACAGATGGATGATGGATGATGGATGGATGATGGATGGATGAACAGATGGATGATGGATGAACAGATGGATGATGGATGATGGATGGATGATGGATGAACAGATGGATGATGGATGGATGATGGATGATGGATGAACAGATGGATGAACAGATGGATGATGGATGGATGATGGATGAACGGATGATGGATGGATGAACAGATGGATGAACTGATGGATGATGGATGATGGATGAACAGATGGATGATAGATGATGGATGAACAGATGGATGATGGATGGATAATGGATGGATGATGGATGGATGATGGATGAACAGATGGATGATGGATGGATAATGGATGGATGATGGATGGATGATGGATGAACAGATGGATGATAGATGATGGATGAACAGATGGATGATAGATGATGGATGAACAGATGGATGAACAGATGGATGATGGATGGATGATGGATGATGGATGGATGATGGATGAACAGATGGATGATGGATGGATGATGGATGATGGATGAACAGATGGATGATGGATGGATAATGGATGGATGATGGATGGATGATGGATGAACAGATGGATGATAGATGATGGATGAACAGATGGATGAACAGATGGATGATGGATGGATGATGGATGATGGATGGATAATGGATGAATGATGGATGGATGATGGATGGATGATGGATGAACAGATGGATGATGGATGGATAATGGATGGATGATGGATGGATGATGGATGAACAGATGGATGATAGATGATGGATGAACAGATGGATGAACAGATGGATGATGGATGGATGATGGATGGATGATGGATGAACAGATGGATGATGGATGGATGATGGATGAACAGATGGATGATGGATGGATAATGGATGGATGATGGATGAACAGATGGATGAACAGATGGATGATGGATGGATGTACGCCACACTTTTTCGGTTTTTGTGCGCACAAACAGCTAAACTCCTGGACATTGTTCCGTGTTGCCTTCAGGGACGTATAACAGCCAGTACATGGTGGTGGACCTGAGGAAGGTTCTGCTGCGTCGCAGCATCAGGACCGGAGCTCTGACAGTAGTGGAGCAGATCCCGGGGAGAGTGGTCCACTCTGATCAGACCCAAGCTTTACGAAGAGGTTAGAAAAACGCTCCCTCTGAACTCAGCTCCTGCTTTCGTTTCTTTAATCTCCGCGTGGACCTCCTGCGTTTGGCAGGTTACTGGCCGTCCTACAACATCCCGTTTCACGCCGACATCTACAACCTGAGCGGCTACGGCGCCATGTGGAGGAGATACGGAGAGGATTTCTCCTACGACCTCTGTCCTCGAGCCAAAATCCTCCGCAGGGACCAGGCCAAGGTGTCCGACCTCGGCTCCCTCAAGCAGATGATGAGATACAACAGTAGGTGTGACAACTCACCGTTCTCATTGGCCACTTCATTAGGTACACCCACATGATAGAGGAAAAGCCGAATCAGCCAATCAAATGGCAGCAACTCAAAGGAAGACGTAGGTCACTCTGGTGTTACATCATGCAGTTATAGAGCAGAATCTCTTCAAATGGTTCTGGTACCGTGTTGTGTCTGTGCAATAAAGAATTAAGGCAAATCTGAAAGGAAAAGGTACGGTGGCTGAGAAGTGCAAAACACATTTACATAGAGGTTAAAACAAAAAAAAAATGTACAATTCCCAAAAAACATTTTAAAAAATACACTCCAAAGAACAAATTTACAAATTCAGAATTTTTTTTTAAAATGTAAGTTTCGCACAAAAAAAGTTGCAAACAGGCTGAAGCGACTCTGTAAAACATTGTTTATGTATCAGAACTTTCATGAATAATCCACTACAAGGTTTGGTCATCGTTGCATCACTTCTGGCTTTTCAGACGATCCCTTTATGATTTCTTCCTTTCCTTTGTTTTAGGACTTCCCTTTGGTGTTGATATGTGCATAATTGTCTTGGGACTAGCAAAAGTGTAAAATATATATATATATATATATATATATATATATATTATTATCATTTATATATATATATATATATAAATATACCTTTTGTAGGAACTACTAAATGTAGAATTTTCTGTATCACTTTATGAGAGCTCACATGTTTTTTGATTTTTTAAATGTTTCTTTATTTAATTTTGTTTTTTATTTGTAAGGTTGTTTTTTACATTGTCTTTAGTTTTTGGATTTTTTACTGTTTTTTATTTCCTTTTTTTTTTTATTTTGTTTTTTATTTAATTTTGATTTTTGAATTTGTAAAGCCATTTTTTTACATTTTATTTTGTTTTTGAATTTGTTTTTTTCATTTAATCTTTTCAAACGTAGAATTTTTTTACATTGAATTTGTTTTTGAATTTTGCGTTTTTTTAATTAATTTTGTTTTTTAGGGCTTTTTTACATTTTCTTACTTTTGCCCATATTGCTCTGTATTGTGTTTTTTTATAGAAATTTTCTTTTTCTAAATTTTGTCCCTTTTGTTTTCAAATTTGTTAATGTTTTATATTTGTTTTTGAATTAGGTAATGTGTTTTTTTTACTTTGATTTTGAATTTGTAAAGTTGTGTTTTGAAATTCTGTTTTCTCTTTTGTTTTTTGTGTGATTGTGTTTTATCAGTTGTTAACTTTTTTATATGCAATATTGTTTTTGAATTTGTAAAGTTTTTTTAATATATTTTTTATTGTGTTTTTTATGTAAGGTGTTTATGACTCAGTAAATGTGTCTTTTTTTATAATTTTCTTTTTTTAATTAGTACTTTTTAATTTTATTTTCTCTTTGAATTTGTTAGTGTTTTTTATGTGAATGCGTTTCTTGAAATGTATTTGTAAATGTTTTTAGAGATTAGAGGGAAAACTCAGAATATTTCTCTTCTGGTTCTGTTTAAGACTATAAAAGAGATCCCTACTCCAAGGGCCATCCGTGTAAAACCATCTGTTGCCGTAACGACCTGAGACCAAATAGGCCACGCCCAGGAGGATGCTACGACACCAAGGTCAGAGCATCTCTTTAAATTATGACCAAAACTCTTGATTATGAATCCATCACAGTCAATCAGCTTTTATAAAACATGAGCACTCAGTAAATCCAGCCTGGACCGGTCTGAGCTGTCAGGGAAGATTATGGGTCATCTGCAGGTTGCACGGTTCAAATGAAGCATTCTGCAGCAGAAATGCTTGGGGGGGCAAGAGTAAAATTTTCGTTATTTAGTAGAAATGCACCTTTTTTTGAACATTTAGCTTGATTTTCCCACCTTTAGAACACTTTCATACATTTAAGAAGAAAATGTTTCTAAAATTCAACATTTACCAGCATATTTACATTTTTAAAATCTAAATTCTAAATATTATTTCGAAATGTAACATGTTAAATCTAAATGTTAAATCTAAATGTTAAATCTAAATCTAAATGTTAAATCTAAATGTTAAATCTAAGTCTAAATGTTAAATCTGAATATTAAATCTAAATGTTAAATCTAAATCTAAATGTTAGGAACATTTAGAACATTGGACATGTTCATTAAAACATTGGATTTAACATTTAGATTTAACATTTAAGTTTAACATTTAGATTTAACATTTAAGTTTAACATTTAGATTTAACATTTATATTTAACATTTATATTCAACATTTAGATTTAACATTTAGATTTAACATTTAGATTTAACATTTAGATTCAACATTTAGATTTAGATTTAACATTTATATTTAACATTTAGATTTAACATTTAAGTTTAACATTTAGATTTAGATTTAACATGTTACATTCCGAAATAATATTTAGAATTTAGATTTTTAAAATGTAAATATGCTGGTAAATGTTGAATTTTAGAAACATTTTCTTCCTAAATGTATGAAAGTGTGCTAAATGTGGAAAAATGAAGCTGAATGTTCAAAAAAATTGCATTTCTACTAAATAACGAAAATATTACACTTGGCGCCCCATAGAAATGACCGCTCAGTTGGACCTCCAGTTGGACACTTTGTCTCCACTCTGTGTTGCGCTGCAGGTGACGGACTACCAGCTGGCCCTGCTGCTGTCTGCTGAGGCCATAAACGGCCCCACCACCCAGGGGGGCCTGCCTCCGTTCTCCTGGCACTCCTTCAACCTCACGGCTCATCAGGGTCTTCCAGACGCCTACATGTTTCCCTTCGTCACCATGAAGCCCTCGCTGCGCCGACCCTGAGATGGAGCCGCTCCTCCACCTGTTCGCAGAGGTTTAGCTTTTTTTCATTAAACTGCTAAAAAAAAACCATCATTCTAGTTTGTTATTCTTTAATCATCAGGATGAGTTTCTATCGCTGAAGTGATTTCTGTAAAAAAATGATTATCTGTGAATTATGATATTCTCTTAAAATCATATTTAAGATTAAGTAGACAGAAAGTGGGTAGAGGTTCCAGAAAATTACTTTCATGCATTTTATTCAAGCAGAGGTAAATAAGTATTTATTAAAAACTCGACTCCAATAACGAGTAACTGTTCGAAATGTGAAATAATGTAATGAGGAAAAAAAGATGATAAACACACCTTTCCATTCTTTTTTTTTTACAACATAAAATCACAGAGCGGTTCTTCTGTATTCCTCCTGGTCTGCTTCTCCTCGTTACAATTTACCTGGAAACTCTTCAAATCACTTCCACACCTGTCCATCACCTGGAGATCAGCGGTAACTTCTGGATTTTCTAGGAATTCACGCTCCGCTCCCACCGAGCTCAGAAGTGCAAACAGCCAAGGAAATAATTGTTCAATCTTTACTTCCCACTGTGGGTGATTCTCTGAATTCAGTGCACTTTGGCGTCTCTGATTACTCAGAATCACCACCAACATGACATTTTTTTCCTGAACATTGCATCTGATTTGCATCTGATTCACCTTTGCCATAAAATCTAAAGCTTTTATTATAAAATTATTTTGCTACACAAAAAAAAAATTATTTTCACCCAACTGATTTGGGTTGAATGAGCAATAATGAATTTTGTTGAGTGAATTAAATGTAAACATGTTGGGTGAACCTCATACATTCAGGTTGCTGTAAGGGACTACTACATTTCCAGTGTTAACCAAACATGATTACAGTGGTTTCAGTAATACAATTCCGTCATTTTTTCATGAAAAAAAGGGGAATTGGCAAGTATTTATAATGTTATAATAATTTTTAGTTAACACTGGAAATTAAGTCATATGTATTATTATATGCAACATTTTTGAGTAATTGTGTAGCAAAGTATTGAGTGCAGGTGGTCAGAAAACAGAAGCCCTTTTCTGAGTGTATTTTTGTGCCTTATAGCAAAATAAATGTATGAGCTTAACCAAACATGTTTACTTTTAGTTCACTCAACAATATTAATTATTGCTGAATCAACCCAAATCAATTGGGTGGATTTTTTTATGTGTATTTTGGTTGTTTTAAAGCATTTTTTTGTTGCAGGGCTGAAGATTTGATCTAAAAGTAACCATTAACTCCACATTAACTGGTGTTTGGAGCAGCATGAGGAAAAAAAAGAAATTAAAATATTTTTAAGACAAGCATTACCTTTTTCAAAACAATGATAAATATATTTTTTGTATGTAACAGGGTTGAAAGGTTGAGGTTGACAATTTCAGTTTGATGATAAAAGCAAGGAAATATTGGTCAGAAAGTATGGTTTGAGCAAGAGCTGTCTGAGCGAGCAGAACCAGAACCAGGCTCAGTACAAGCGGCCATCTTCAACGACTGTCTGGGGGTCTGAGAAGACACAGGAGAGACACAGTGAGAACAAAAGAACTGATGTAAGAGTACTTTATCCATTAAACAAAGTAAAAAGCTGATAACAGGACATGGAGGATGTTTGGTCACTGTGAGCATCATCTGAACCGATGTTCCCCATACAGCAGGGGGCGCTGTGGCTGAGCAGGGTACCAAACCATGTGAAGCTTCTATGGGGAGAAAAACACACAGAGAAAACTGGGTGAACAATCGTAATAACAGCAGAAAAAATACATCTGAAGAGTAGTAGGAGAGAAAAGTAGCAGAGTGAACAAAAATGGTCAGTCTGTCCTCCAACAGTCTAAACCTATAGCAGCATAACTACAAAAATATATCAGGATAACCTAAGCCATTCTAACTATAAGCTTTATCAAAAAGGAAGGTTTTAAGCCTAGTCTTAAAAACAGACAGAGTATCTGCCTCATGGACTAAAACTGGGAGCTGGTTCCACAGGGGAGGAGCCTGATAATTTATCCATATCAAACTTATTGTAACATAACTTGGGGAGCAACTTTTAATTCTCACCTATAAGTTGCTTGTTTCGCTAAATTAATTTGTAAGAATAGCTACACCTACTCTAGACCAGTTATTGCTCTTGCACAGAGTATCTATCTTACGTGTTCTTTTATGTATAAAGTTTTTAGATACTAAATGGCCTACTTGTATGAAGAGTTATTTTTATTCAAACTCACAAGTTTATAACTACTAGGCCTGCTTTTTATTTTTACAAACGGTTTATTTTTATTTCATTGTATTTATCTTGTAATACTTTTTGGTTGCTCTTGTTTGTTGTTGTGTTTTTTCCTATATATTTCCTATATATTTTATATAATATATTAATTCTCTGGTAAAAATTAATAAGAGGGTGGGGTTTTTATATAAACCGTACTGAGCTTCTATCCCCGCCTTACACATGATTTTGTGTTGCATTATTTTATGCTCAGTTATATTTTGTATTTTTAATAGGTGTTAAATAAACAAATAAGCAAACAATCAAATTTGGTTTAATAATAATTATAATTATGAGTTGCACATGCTAGCCCAAAACTAGCCTGGAAACATGGTGGTGTTGACATGTGCAGTGCATCAAATCTTTGACTCAACTTGTTGAGCAGTAGATAAGTTATCAATATTGTGTTTTGCAAAAGTATTCAACACCCTTTAAACATTTTTTCCCCTCCACATTCAGTCTAGTTTTTTCAAATTCCTTCCCAGAGTCCCTCGAGTGCTACATGACTGAACTTGTTAGCTTTGCTCTGGAAGTCAGGACTAGAAGCAGTAAGTGTTGATTTCATCACATATGTGCCACACATTGTTCGTAAAAATAGAGTGGAGTTAAAATATAAAACGGTAACCATAAAAAACATGTCAAATACATATTTATCCGGTTATTGTTAGGGGAGGATTAAATCTACAGTTTTCCCTGAATTATGGAGCTAATTTAGGTGTTCGGAAATACTTTTTATAGTTTCCGTCACCTACTAGTTGATGGAGGCAGACAGATTCTGACTGATGTTCTTTAAGGTAGAGATTAGATCAGATATTAACAGATATACGGATTTCACAACTGTTACTCTTCTGTCTCGCTGGATGTGTTCATATCATCAGTTTTTCCCTAATCCCCCTGCCTGCAAATTTAGAGTTTACCTTAAATAAACCGTCCCTCTTTTACGGGGCCTCACAAAAGCACTCACACCGTCTAATGTTTCCACAAATATTCATGTCCCAACCACAAAGTTCCATGTAAAGCACTTTGAATTGCCTTGTGTTGAAAGTGTGCTATACAAATAAAATAGCCTTGCCTACCTTCAGATCACATTTCAAATACATCTGGAGAGTAGTAGGAGAGAAAAGTAGTAGAGTGAAGAAAAGTTTTCAGTCTGTCCTCCAACAGTCTTAAAGGAACATATAGAACAATCAGATCTCTAATGTACGATGGAGCTGATTATTAAGGGCTTTATAAGTAAGGAGGAGGATCTTAAACTCTATTCTGGATTTAACAGGGAGCCAATGGAGAGAAGCCAAAATAGGAGAAATATGATCTCTCTTTTAATATTCATCAGAACTCTTGCTGCAGCATTTTGAATCAACTGAAGGCTTTTAATTGCATTTTGTGAACTTCCTGATAATAAGGAATTACAGTAGTCCAGCTTATAGTAATAATTGCATGGACTAGTTTCTCTGCATCACTCCTGGACAGGATGTTTCTAATTTTAGCAATATTCCAGAGGTGAAAGAAAGAAATCTTAGAAACCTGTTTAATATGGGATTTAAATGTCTTGGTCAAAAATTACTATTACTATATTATTATTATTGTTAAGCCCCCTAATCTGCCCGGAAGTCAATGAAGAAGAACTTCCGAGGAGTTCGTAAATCCAAGGCGAAATAAACATGTTAAAATTAAGGTATTTGGGGCAGATTAAACCTTATTATAAGCGGCATTTGGACTGCCCGAGCACTCCCGTTCTATAGATGTACGCTGATCAAGACTGGATGTTTAAATATGCGGCATTCCAGTTAACCTTTCCGTGTCAGAAAGTCGGAAATCTTGCAGTTGTCTCGCGTCACTTCACCGAGACACGCCCCCATTAGGCTGGAAATTTTGAGCTCCAACTCGGATCTCTGGATAGTACGAGTAGAGCGAGCAGCTTGGTCTTTCACTCTTTCATCTTTTTATTTGTACTATGTTGGTAATTTCAATGTCGTTTTTAAATGCTCTTTCGACAACATTTCGGCTTTAATTGAGTCACCAATTTTTACATCGCACGGCCTTGCTGTGCTCGCAATACAATGTACAGCTTTGTTTTTCGCGCTGGTCTGCTGAAGATGCTATGTCGCTAACAACAATAGCAATAACTAGTGTGCCTATATAGAGAGAGTAAAAATAACTTGAAACATGGACTCCATATTGGCTACCATCTTTCAACGCGTTACTATGGGGATTATGCATCAGACTGAAATAAATCGCAGATCTTACCTCCAACTTTCACGTAACTGCCGAAATTATCGTTCCTCAATATTTAAAAGGCAAGGTAAACACAATTGGACATGTCACAAATTGATGATTTGACATGAACTGAACTGAAATCAACCTAGCAAATAGCATAGTCACCAAATAGCTATTGAGGTTTATCAATCGGGAGCAATCATTTTCTAAAATTAGGTGCAGACTAAGAGCTGAAGGCTAGCATTTTTGCGCCAAACCAACCATACAATCTCCCACCAAGATATGACTGCATGTGGCATGGAATAATTGTTTTGTACAAAATCTGTTCACTTCACAATCTATCGACTACAATCTCAAAGTTGAAATTATTTCTTATACATCGAAAGTGATATATTTCTCGTCAGTGGGCTTTTTTCCGCCAAAACGCGAACAAATCTTACCTCACACAACAAAGAATAATTACTTGCCTTCTACTTCTCTCGTCCGACTTTCTGCTCCCACAATTTTTCTCCTTTCTGCATCCCGAGGAAATAAATGTAACTGTTTGACACCTCCAGGTCTCGTACTGCACCAGAACGCTGCACAGCACGGTATTTTTAGATAATCATACATCAATCTCAAGATGCACTACTCATATGTTTCTTTATTTGTTTCTGTGTGGTACTGGCCAAGTTGGTATCGAATATGGCGCCTATGAAGCAGGTGACCGCCTCTGAGCCAATCAGATCGCCGAATTCTAAACGTTCTAAACAGAGTTGTCGCCATTCTATCTAGGCACAGTAGCGATGACTAGCCCACCCCTCGACACCTGCTGCCCTCAAAGCGTCCATGTTCTTTCCGACTCGGAGTGTAGTGAGACAAACTGGAACGCTTGAAGTCGGGAATTACGTCACATTCTCGTGTACAGCGACTCGGAGGCCCGAGTATCCGAGACAAATGGAATGCAGCAATACAAAGGCTCAAACTTTCTCAAAATGAGTGAAAAAACATAAAAATAGCAAAAAAAAAATAGGTCCACGTTGAAAATAACAATCTTAGGAGGTATTATACATACATTTAATCTGTATTAAGATATTTTTCTATCAGTGAGATGTAATGTTCTAGTCTTAAATGTCGTGTTTTCGATAGCTAAAGGTAGAAGACCGTCGTATTTATCATAATTACTGTTAAGAATAAAATCAGGAAATGTGGCCATTGTTGTCTCTTATTTTGAAAGGTTGTTTCGGATGTAGAATATTTGCCTTCGGGAAACATTACGCGGCTGACGTTTGATTCTGTGCCGCGTGGGGGCAGGGCTTGCTCAGCCGTTGGTGGACAGAAGGAGCGGAGCACGCAGTCGGGTCCGTCCGTCTTAACGTCCGTCCCGGGGGTAACTTAGCAATGGCAACGACCGCAGAGGAGCTGCCAGAACCGGTGGGCGTCGCTTTGCCGTCCGCGCACAACAGCAACAACAACAATAACAACAACAACAAAGAGACGGAGGCGGCGGGGGACAACGCGACCTCCGACGCTACCGCGGCAGCCTCCGAGCACGGCGGGACGGCGTTGCAGTGCATCGGCAACGGCTCGGTCATCAACCCCAACGGGGGGAACAACGGCAAGTGGGTCCGGCTGAACGTCGGCGGGACGGTGTTCCTAACGACGCGGCAGACGCTGCTGAAGGAGCAAACTTCGTTCCTGTACCGGCTGTGCCAGCAGCAGGACCTGCACTCTGACACGGTGAGTCCCGGCCAGGAAATGTTCCTCCCCGATAAGTTACCCTTAATAACGGGGAGTCATGGAGAGAGAATGCACTGCAAGTTCAACGACCTGCTTTAAAGGTGGCGGAGGTGATGAGTTCATGTCCTGTAGGACATTTACACTCTTGGAATGAGTAAATTGGCCATAGGTGGAGAGCCTGTTGTTGTCCCTGGTATGTGGCACTAGGTGTTCATTGAAACGTACGTTTACGTTGATATTACCTCATGTTTAGGTCAGAAGTGTTGGGCTAAAAGTTTGCCCAACGTTATTTAAAGGTATATGCGGTGTCGCATTTCTTTCTCTCTTACAGATGCAGAATCCCAGATGGATGAATGGGTCGGGATTTAACGTTATGTGACGTTCTTTTAAATGTTCCCTAAACAAGTAAAACTGTCCCTAGCTCATTTTGGCAATGTGGATGTTGAGTTGATGACATCACAGGAGGCAAAGGAATGGGCCAATCAGCTGCTACTAGTAAACAGTATGGTGGATGAGTGACTTCAGCTGGTAGCCTAATAGAACAGATAAATGGTAAAAGGTAGAGATTTTTCTCTAACAGCCGAGCGCAATGGCTCATGTTGATGATGTCATCAGGCTGTGCCTACCTACTCTGTTTCAGATACATAAGGAGAATAACTACTGATGTCCGTGTTGGTGTTTCCGGTAGATGTTGTACGTTTGAAATTGTCGTTTTCTGTTCGAGAATAAAGAAATGTGTTGAAGTTGAAATGTTTTTAGTTCAGATATCTGCGGATTTGTTTTTGTGCGGCATTAAATTCATGAATGAATAATCAGGAATGCGGAAAGAAATTTTATTTCCTTTCATACATTTTGCTGTTTAGTCAAAACTATTTCAAATATTGTGTTTGGTAACATTTAGCTTGTATTTTAGCTCAAATATCTTCATCTTTATTTATATTATTTAAATTTTTGTGGTACTTTTTTCTCAGAAAAAGATTACTATTAATAAAAAGTATTTTGCACAAAAAGCTTTTAATTCATTGGCATTCTATAGTTCTTTGATGCTGTCATGCTGGTTTTATCAGACGTTTCCAAAACAGTAATTTTGTTAGATAATGTTCCAGTGAAGCCATTGTTATGATGCAGTCTAGCGCTGAAACGATTCGTTGCGCTACTTCATTCTCTCAATTCCAAAAATTGCTCTTGGCAAAAACTCTGCCTCGATGCTTCATTAAATTCCTGTGAAGCGCAGAGATCTGATTGTTCCACACGGACCGTTGTTTTGGATGAACCTGTGCAAAGCACAGCACTAGCAGGGGATACAGTTTGAATTTAGTTGGCGCGATGGCGGAGAATAAAGATGCCCATAAACGGCAAGAAATGTGTAAAGTTTGGGATCGTTACGTTCTAAAAAAAGAAGAGAAAATACAGAGTATTTACTGTAAAGTAGAGCTGGTGTAGCACAGCAGTACGAGCTCAATGATCCAGCATCAGAAAACATTGTGATTTTTCACCAAGTGTCGCTCAAACAAGGTAACGTAACCTAAAGCCTGTATACATTGATGTTCGCTAATTTTAATACCGTATTTGTAGCAACGTCATGATGCGGTTTTGACTGGATATGATGTATAGCTCTGATGTTTTTCAGTAATAAACTTTATTCACGTTCCATGTAGTTGGGTATCTCACAACACGGAGATATTTTTCTACGGTTCGGCCTGTCATCCGCAGGTTAACGCAGATTTTTGGCACAAAAAAAAACAAATCTTTTAAAAAAAGTGTCCAAAGTGGAGATCTGCGTTTCCTCTGTTTTCGGTATCTGCGTGTGGACGGATAAAAACAGAGTTTTAAGTATCATAACGTCAATATCTGCGACAAAAAATGCTCCAACATTTAAAACCAACAGACTTAATGCTGCGCTGCGACCAAAGTAAGAAAAAAATACTTTTTCACTCTCTCGTGACACAGAGACTCCTGTGAGTTTTTATAATAATTAATAAGAGATTAATCCTAAACGTTCAGAGCAGAGGCGTATCCAGAAGATTAATAAAGAGGGGCTAAAAGGGGCCCAGGGTGGGTCTGGGTCTGTAGCACCAAAATAAAAGCAGAGATGTTCTTCTAATGGGGACCCGATCTGAGCTGGTCACATTTTAGAGTTTTCATCTGTTAAAAGGACATTTAAAGTCATTTTGTTTTACTGAGATTTATGTGACAATGTCGTCTCAAACTCTGATTGCCTTTCAAAGAATTTAAGTGATTGGAGAAGAAGAAAATCACAAAAACATTGCCATTCATTTTCCCAGGTGCTGATTGGCTGTAACCCCCCAATAGGATAGCTCAGGAAGACTGTGGATGAGTAAAACGAGGCGGTGCTTACTAGGGTTGTCAAAATAATCCATACCTAGATATTAATCAATACTAAAACTGGTATCTAAATTAAATATTCTGTTCCCGTGGTATGGTTTTATTCCTAGTCTGGCATATATGCAGCCTCCTAGCATACCAGGCGCTGCAGCACCACCACAGAGCTCATAAATGCACATAATGTGCATAAATGACAAGTGATTATATTATTATTGACATAATGGCTTCGAGTTGATATGAGTAAGTTCATAATTTTTCAGAGTGAATTTTTCTTACTGTCCGCTTCTGCTGTCGGCTGTTGCGGTACGAGTATTAATACGCCAAATTTATGTTGATTTATGCATGTTGGTTCACTGTATAGCTTCAGTATATTTCATAGTGAGTTACTGCTGCATTATTCTGTTAAAGTGATGTTTTAAGAGTTTAATTAATGCTAATTCATTAGCGGAAGGGTCACATAAACGCAATAACAAGGTCAGCCTTCTATCGCCTGAAGAACATTTCTAGGATTAAAGGCCTGAAGAAAACTTTAGTCGGTCTGATTACTGCAACAGCGTCCTCACAGGTCTACCTAAAAAAATCAATCAGACAGCTGCAGCTGATCCAGAACGCTGCTGCTCGTGTTCTCACTAGAACCAGGAAAGTAGAACACATCACCCCAGTTCTAAAGTCCTTCCTCTGGCTCCATGTAGCTCAGAGAATAGACTTCTAAATACTCCTACTAGTTTATAAATCACTGAACGGTTTAGCACCAAAGGATGATGAAGACCTGCTGTTACCATAGCAACCCAGCAGACCATTCAGGTCCTCCAGCTCTAGTTTACTAATCATCCATAGAACCAGAACCAAACATGGAGAAGCAGCTTTCAGCTTCTATTCTCACCTTATCTGGAATAAACTTCCTGATGACTGCAGAGCTGCTGAATCGTTTGGTTCTTTCAAATCAAATATTAAAACTCTGCTTTTTAAAGATGCTTTTGAGTAGCATTGATTTATATTTTTTTTGGCACAAATTTTCTTTTTATGGTTTTCGTGAATCAATGTTTTTAATCAAATGCCATGTTTGGTTTCTTTACCAGCGTATGTATCATCGTAGGGCTGGGTATCGATTCAATTTAAAGAATCGATTCTCAAGAGTTGGAATCAATTCGATTCAATCTGATCCAATTCAATACTGATATTGGTCAGTGCTATTAAAAGCTTCTTTTTTTTTTTACTGTTATCTTAATTATATGCCTGATATTCAATGACTTAACAGTTCACCATGGAAAACTGTTAACCCTGTCAGACACAAAACTTAAAATGGCCGTCTGGACTTTTCCTTCCCATTTCATCTTTAAAAAAGGCAAACTATTCTAAAAAATAAAATCAATTTTCGATTTCTATAAGAATCGATTCAGAATCGATTTTTCGATTATTTCAACACAGCATTAGTATCATGTAAAGCACCTTGAAATGCCTTGTGTTAAAAGTGCTACACAAATAAAATTCATCCCCCAGAGAAGAGAGTTTTTCACGCCCCCCAACCGGCTCGCTGGACTGATATCTGAAAATATTTACTTTTAAATGAAACAAACCACTGGCTCATGAACACTTAATACAAACTAGAGCGATTACGATAAAAAATTAATTTGCAACTAATGCAAATAGTTGCAACTTATTTTATTGTTTTAGGTCTTACAACGATATCCAAGTTTATTTTATGAACTCAGTTGGTAACAATTAATCCAGACTCAGTTTGTGTGACGCTCAGAACAGAAACTCAGCTGATTCAGTGGGATGTGCATTTTTAGACTAAACTGTAACATTCAAAGCTTTTTAAAACTGTGAACATTAGTTGCTTTCCAGCTTCATCAGCTTCTTACTTTTCAAAAAGGGAGACTGCATAACGTCTTCTATGTCACCTTCACTGTTTTTCTTTGCACCTCTAGAGCCATATGTAATCTGTTTATTTTTTAGAAATGCTTTATTTCAAAAGTTCCACTTTTCCCATTTTGATTTTTCTTAATTCGACTTTTTCCACTCTAACCATATTTATTAAACCAAAAAGTGTGTAATCACAGTGACTAAAAACAATTTAGCAAATAAATAACCAAATAGATCCAAATTTACCACATTTTCCTCTCATTTTTAAAGAACTAAAAGGTTTCATTTATTAAAAAGTAGATTATGTATTTTTGTAAAAATGTTTAATTTTACTTTTTTGGAAAAAAATAATAAAACTGAATTTTGCAAAATGAACATAATTTAAATTGCATTCTAAACTTTTTTGAATTTGTTGTTCTGCTGCAAGGTATCTGAAATGCGAAAACTGTCGTAAACAGTCAATTTGATGTAATATATCACAATAAATATGTATAGGCATTACATTATATCATGATATATATTTGAGGCCATGTCGCCCAGGACTACTTTGATCCTAAACATAATAAAATCTGACTTATTAACGCTACATTTCCATCTCCTGAGCTGTTTCTTGAGCCCTGAAAGAATTGTTTTATTTCCGTGAAGATGTTTTGCTGCAACGCTGCCTCAGAAATGCTCCATCTTTATGGTAGGTGTTTCGTAGGCTGAACATGAGCTAATGTTCTCTGTGTGTGTGTGTGTGCTTCGGTTTGTGGCATGAAAGTAGCTCTGCTCAGATGGACGAACACGTGCTGCCTCTTCTGCAGGGAGCTGCACAGCCGGTAGCTGTACAGCTGGCATCTTATGGGAACACAGAGAGGCAAACCTATTATGCGCCTGCCAGTCACATGGAAGCTGAACACGCCGTCAGGAGTCTCATAAATGATGCAGATTTCCTTTTTGGTGCAGCCTTTGATATGAATGTGGCGCACAGAACCAAACGTCTTTATTGATCATTTAACTCAGTAAGGGATTATTCCAGACCTGATGCACTGTAATATAGTAGTGAAGCGTTGGGTGGTGCAGCAGGAAGACAGATTTGGAGAAGATCTCTAAGCAAACACAAACAAATGAGCATTTTAAAGCCAGCTGTTTTTAAGGGAGGGTTAATGGTTGAAGAAGTTTGCTTTCTCTTGACCTTGCTAGCTGATAGTGGATAGTGAGGACGTCACCTGCTGCACAGCGCCGTCTCCTAAACCTCATAGACGATCATGTTTATGCTGGAGATTCATACAAAAACAGCTTTGATGCAGTTTTGTGTGCGTAAATATTAGGAACCGTGGCAAGAATCTGGTGTATCACGGCTGTGTACAGGACAGCGATATGATTTATTGTGATATCTTGTAGTACTATGAGAAAGACATTTAAATATAATGCAATAAAAAAAAAAAAACATCTGAATTTAACTGTATAAAATCATTCCCAGCATTCTAAACTCTCCAACCTGTATTCATAGTTAAAACACTTAAAAGAAGATGGAAACAGCAGGTTCTACATTTAACGCAAAAATTACTGTAGTCATCATTCATTTTTCCATTCCAATTTTAAAAAAATTCAAGTAAAAATTGATACATTGCATTTCAAAATCAATATATCATTGATCATCTTTAAAGATGATTGATCAAATTGGATCTTTTTTATTTCAGCTGAAGCTTAGTTTAAAAACTGACAGATGAAGAAAAACTGGGATGTTTTTTGTTTTTCATAAACTCCTGCATCAGAAAATTCCCTCTAATGTAAATTTTTATTGTAGCTTTTTATGAGGATCCATGGGGCTAATCCCGTTTGATTGGAGACGAATAGATGAACCGGCAGCAAGCAGGACGCTCCGCTGTGGAAAGAGAAGTCCCGCTTGGCCTCCGCCTTACTCCCTCCACACAACCTGAAGACGCAGCAGAACGCCCGCGTCACGCAAACATAGAAATATATCATGGAAACACTGAAATGCACGGCTGCACCCTCCATTTATTGACTTTAGAGGCTTCACTGCTCCCAACAAACTCCATTAGCGGTTTACATTCTTGATCTTATTTGCACAGTTTTCGCATAATCGTTTTTTGTTTTTTTTTCAGGCACATTTTGTACATTTTAACAACTTAGAAAATCTAGAAAAATACCATCTGGGTATAATATTCTCAATAGTTTTGCAGTAATTTCATCTTTGATCTGATGTTAGAAATTTATCCTCATTGTCTGAGCTCATATTTCTGATGTTGATATGATTATTTCTTTCTTTGTGTGAATCTGCATATTTAATTTGTGCCGTAGTCTGTTCTATTTTATGGATGCAACAATACCACTTTTTTCAAACCAATACGACACCGATACAGAAGCATATCCTGAGTACATATACCGATACTTCAACCACACACAAAAAAAAATGTAATCTTCTCTGTTAATCATGGTGAGTTAGATAAAAAAAATATAATATGTAAATATTAATAAAAATAAAAATTGGAGGGGAAAAATGACAATTTTATGTGAAATTACTGCAGTTTCCACATTTTAAGTATCAAATTAATGGTATCGGTTAATATATCGATACTGTATCTCTCTCTATTCTATTCAGCCAGAGTTTAGAATTGAATAATCGTTTAATGTCCCACTAAGGGGAAAAGTGACCGATGATAAAATCATTTAGGATCACACAAGAAAAATAGAAAAAGTATAAAAAAAAACAGAATTAAGAACAATATATACGTACATTAAGGACACAATTACCTAAACCAAAGTGCTGTGCAGTTATTTGAATGTACAACTGGGTAGGATCATTTTAAAACGAGACAGTATTCACAGAATTAGTAGTTGTGCATTGAAAAGTAAACTTATTACTTACAAAAAGTTAACAGAATATAAACTGAGAGTAGCGCGCACATATAACAGCAGCAGAACTGTTAATTAAGTTAGTTAAATAATGCAAATTACAGCAGGAGGTTTCTATCAGAGAGATCTCGTCTTAAACATCTTCTCAGCCTTTGATTAGGCCTTTATCCCCATTGGTTGCTAGTATTTAGTTTGCTAAGTCTGACAGAAGGGGTGGTTTTATTTAATCTTTTGGTCCAAAGCTGAACTGGGATGCTCTTATTTCACACTTTTTGTATTTTTACTCCTAGTGGAGCAGCACAGGAGCTAAACTCCTGCAGCCCAAAGCAAAATCAAGTTGTTACTTAACTTAAATCTATTTCATTGCAAGCTTTAACCTCCAAATGACCCTGAATACTTTGGACTAGTTGTAGCATCTGATCCAGATAGGTGGGAGAGGAAGGAAGAGTGTGCATCTCTGAGGGGGAGAACATATTTAGTTTTTCTGTGAGGAAACCAGCTGTGTGACCTATTCCGCCCGGCAACCAGGACGGCCGAAAAATGAATGTTGGCAGCCGGGAAGAACGTGTTTTCCAGTACATGCTGCTAGATAAAGGGGTTGTATCAGATCATCATCGAAACGCTGCAGATGACGGCCAATCTTTTCACCGATGAAACATATCCAGCATTCGGTGGGAAAAATATATTTGCTTTCCTGACCACAGTCTCTTATTGACCTCTTTAAAAATTCTTGTGTTGTGAGTTTGAAAGTTTCTAACCCTGAATGAGGTCTGGAAAAGTACCAGGTGGACAGATTTTTCCTGAAAGCATCATGTCAGATGCATATCTTAGTTTTTACCACCTTCCATCATCATACGACCACAAACTTTACAGGATTTTATCGATGGAGAGAGGCAAAGAAATGAAGTTTACCCAAATGTGGGATGAGTTTGAATTTTACCGACGTCCTTAAATGATAAATATTATCCAGCTGTGTATGTTCTCTCATTGGTTCTGTAGAGGATGTAAGAGAACACCCAGCAACACAGAGACTAAGGAACCCACCGGCAGGTCGGGGAGATTCGCAGATATTTGAATCTGGTCTTTAGAGAAAAGCTGCAACAAGAAAGTCTGAAACGGAGTTGATGGAAAGACGTGGCTGTAGGTTTCAGGGGGTAGAATGGTCTAGTCAAAGTCCAGACCAAGGTCAGAATGGAAAAGGTCCAAGTTACAAACTGTTGACCTGTTCAGGCTAAACAGAAATTCATGCCGCACTTTTCAGATTTCCCCCCCATCCCTAAAAATAAAAAAAGAGAACCATGTGTAATTTCCCTCATCAACAACATGACTGATAGACGTCTATCGATATCACCTTTTTCTAATACCGATACTTGGATCAGAGTATTTGCTGATACCGAGTACCAATGCCGATATTTCTTCAACACAAAAAAATGCAATGAACTGGAAGGCTTTTGACACATTTTAATTTGACAAAGTTCCGGTTTACTTTTGTGTGATTTTTCACATTTATAAATGCGTAACCAGGCAATTTTGACATTTATTTTCATAACATTTGCCGTTATTTTAATTTAAAATATCTTCCATCTCATTTTCTTTCAGAAAAAGATTTTATTTGTTTTAATGCATTTTCCACACTACATTTTCGTTTAGTGGCTTTCTAAACCTTTTGGAAGTTGTTCTGCTGGAATATATCTGGAAAGTGTGAATGTTCATAAGCAGTCGTTTTGACATAAATAATATATATATATATATATATATATATATATATATATATATATATAGTTACCACACATGCTTTAGAGTATATCGCCTTGTTCTACGATGAAACACAGTTTTTGTCTGTGTGTGATTGTTTTAATCCGATCACTAGCTCCTCAGCAAACACACACACATGAGCCGACCCCTCAGGATTGCACACCTTGCAGCGTGTTGCTGGTTGCTCACGGCGACCAGGTGAAAACATTCACGCTGAAGCAACACGGCTGAATTCCTCTTATCTAGGCCTGAAGTCTCGGCTGATCTGGCAATCTGATTCGTTTATTAAATTTTTTTTATTGCTGTATAAATTCCAGAACACGTCTCCACTGGAGTTCTTGTCCCATCTGAAGCCGTGCCTCAACACGAGGCGCTGCTGCCTGGGAAGAGTCGTACTGAATGACCTGTGGTTACCCGCAGGATAAATGATCCGGCTGACAGCTGGCATGTAAGGATGTTTTTAAGAATAAAATAGATTTAGGCTTCAGTAATCAGATGTTTACCTTCATGGATATTCTTCCCCTAAGTAAGAATTAGTCAGATCCCCAGAGTTAAATGAGAAAAAAGAATTTTGTAACCAAAATTTTGATCCGGAAGGGGTCTGTTTGCTTTAGCTTAGCATAAACCAATGTAAGTGAATGAGAACTACTAGCATTTCGGGTGTCAGGATTCTCCAAATCCTCGATTAGATTTTTCCTTTTCATATAGCACATTTTTAGACGAGTCTGATATATGATCGTTAGTTTTATTCGTTAAATTTTATACTGTGGATCATATTTCAAAAGATGAACTACATATAAGTCAGTGGTTTTCAACTTTTTTGGGGTTCTGGAAGCCTTGCAAAGTTTTGAGCAACTTTGAGGATATCAACAGTAGCTCTTTGGCAAATTATTAAATATAAACATTATTATTAAATAAACATTATGCAACAAAATGCATGCAGTAACTTGTCACTTCAAATAACGGAGAATGTACAATATTTTTTAGAAATATGTAGAACAAACGAGGTTACGATCAGAGTCCGATTCACGATTTGAATCGAGAATCGCTTCTGAATCGAATCATCACCCAAAAAAATCGCACTTAAAGTGAATCAAGAGATGGTTTTAGATACAAATCCCTGATAATTTTACAGTAGCTTGTAACAGATTTGTATTTTTTCATTATATCCTAACAGTACATGGATTCAGAACAGCTGCCCGTGTTGCATTCAAGTGCAGCTGGGAGACAAGGCTGTTGAAATTTAAAACAACCTCAAAGTTATTTAAGCATGTTTTATTTTCAAATATTGGGTAAGTATTATTTAAACATGTCTAAATATCGACGCTGACCGTTTTCAAGTGTTTTTTTGTTTTCTACTCTGGCCATGTTTGCTTATGCTTTTTTACCTATTTAAATAATCCAATTATATCTCCAGTCATTCCATTACTATTTTTGGTATTGAAAAGAAAGAATAATAAAACCATACATATACTAAATACTTAATTTTACATTTAGAAAGTAACTTCATTTAAGTTAAATCGCACCAATAAAACAAATCCAACACTTTAAGTTAGGGGTGGACGGTATGGATTATTTTCATATCACGGTATTTAAAAAAAAAAAGGGAGAACCATAATCGGTATTACGGTATTTAACTGTATTTTTTCCATACAAGACCGTTCATATCCACATTATCTTATAAGAATGAAGAATATAAAAATGTGCTTTAAATAGCCCATTTTCCTGCCATATGGACTGCATCATGTTGTTTTTTCCAGACACAGGTGAATGATTTGAAAATAATTAAAATGATTATGATTCTAATAGACATTCTTGATGTTTTATGGCTGAATGTATAATTTTTTTAAACCTCACGTTGACGCAAGCAACAAATTGCATCTTCTAATTGCTTTGCATGTAGTACTGAAGAATCCCGCTAGGGGGCAGAGTATAGAATCAGGTCGAATTTTGCCAAAGAAGAAGTAAAATAAATATGGCGACCGTAGGAGATTATTAGCTGGTTAATATTCAGATAACATAAAAAAAAAGACGGCAGAAGTATCGTAGATGGTATTAAAACATATTTACCGCTATTTTTGATTTCTTTCCTACTGGTTTTGCCGCCGTTGACCGCGTTTACCTACAGACGGTCACATAGCGCTCAACACTCCCCCCTACCTGTTACTCTCAGTAGCGTTTGTAAAAGGTATGCCGTTCGGTTCTGGTCTGACATTTTAAAGCCGATAAACTTTTTAAACTATAGACGAGACTCCTCTTTTTTGGAAACACTTCATCAGAATTGTGCGCTTCCCTCCTGCCTGCAGCTGCGCTTAGTTAAAAACGTTATTTTCTACACAGTGGTGAAGAGCGTGTAGCAGTGAAATCGGTCCTGGCGGAAACACTTCCCCAAATCAAGTGTTCCGGAAGTTGTCAGAGTTATTCACCGGTATAGGGGTATATTAAAAGTTCATATGATAACGAAGATAAACACCTGTTTTCGGTATGAACCGGTATACCGCCCAGGCCTACTTTAAGTACATAAAAACATTTAAGTAACTGAAGTTATGATCCAGTAGTTTCTTTCTTCTTCCTGTTTGGTTTGAAGGGATGGATTCCATGGCATAGACTTTAAAATACTGAGGGTGAGGAGTCACGTGCTTATTTGGGCGGCCATGATGGTTGGAGACTATCGGTTGCCAGGGCAACGCCTTCAGAACTTAACAGTATTCACGCGACTAACGTTACGGAGCTCTTTAATTTTTGTGCGATCATTCTTTCAGCGGGACAGATCTGCGAATAAAAGGAAAGTAAGAAAGTAGAGCAACGCAGAAAGTCAAGGCAAAAGAAAATGGATCTTACAGGGACAAGCTTATACCTACGGCAAAACAGTATTTGGAGAAGCTCTCAGACATTAAACATTAAAATGGCACAGAGACCTGAACCATTTGCCTCCGTGCACGTATACAAATATAAAAAATTACCTTGTTTTTGGTGTGATTTATTACACAATACAGGAGTTTAAAAGCCATAAATCTTTGGAAAGCTATGAGGCTTTCTGCTGTGGCTGGGTGCAGGACTTGGCCATCTACAAGCCAGAAGGTGGCGAAAACAGCGTGGTACTGGAAAAGATAATTTTTCTTAACATGCGTTTTAGTTTGTCATATTTACATTGCATTTAGCAGACACTTCATGTCCAAAATAAAGTAATTTACTGTGACTGCTTCGTAAACACTAGATTGTGACGAGATGTTCAACGCACACAAACTTTTCCAACATGTTCTGATGTAGGCTAAAGCTGTGTAGCGTATGTTTAGGTATTTAGTTGTAATTTGATTTTAACACAATGACACATACTGTACCAGGCATAGACTCTATGGCACCAGGTTTTTGTGTTGGGGGCTGACAAACCGGTTCTGGGTTGGCTAGGGTAGTTAAATGTGTGATTGCAAGATGTAAATGTTCTGGTTAGATTAACCCTTTTTGCTCCACTATCAGCTGTAGTTGCCAAAGTGTATCACTGTCATTTTGACTCATAATCAGGTCAGAGACGTGTGTAAATCTTTGGATGTATAGTTATAGACACACAAATACCACTGCAAAAATAAATATTTCTTGGCTTTTATTTTTAAAATAAAGCAGAATACTTAATGTTTTTGCACCGTTTCATTGTGCAATATTTTTTCCTTTCAAATGCAAGATAAAAGAAAACCCAGCAGAAAATGATACGAACATTACGTTACTGTCTTTTTATTGTTTTAGATAAATTAAGCTACTGGGAGGAGAAGCCTCCTTAATCAAACATGTCGGAGTCGGTGATTCAGGACGACCGTCTGTGATCCACAGGCGACAAAAAGCCTCCCTCAGATCATCGGTCATGCTGGTGCATCTCATCTTTCTGCTCATTAAAGTACGTTTCAGTGGTGATCGGTGTTTCCAGGTTGATCTTTGTTGACTTCAGATTAAAGCTGGAAATGTAAGAGAGCTTCATTGTACCCTCGGGGCGTCTCGTACTATTTCCCTAAACAAATTTTCTTAGCTCCGCCTCCGCTGCGTCCGTCCTGTCGGTGGATTTAAGTCGTTTTGGTTCCTTCAGCACGCCTTTGGCTCGAACGGGAAAAACGTTCCTCAATCAACATGAACAAAGAAAGCGGATTCTTAGAAAAATGAAAAGCATAAACATCTCTCCAAACTGCCCAAACCGGAAGGTCTTGTTCTATCACAGGTGGGTCCAGTCATCGTGGTGGTTATATCATATATACCCACATTGTCATATCAGTGCATCCCTATTATTTATTCCCCTTCCTGGTCGTTAGAGGACTTTCATTTTATTTCTGTTCAAAGCCAAACGCCACTTAAGTGAGTTAAATAGAGCTGTGTGTCGATTTAAATTCACCGATCCGAGTTTTCCGGTCCTGATACCGATACCTGGGCTTTGTATATCTGTCAATCCCTGATACCGATCCAATACTATTGTTTAATTAATCAACTTTATTACTCCCACCTTATACTTTTCTAGAAGACACTAAAGGCACCAGACTTTACTAACTAAACATAACTAAGACTAATTAACAGATGTAAAATATAAATACACCATTAAACTAAAATTTTAATGTAAAAGATGACATTTTTTGTGAATTTATTGCAGATTTACCCCATTTTAAGTATCGGTTAACTTTAACCGATACCAATACATGTAAATTAGTTTGTATCGGGGCCGATACCCGATACCAGTATCGATGCATCCAGGGCCGGACTGGGACTCATTTTCACAGAAAGCGTTTATTCTTTACTTGAAATTTTAGTTTTGTGGTCATTTTTTTTTTTCTAATTTCTTTTGAATTTTCCATCACTTCTTGTAACTAGGGATGAGTATCGTTTAGGTTTTATCCGATATAGATGCCAAACCGGTGCCGGTGCTTAAACGGTGCTTAAAATGGTGCCTAAAGAATGTTAAACATACAAACATGGTCCAAATACCCTCTTATTTTCAAATTTTTTTTTAGTAGGTCTGTCAAAAAATAAAAATCTTTAATCTAATTAATCACAGTAGCTGTGAATCAATCACCACTGCTAAATATGAACCCCCAAAAAATACTAACTAGAACTTTCTGTGTAAATAAAGGGACAAATTTAGATGCAGTTGCTCTTTAAAAAAAATAAATATAGGAGACATCAGTTAACTTTTTTTTTTCTTTTTACTCCACAGTCACATTCATAATTTATTTGTGGTCCCATATGAATAATAGCAAATATATGAATAAACATAAAATCTGGATATCAGCAGTCTGTGATAAATATCACATAAATAAAATGTAATATAGACTTAGTAACCAAATGTCACATTTGATCATTTTCCAAATGTAAACAGCAGATTCTCCAGTTCAACACAACAAGAAATAAACGCTCCTATTGTGAATATTGACACAGCTACTTCCGCTAATATTTTAGCACTAATTTAAGTCCGAAAACATCACCTTAACTGAATAATTTTGTATTATTAACGCAGCGGTAGCTCACTATGAAATGTACTGAAACTATACAGTGAGCCAACATGCATAAATGTACAAAAATACGAAGCATTTAAACTTTAAGCACAGCACACAGCGGACATCCGAAGCGCACGGATAATTCCAACAGACAACTTATAAACTTATTTGGGTTGAATCGATTATCCCGATCCAATCTGTTCCGATTGAAGTTGGTCTGTTATAATTGAATATTTATATGGATCTGTACTCTTAAATCTTTGTTTATTTATTTATTTTGTTGCTGTTACCTTAATTATATGGCTGTAATTCAATGACACAACACTGGTTGAGTAACAGCTCACCAAGAAAACTGTATTAACCCTTTCAGACTCGAGCCTTAAAATGGCCGTCTGGACTTTTCCTCCCAATTTTAGCTGTAAAAAGGGCAACAATGTTGAACAATTAAATAGTTATTAAAAATAAAAGTTGCATACTTAGATTTGAGAAACTTGGCAGGGAATTTTTAGAATATTTACAGGAAGAACTTCACCGAAGAGCGTAAAGCTCAGCTTCTCTGACCGCAAATTTGCACTCAGACGTAGATGTTTTTCGTTTATACTTGTCCACTTTTTCCTCTCCATTCTCTATTGTTTTTTCAGCGTTGCTCGACCAGCACAGCAGGGGGCGCTCACCTTTCATGGCGTCTCTGCCTACTATCACAGTGTTGTTTCAGTTTTTTTCTAGGTTTGTGAACGCATTTCTTCCTCAAGGAGCAATGAACCACAGAAAGTAAGTTTGGAGATGTGACACTGCATCAATCCTTGATGCACTAGGATGCAGCAGTCTGTTGCGGCAGAATCGATGCATGCAAATTAAAAATATTTATGCTAAGAAAATGGTTACGGAAAAAATCATCATAGAAGCGTATTTTGTTGATGCGTAGCGAGAGATCGGGAGAAAATCAACGGGGAAACAGGAAACCTACTGGATTGGTTCTCTGTGAAGTTTATAGGTTGTCATGATGGATTTCAAATGTACATAAATCATTAGGAAAACCAGTCAAAATGAAAACTTTGAGGAAACCTCTGACTTTTAGAAAGTTGTCTCCGAGGTTTAACGAGCATTGATACGAACATGTGTAAATTACTGCTATAAAACATGCAAAAAAATGAATCTACTCATTCTGTTGAGATGACTCGTCAAGGTTTCTAGCATGTGTTACCATGGTGACGGACCCAGGTACAGATCGATCCAGCGTAACCTCGACTAACCGACCAACATCCCCGCAGACGAGCCCAGCTAGCGTCCTGTGTGAGATGAGGGAGAACCGTAGAATCGCGCTGAAGACGTACGACCAACTCCAACCCGCCCCATCGGTTTCTCCTGATGTTTTAACGCCCTCAGAGCGTCAGTCTGTCCTTCAGGATGGTTTGGTCTCTGTGTGAGTGTGTGTGTTGCTGTCACGCCCCTTCTACCCTCTAATCTCAGTGATTATGGTCCAACATGCTGCGTTTCTGCTCCCTTCCTCCCGCTTTCATCCTGTTTTGCTCTGCCTGTTTTAAGCAGCCTTTATTCCAAGTTTCTGCTTCTCCCCGTTTGGGTTGTTTCCCTTTTGTCCTCCCTCACAAATCCAAGTCTTACAAGTTACTGCAGGATCTTTAAATGAGTGTGAGAACTCTTTATTCACATCTGGAATCTTAACAGGAACTGTTGCCAGAATTGAAGAAGGGATTCTCATTCAGATGTTTCAGTTTTTTTACTTATTTTTGTATTTTTCTTTTATTATCATCATAGACTGTATATAGATAGACTACGCCTCAGTGACATCACCTGTAGGTTTCCGATGAGCTGAATTGAAACCAACTGGGCGTTTCCCGCCATCTTGGCCGTGCCATTCATCCAGAAAATATAAAAAAATAACGTTTATACAGGTTGTATATTCTTCTTATGTTTCAAAGCTATATGTTAACGATCTATGCCTTTTAAAACACACATACAGAAAAAACAAATAGCCTAATAATAATAATAATATAGAACTGTTTATAAATATGAGGGGGTAAATCAATTGGTGGGGCAAAAAAGTTATACAACGGTCGAATAATGAGAATAAAGCCTAGTTTATGCTTCTCCGACTGCACATTTTCACTCAGACGCAGACGTATTGACGGAGACGTTTTCTGTTTATAATACTCCGCTCTTCCACTTCACTCTCTATTGTTTTTTTCAGCGTTGCTCGACCAGGACAGCAGGGGGCGCTAACTTTTCATGCCGTCTCTGCCTACTATCACAGCGTCGTTTCTGTTTTTTTTCTAGGCTTGTGAACGCATTTCTTCTACAAGGAGCAATGAACGACAGAAAGTACGTTTTAATTAAGCTGTAAAGCCCTTTACTAGAAGTGCAGATTATAGAATATTCTAGAAACACATGGAAACAAACACAGCAGCTTTTTTTTTTTGTTTTCCTACACGTCCGTGTGTTCAAAATCAGCAAAGGAACAGATTCGATAAATGATCCTTTCAATATAAAGAATAGAGTCGCCAAACGCTGCATTAACTACTGATTACAGCGACTATAGAGCCCCGTTCTGGTGATGGGATCTCTGGTTGTTACTCAAACTGACCAATCAGAGGCAGACGCTCTCCGTCGACGGATAGTTAAAATTTGGGCCTCTACTCCGTGCATCCTTGCGTTGACGGATAATGGCGTTGCGTCAATTTGTCTCCGTCAAAACGCAGAAGCATAAACTAGGCTTAACAGTCGACCAAGACGGTATCGAGAGCCCTACTAAAAGTCTTAAGATGTGCCTTAAATTCACCATGTCTCCTTCTCACCAGGTTCCTTAGTTTGCTTAAAGCACATTTGTTGATCACATTTATTTAAAAAAAAAAATATTGTAAATCCCAAACTTGCTGTAGAGAGTTACTTACCAGGGAGCTGCAGCAGCCAATACAGTCTCCTTTTTGTTGTGACTGTTAAAGTAAAACCTGAGATATCTTTACATTTTTTTCAGCTGCCCATCTCTACCTCTACTGATGAGCACAAAGCAGGTCACATGGCACCCACAGACGAAGAGCTGCAGCAGCAGATACAGTCTTCACTGTGAAAATTATTCCAACCTCAATTGTTCCAGAAAAACAAGAATTTTATTTATTTTATTTAAGAGTTTGCTGCAGTTAAGCGTTTCTGATGTTGATAACCTTCATGTTTTCTGCAGACTGATCGGATTTTTCTGTTAAGATTCTGCTTTGTTCCATATCTGCTGCAGCTCCTTGAGAGGTAAACCTCTGTGCTTAAAGAACAACTCTGTCGTTTTAGGAAACCTGTCTGGGTGCCTTCGTCCTTCTAGATTATGCAACACGCTTTAAAATGGCCTGTGGCGATGAGCTGGATTGTGCTGGAGCTCAAATAAAAGCTGCTGTTTAATGAGCTCGAGGCCAATGTTTTTATCTGCCTGCGTTTCTTTGCAGCCGAAGGTTTCGGTCACATGGAGCTGAACGTCTTCTTGCTCCTTCTGGCCTAAATATAGAGGAGAACAATATGAATGTGTTTCCTAGAGTCTCCTGTCATCACGCTGTGGCATGGGAGGCTGAATAGGAACTTCTGTCTCTGTTCTCTTGTCTTTGAATCGTTTTATAGGCGCATTTAGTTGTGATTATGTAACTGGATATAACAAATAAGAAATAAAGTAGCCTAGAGGTTGTTTTTTTTAATGCCCAGAGTGTTCATTCATGATGGCGGACGGCACCAGCACGGCTGCTTTCAGCTGACCACCTGGAGTTCTAGTGCTGCTCAGGTGGAGTTACCAGCAGAACCTTTGGTGTTCTGGTGATGTTCCTGGAGATGGTTCAGGCTTCCAGTCCAGCCATTAGAAGATCTCTGACAGGAAATGACCTCAGCAGGATGTTCTCCTCCAGCTGGTGAACGCTCCAGGCTAAAAATAGAGGCTGACGTTCTCAGGAAGTCATCAGAGAAGAAAGCAGGAGAAAACTCCTCAGTCTGGGAGAGGAGGGGGTTATTTGGAACAGCCATCAATTGGTGATGTCACAATCTCCATTTTAAAAAATTTTTTTATTGAAATTGAATGAAATTATCCCCCCAGGTTTATATCATGTAGCCACTCTGACTTCGTAGCACCAGTTAGCAGCCAAACGTCTATTTACGCAAAACAGATTTCTTTCCTCGTTTCTTCGTTCCACGTTGCATTTTCCCTAACAAGTAACTCTCACCAGTTCTCCTACAACTCACAACAACACCTGGTAACACTATTAATTGCTGTATCACAATAAAAGCATCCTCCATCATCAGAGCTCGTTGTAGCTAATGCTAACTAGTAGCTGTTAGCTAAGCTACAGTTAAACCATGGATGGCTGTCTAATCACTGGTGTGGAAATATTTGGTGAGTTATCTCGACATCCGCGTTGTCAAAAAAGAACCATTACTGTTTGGTGCTCGTTCCTCTCAGCCGCCGTGCCGCCTTTATTTTTGTGCATGCTGCAGTAACTGAAAAGAGTCACTAGATGGCAGCCACCCTCTGTAACTACACTTTTTTATTTATTTATTGTTTGCTGTGTTCCACTTGAGTGAACAAGGTTGTTACACTAATGTAAATAAATTATTCCAATTTGACCATTAGTGGCTAATGAGATACACAAGAATAATGGAAATTGCATCACTGATATGTATATGTAGTCCATCTTTTGAAATAGGATTTACTGTATAAAATTGAATTAATAAAACCAATTATTAGTCTAAATAACATAGGACTCTATGTTATTTTGTATTTTGTTATAAGTTATTCTGCTGTCAGAAAAATAATTTGGTATTGAATTGAGGATTTGGAGAATTATGACACCCTTACCATCCATCCACTGCAGTATATACGTATAATATGCTGTGTTTTTCTGTCTGTTGCAGGATGAGACAGGAGCCTACGTCATCGACAGAGACCCAACCTACTTTGGCCCCATCCTCAACTACCTGCGGCACGGCAAACTGGTTTACAACAAGGAGCTCGCAGAGGAAGGTCTCAAGTTTTGACTCCTATAAGACGTGTTAAGGGTTTTGGGTGATAAACTAAAGCTACAAATATGTAGCTGATCCACTAACTTCAGTTAATCTACAGTGTGGAAAATCTTCAGAGCTAAGCAGACTACAACTCAGAGCATACCTAACCTGACTGGATCCCAGTACGATGCAGCAGCTGGACAGGAAGAATGTTCACCATGATCCTTGCTGCTTTAGTGACTCGAGTCGTAAATGGAAACATGCAGGGATTCTCATTGGAATAACAGTTTATTGAATTGTAATGTCGGCGTGGGCGATGCTGCAAACGGTGATTCTGCATCTCATATTTGGCCCATTGCAATGATCACCATGGCTCTCCATGTCCTAACTGGATGAATAATTCTAACAATCGAGATGCTAAAGCTCACAGTGTGTCATGGTGTCGGGGAAAATTTGACTCGGTGTTAGGCCTGGGCGGTATACCGGTTCATACCGAAAACCGGTGTTCATTTTCGTTCAGCCAGGATCGATTTCACTGCTACGCGCTCTTCACCACAGTGTAGAAAATAACATTTTTAACTAAGTGCAGCTGCTGGCAGGAGCAAAGCACACAATTCTGATGAAGTGTTTCCAAAAAAGAGGAGCCTCGTCTATAGTTTAAAAAGTTTATCGGCTTTAAAATGTCAGGCGAGAACCGAACGGCATACCTTTTACAAACGCTACTGAGAGTAACCAGTAGGGGGAGTGTTGAGCGCTATTTGACAGTCTGTAGAGGTAAATATGTTTTACATACCATTTACGATACTTCTGCCGTCTTTTTTTCTAATGTCTGAATATTAACCAGCTTATAATCTACGGTCGCCATGTTTATTTTACTTCTTCTTTGGCAAAATCTGGTCTGAGTCTGTACTCTGCCCCCTAGCGGGATTCTTCAGTACTACATGCAAAGCAAATAGAAGATGCAATTTGTCGCTTGCGCCAACATTAGATTTAAAAAAAATTATACATTCAGCATAATAATATCAAGAATGTCTATTAGAATCATAATCATTTTAATTATTTTCATATCATTCACCTGTTTCTGGAAAAAACCGCATGTTGCTGTCCGTATGGCAGTAAAATAGGCCATTTAAAGCACATATTTATATTCTTATACTTATACTTATAAGATAATGTGGATATGAACGGTCTTGTATGGAAAAAAATACCGTTATACTGTTATTAGTTAGTTTTTTTTAAATACCGTGATCTGAAAATGTTGCCATACCTTCCACCTCTACTCGGTGTTCAGCAATAGTATCGCTGTTAGATGTTTTTCTAATAGCGTGCCGCCCTACTTGGCTTTGGATAACCGTAATTTTTAATCAGGTTCATATCCAGGGCGGTCTTCTGCAGGTGACTGGATGCTTTAGCACAAACTTCGTTAATCATGACAACAAGGTCAAATTTAGTGGAATAAGTGGACAAAATGTAGATGATCTGAAGATGACAGCTCCTACCTCAGGTTGCTACCTAATGCAATATATTAGTATGTATGGGAATTCTAATAATATACACAAACAAGCAGCTACAGGATAAATGATAGTTGTTTTTTAAAATTAGATTAACCTTTATTTAACAAAGGAAAGTCTCATTGTGATTACAGAAACCCTTTTTCAAGGGAGTCCTGGCCGAGAGGCAGCAAAAGAGTTGTAAATTACAAATTAAATTACATAAACATCATGAAAAACAATTACAATGTCAAAAGGTCGACTCAAGTGCCCTAAATCTGGATTTGGAGTTGGAGTTTTAACATATTTATTTCAACGGTACAGAGCAAACGGTCCCCCACTCTAACATAGCGTCTCTCTGTCTCTCCTGGATGCTGCTGCCTGTGTGAGTGTGTGTTAAATCAGTTACAACTAGACAAACCCAGAGAACAGCTACGTCCTCCAACTACATCAGTATAGGTAAAATGTGACTCTCCAGCATCCTGGAATATTCCCCTGCTGCTGTTTACTAATAATTACTAATCCCTAAAAAGAACCAACTTTTAAACAATTCTTCAACTACAACACATTTTGTCCCAATTTATTTTATATTTTATACACCTGATGAATAGGAGGGGCCCCGATATTGAACCCTGTGGCACCCCCTTGTGGACACTGAAAAATTCAGAACACAGACCGTCACATTTAATACGTTGGGTCCTGTCACTCAAATAATTTATGAACCAGGAAACAACATGGTTAGAAAGTCCTGGATGAAGAAACCTGTACCTTTTTTAAAACGGCGTTAAAAGCTTGTGACAGATCGATTAAAAAAAGGAAGCACAATATTCCTTTTTCTAAAGAGGAACAAATGTGTCACTTATCACTTTCAAAGCTGCGTGATGGTAGTTTTTCACAAAGCCAGATTGTAGTTTAGTGAGAAGTTCATTAGAGTGCAGAAACGAGACACACAAGTGGCCTGTAATTAGTACCAACATTTACTAATGAACAGTAATGAGATTTTTTTTAAATACATGGTAACACTGTTTGTGTGGTGTTATGCAGAGATGTATAATCTGTCTCTAATATAATCAGGCATGCGTGGGACGTAATGCATCACTGCTGCAGCGTAGCTGAGTTGTGTTTTTCTGCTTTCAAGGTGTCCTAGAGGAGGCTGAGTTCTACAACATCACCCCGCTGATCAAGCTGATAAAGGAGAGGATCGTAGAGAGGGACTCAAAAGCCACACAGGTAAATAAAAAAAGATCCCTGCATATTTTAGCTCTGAAGAATCCAGATTTTCTTCTGAAATGTAACGTATTCTTGAGGAACAAGTCTGGAGCTGGTTGGATGTTTTTTTATTTTTAGCTTTTTCACTCATTTTCATTCCGGTTCACCTCCTGGATCATCATAGTGAGAAGAGTAGGTTTCATGTTCAGCCTTTTAGATCTAATATATCAGTCATTCAGCTGTCTGAGTGTGTCGAGATCAGAGCAGATAAAATAATATTCAATAACCACTTGAGAGTTTCTGCTGAACGATTGCTAAACTTGTTTCCGCTGTGATATTTTATTTGGACCGGTGCTGATGAACTACGTTTAGGTACAAAGTGGCTTCCTGAACAGTCTAAAAAAATCTGCAGTTTGTAGAAAAGGTTTGATTTTACTCACAATTTTCCTCTTTCTGTTTTCTAAAGAAGCCAAAGTAAAATAATGCTTAGTATATCACATTAGTTTTTATATTAAACTGACCCATTTTATCTTAATTTTTCCAAATCCAACCTAGAATTTAAAATTTTACCCATCAACATTTTTTTTACTTTTTTGTTTTTGACTTTTTAAAACAAATTCTGTTTTTAAAAAATAATTAATAACTGTTTGGTCTTTAAACGGTTTAAATTCTCACTGAACTAGACTTTTGTATTACCATTTTTATTTTTTCCTTTAAACAAAACAATAATGCCAGAATTCACCAACTGGCCTTTTAACGAATTTGTATTTAGCCCAGAGTGTTGAGAAGATCCAATTTAGCCCAGATACTGAGAAGATTTATCAGCCCGGTTCCAGGATTCATCGTTTGATTATCAGTGCAGCTCACAGATATTAAGACCCCATCAACTGGAGGTCTGAGGTTAATATTTTATTTAGGGATGTCAAATAATTGGCTTAATTGTGATTGATTAATTACAGGCATATTTAGCAAGCTATGTTTTTTAATCTCGTTAATCTCTAATTTCACTGTTTCTCCATGCCAGTTGCCTATTAAATATAATCATGTGTGGAGGGAAAGCTGTGGAGGAGGAGTTGCAGACAGTGTTGCCAACCTACCAACTTTGTTGCTATATTTAGTATGTTTTTCTAGCGATTCTTCTTCAAAAAGCGACTAGTGACAGATATAGTGACTTTATTTGGGGTTATTGGAGACTTTTGGTTGCAGCACTTATCCTTGTTACCCTCACTAAGCAGTGGTTGTGCTGTGGGCTGCTCTCCACCTCAGAGCGCTCACAGCAGGCAGCCAGTCCAAGCGCCGCAGCTCTGACCGCCCGTCCAGCTGATAATTACCCCCATTGAGTCCAGGATGCTAACCATGAGTGAGGAATTAATCAGTCCAAAATATAGCGGTGTCAGCAGTGGTAGAACAATAATAGAATGGAAGAAAAGAATAGAGTAGGAATGTCACGATCTCGATTTAAAAAACATTTTTTATTCGAAATCAATCGAAATTACGTAATGACCTTGCACATCGAAATCTAAAAGACGATCACGTTCTCCCAGGTTTACATTATCTAGCGTCACTAGCATCCCACTCAGACTCCGTAGCAACAGTTACCAGGCAACCGTCTATTTCCTCAGATTTTCTCATCACAAGGAACCATACATCGCATTTTCTTTAACGAGTAACTCTAACCAGTTGTCATGCAGCTCACAACAACACCTGGTAACATTATGAACCGCTATATCATAATAACAACATCCCCCGACTACAGAGCATATTAGCTGATGCTAGCAAGTAGCTATTAGCTAAGCTACAGTTAAACAAAGGCTATAAAGAAAGAAGCAGCATGAACGGATCTAAAAGTGCTCCTTTTACTCTTAAATCACCAGTGAGGAAATTTTTAAATCAACCTTCTCGTTGTCAACAATAGAACCACTGTTAGCTCCACATTAGCTCGTTTCTCTGAGCCAGCCGGAGCTAAAAGTTGTTTCGCTGCAGTGACTAAAAGGAGTCACTAGATGGCAGCCACCCTCTGTTATTAATCATTTCTGTTATTTGTTTAAACAAGATTATTTACACTTATAAGTGTAACAATTTATTGTAAACACAATAATGTAAATAAATGATTTAAATTTGACCATTAATGCCTGTTTTACATTATAAAGAGTAATGGAAATTGCATCACTTATATGTAAAATGAAATAAGATTTAGTGTACAAAATTTAATGAATAGGACTACTGATTTTCCCTTAGACTAAAAATAGCATAGGGCTCTGAACTGTAAGAAAAAAAAATCTAAAATGAAATCGATTTGAGGATTTGGAAAATCGTGACAACCTTAGAATAGAATAATCCTTAATAGTTCTACATGGGGAAATTCGGTCGTAACAGCAGCCAACAACCACAAATTTGCAACATTTTTTTTTTAACTCTCCAGGTATTTACAGAAGAGAAAAGTATTTACATCTGAATGTTCAAAAATAAGTACAGATAATAATAATAATAATAATACAAATCAAGTTTAATGTCTGATCAAAGTAGCTTTTGATATAAGTTCCAGCGCATCACCTGATGGGCCACATTAAACAGCTCAGGGAGCCAACTTTGGCATGATCTAGAAACTGGAAGTGTGTGGAGATCTGTAATTAACAATGTGTAGGTGAACTTCACCTGTATGACATCTCCTGACCCTCATAGTGAAACACAAATCATTTACATGGCTGCTGAATATTTGGCTGTTATATAACTTTGATTACAAAGAACCTTTTCCTCAGGAGCCGTTTTATTTTTCTTTCTCAGTCTTACATAAACAGCCGCCCACTTTCTCTCTGACTCACCGCTCTGCCCTGCCTCAGGATAAATATGATGCCAAATATCTTCACTTTATATTATCTGAACGATGAAGTTCAATCTGCTCGTTTAGAGCTTTAGTTTTGGGACGTTACATTACTCTTATTTAGCATCTACATGCTCCCACTAAGCCAGAGAATGAAAAAAATCATGTTAACTACCACAACTATGCTGATGACACTCAGCTTTATATCTCTTTCTCACCAGGTGATGTTGAACAAATCAAAATCCTCAATAAATGCATTGAGCAAATTAACAGCTGGATGTCCCATAATTTCCTCCAACTAAACAAAAACCAAACAGAAGTACTTCTCTTTGGACCCAAAAAAAGATTGATTAAATATCAGTAATCACCTTAAACAGGCCCAACTAGAAACTAGCAACCAGGCCAGAAATCTAGGTGTAATAATGGACTCAGAACTGAACCTCCAGGGTCACATAAAGGCAATAACAAGGTCAGCTTTCTATCACCTGAGGAACATTTCTAGGATTAAAGGAATGATGACACAAGGAGACCTAGAAAAACTCATCCATGCGTTTATGATTACTGTAACAGTATCTTCACAGGTCTACCTAAAAAATCAACCAAACAACTGCAGCTGATCCAGAACGCTGCTGCTCGTGTTCTCACTAGAACCAGGAAAGTAGAACACATCACCCCAGTTCTAAAGTCCTTCCTCTGGCTCCCTCTAGCTCAGAGAATAAACTACTGATTGCTTTTATTAGTTTATAAATCATTAAATGGTTTAGCACCGGAGTACATTAGAGATCTGCTATCATGGTACAAACCAACCGGACCACTCAGTTCCTCCAGCTCTAGTTTACTGATCGTCCCTAGAACCAGAACCAAACATGGAGAAGCAGCTTTTAGTTTCTATGCTCCTCATATCTGGAACAAACTACCAGTAGAATACAAACCTGCAGAGACACTGAACTGTTTTAAGTCTAAAATTGAAACGTACTTTAGACTTGCTTATGAGTAACTGATGCAACTTTTGCGTTAATTGATTTTAATTACTGTTAAATTTTTCTGTTTTAATTTTATTTAAATGTTCTCTTAAGCTCCAATCACTAAATGTTTTCTATTCATTACATAAATTGTCTTTTATAAATGTTCGTTTAAGATTTCTCTTAGTGATTCTGTTTTAATTTTTCACATTTTTCTAATCATGTAAAGCACTTTGAATTGCCTTGTGTTGAAAGTTTACTATACAAATAAAATTACCTTGCTTTACAAACTGATATGTTTCTTTACCTGATCAATGTCCCCGCCTCTCTGCTGTGTCCCCCCCCACAGCAGGTACAGCCCAAGCACGTCTACCGGGTGCTGCAGTGCCAGGAGGAGGAGCTAACCCAGATGGTGTCCACCATGTCGGACGGCTGGAAGTTTGAGCAGGTCAGCGTGCGCACCTGCAGAAAGCCCCGCACCGGACTGCTCTGGACTGTGGGTTGGACTCACGCTGCCGCTGACCCTTCAGTTTTGACCCTTGGTCTGACCCCTGACCTCAGCCCTGCTCTCTGCACTCCTTTAACTAAAATCAATGGCTCAGTAACTCAGCGTTGCGTCTGTGAGTCTGAGTGAGGTGTAACGACAGGTAGTCTGATGGTAACGCTTCAAGTTCTACATCACAAGAAATTGGCTACAAAATGTTAATCAGTCATTGTGATAGTGTTTGAACACTAGGTGGCGCTTGTTAAAATTCCTATTCATAAAATTTAACAGCAGTTATTAAATACAGGTTGTAAATAACTCATAAATAATGAAATGCATGATATTGAGTAAATTCACAAATAGTTTTCCATAACACAAAGTTATATGACGACTGGATTGCCATTCACTCGCTACCTAAATGCGTTTTGAAACTGAAAGTGTTCAGCCTCTAGTCTTTATTAGCATTGATTTGGTGTGGGTTGCATCACTGATAGCAGCTGATACCCGCGTTTTTCACACGATAGACATCAGCGGTGGAAATGTATCTCATCGTTTATGGTTAAAATTCGATTTATTGTCCCGGCAAAAAAATCCAGTTAATGTTATTTAAAAACAATAAGATCCACATGTGGATCTTATCCCAATAAGATCCACATGTGGATCTTATTGGGGGACCTTGAAAAAGCTGGATTTAGATGTGCTTGTAAACGTACTGACTTTTAATGAGCATGGAAACATCGCTGATACTGGAGAAAAACGCGCTGGTGTCCACATGGCTAGCAGTAACATCCAATCAGACCAGTCTCTGCAAGTCAGGGGAATCCTCGCTGATGGGCAGGGATTTCCCCAACAGCTGCCTATGCTGCATTCAAGTACAGCTGGGAGACTAGGATGTCGAAATATCAAACCAACTCCAATTATTTAAATATTTTTAAACATTTGCACTGACTGCTCAAGCAGTTATGTTTTCTACTCTGGCTAGGTATGTTTTTACTATTTTTTTTTTTAATGTAATCAAATCTCAGATCTATGCTTTCAACTTTTTTAAGTTGAACGCAAAACATCGAATTAATTTAAAGAATTTAAAGAAAGGAATTAAATAGAGTTATATGTTTAATGCTGAACAAAGTAAAAAAAAAATATATACATCATGTACATACATTTCTTTTTCCTGCTTGAAGTGAAACAAAATCATACTGGAGTGGTTTTTATGTACTTTTACACCCAAAATATTTTCACAAATTATTATTTTTACCAATTTTATTTACTGAGTGCATGAATGAACATCATTAAATTAAAAAATATGATTAACAATTAGGGTTGTCACAGTGTGTAAATTTAACCAAAATTATCAGGATTTTCAGTATTATAGCTGTATTTTTTTTTTTTAAAGGGTGTTGAATGTGTTCAGAAAGTATTGCTAGTCCTAGACCCTCTGAAATAGTTTTGGAAAAGTTTAACAGCGTTTATTATATTAAAATACTACAGATAAAGCCTTATCAAAATCATTATTATTCTACTGTCAATATCAATATACATACGAGTTTGCCATATACCTTTTTTTGTTGCTAAATCAAAAGAAAATGTTTCATTATCTTACAAGGCATATTATAATAACTTTAAGGTATATTTGCTATTGATTCCAATATTTCATGATAATTATGTGTTGTTGATCGTTTCGAGGGTATTACATCTACTACTTATAGCGCCAGAAACGGGTTATAATATTTTCAGACAGCTAAATAAAACCCTCTATGTCAGGAAAATATCCTCCTCAGTTTGTGTCCTTCCAGTGAGTTTAGTAGATTTGGGAAAATATCATCAGTAATTATTGTTAAATTCATAATAATGCGGCGAGAGTCGATCTATTGTAATGGCGACCAACTCTTATCTTCCCCCTGGGAGTCCCATGATGCATAGCGTCATTTCATTATGGAGGAATCTGCAACACGGCTGATATGCTGGCAGGGGGCGCTGTGGCAGCGACTCGTTGCATTCTCCCTCAACCCAAAGTCCTCCCATCATGCATTTCAGCTAAAACGCTAACGTTAGCATAGCTAGCATTGACTGTAGAGTTGTGGCTCATAATCATGCAGATATGTGATGAGGTTAGAAGTGTTGCTGTCTTTAACAGACACTTTTTTTCCTACACGTTCTGCAAACAGGATCGCTGTCTTCTATCAACTGTCCCTCTGTATTCCTCAAATACCCCAAAATGTGTCCATATTTGTCTTCTTTGAGGGCTGATAAATGTCCTGAGTGCTGCCGTCTCCTCCTTCTGCCATCATTTCACTTTACTACAAAGTTAGCATGTGCGGTAAACTTCAGCAGATGAGACGGTGGCTGGTAAGGCTCACTGTGGCTACGCCGCGGACGCCCTAAACCAACGAGATAATGTTTTTTTTTTTAAACAATACGGAAATTATTATCATTGTCAAAAAAATTTTACCGCTACAGTGGTAACCATAACATCCCTAAACTCAGTTACTGTTATCAGTTCAGTGATGAGTAGACAAACTTTTGTGTTTCTGGTGTAAACCTGATTTTAGGAGCCGTATTGACTGCAGTGACCTCCAGTCAGAGCCATGAAACGGACTGAAATAAGCAAAAAAAGGCTTGCAGGTTCAGAACGATGCCTCTCTCTTTGTCTCTCCTGTCGCTGCTGCTGCTGCTTGGCCTCCCAGCTCCCCCTGCATGCTGCCAGAACCGCCACAGTGTTTCTGCCGAGCAGTGCTTCACCTCCATCCCCTCCCTAAAACTCCACCTTGCATGAGCACCAACTGTTTCCAGCTTTCTGAGCAGGATTTTTCCCCTCTGCCTGTGTTTTCTGTGCCTCTCCCACCCAACTCTTAACCCTCTGTCCTCTGTGCGCCTCCGCCCGTCTCCAGATGGTGAACATCGGCTCCTCGTACAGCTACGGGACGGAGGACCAGGCCGAGTTCCTGTGCGTCGTATCAAAGGAGCTCCACACGCACGGATCGGGCCTGGGAACCGAGCAGAGCCACAAAACCAAGGTAAGGATCAAAACGAAGCGGCTGATGAAAGTTCTGCTCTGTTTCGGCCTGTTAATGTTGTAACGATGGATGAGGAGGAGGAGGAGGAGGGTTTTTTCTCCTCCAGCTGGAGTGGATGAGAGTGTGCTTTGATCCTGCGCCTTGCATCAAATGCTGCAAATGTCACTCGCCTCGAAATGTCATTCAGAGTCATCCTCACAGCTCCGCTTCTCCTTCCATCCATCATCAGCTCCGTTTCTCTCTCTCATGAATGTGTTGAAGCGTATCTTCCTGTATTTATCATCCCTCTCAACCCACAGACGCTCATCAGCGCTTACATTTTTATCGTCTGTTTTTTCTTTTGTCTCGCTATTTTCTTTTGTTTCCTCTTCCTTCCCTCATGCTGAATCAAGCCGCCAGAGACGCAGGAGGAGGAAGCGGCCAAGGAGGAAGAGGTGGAAGAAGAGGGAGGGAGAGAAACCACACCGAATGAGTGGCTTAGAGAATGAGGGAGTCATGTTTCTTTGTTCCAAAGGGAGGCAGGAATGGGTGAGAAACCGTGCAGAGGATGTGTAGCTCTAGATCTGCTAGATGACTGTGTTTATGTGTTTGTACATCGCAGAAACGCAGGGAGCTTCATGGCACTTCACCGAGCTTATTAAAACAGTTACGCAGCAATAAAATGCTGATTAGGCAAAAGAAATCTCGGCTAAAATAGGAGGGTACGCCAATACAGGTGAAATATTTCTAAGTACTGCTTCAAAAATGAAAACGTTTGACATCTTTTCTGTCCTCCTTTTCAGAAACCTAAAGCTCATATATAGATCCATCACACACAGAACGATTTACAGCCTTTAGTTTTTCTGTTTAATGATTAAAAAAACCAAATTTACCATCTTAGAAAATTTGAATATTGAAAAAAGAAACTGTCTCAGTTTGTCTGAGGACGAAGAGATGGACGTCCAGAAAACAGTTACAGACATGCTTCACACAAAAGGTCATTGCTTAAAGAAGCAGAGAGTCGTTTATAATTATATTTATAGAAAATTGAGTGGAAGGAAGAAGAAAATGCATCAACAAGGATAACTGTAGCCAGGAGTCAGAACATCTAGATCATATGTGTCAAACTCAAGGCCTGGGGGCCAAATCTGGCCCTCCATGACCATTTATGTGGCCCTCTAAACTCAAGAGGGTCCTATAGACAGAACATTTAAGTTGTATTTATGTGTACCCCAATACAATTTAATCAGTAAAATAAAATCAGTGTTTATTTGAACAGTCCTAAAACACATCATAATGTAAAGGTGTTCAGTAATATTTAATTTTAAGATGTACTTTTGGAATGTGGAGGCTGATTTTAACGGGTTATTATACTTTTATCAATACTTTTTGCTACAACCGGCCCTTTAAGGATATTCATCAGCTTGACGTGGCCAAAATTGGAAATGAGTTTGACACACGCTGCTCTAGATCATATTAGGGCTTTGACTTTTGCACAAAAATCCTATTAAAAGTTAGTTTGTTTATTTATATTACAATTCAGTTATATTTAAATATTTATTAATTCTATTTTGACCATTAAATGTCTTCAGTAATACTGATATTTGTATAAAACTTAATTTTTCAATGTTCTGTCCACCAGAGGGCAGTGTATCAGTCAATGTTAATAGTAATAGACTGCGTCCCGCAGCCGGTAGATGCTACGCTGTCCCGTAATGTAGCTGAAGCCCCAAAATTGTAGAAGAAGAATGACCTCAGCTACAAAGGAACTGTCAACCATTTACACCGCTGCAGTTTATTCGTATAAATGTAAAAGTGTAGCGATTTTACTGATTACTTTGTTTGTTTTGAAAACTGACTAAACATTTAAGCTGATTAGCTGTTTAACGTTACAACAGGCGACGTAACGTAAACATCCGGCAAAACGGTGGCGCAGTACGTCCGATTTCATGCCTACTAGTCGCTCGTTTGCCCAGAATCTGCATTGAAAACGTTTACAAGCAAAAACATTTACAAGAAAATAATTCCCATACAGGTTCTTATATTAGATCTCTAAAATTAATTTGAATATCTTTAACATTTAAAACAATCGAATTATAATCGATTAATGACGTTTGTAGTCAGCCCGTCGCACTTTTGTATATTTTACCAATCTAATCAAACTGTTTTATTCGAGCCAAATTACGTCCGTGTTAGAGGAAGTATTTAATTCTAAGAGTTATTCATCAAATGCAGACGCCTTTGATTTATATTTAAACTAGGGAAGAGCCGTGTAAAGTCTTAGCCTGAAGTGGGCACTCCACTTTTTTTGGTTTAAAAAAATTATACTTTTACTAAATTGTACTAAAATACCAAAAATATTAGCCAGACACGTAAACGGCACTAGTTGTCAAACTTTGTTTTGGTGTTAAGCTGTAAAAATGATTATTTTGGGGTGACTTTAAAGGCGTCTCTAAGCCTTTTAAAGGACAGCTGGACAGTTTTCTTTTGTATTGGGGAGGCGGGGCTGAAAACAGATGCATGTAAAACCTGCAGCCTCGATGCATCCCTGGTGTTTTCCCTGCAGCCGTTCTGTCAGAGTCAATGAAGACCTTCGGTAGTTCATGCCTAGTTTATACTTCTTCCTCTACGTGGAAACGTATCGACGCAGCGCCATTATCCATCAATGCAACGGCTCTCCGTCATCTACCATTTTGTATGCCTGTGATTGGTCAGCTCAGCAACCACAGATCGTTTCACCAGAAGGGGGCGCTATAGTCGCTGTAATCAGTAGTTAATGCAGCATTTGGCCACTATATGCTTTATATTGAAAGGATAATTTATCTGAATCTGAAAACAGACGCTGTGTTTGTTTGGCACTTCTACTAAAACGCTTTACGACTTTGATAAAAACGTACTTTCTGTCGTTCATTGCTCCTTAAGGGGGGGAATGCTTTCACAGGTTCACAGAAAAAATAAACTCTAGTTAAAAAGAAACGGCACTGCAATGCTAGGGAGAACCACAACTTGAAGCTAGCACCCCCTGCTGTCCTGGTGGGGAATTGCTTTGCAACACTGAACAAACCAATGGAGGACTATAAGTGAAAAACATGTTTGCTAACTCGCTGACGGAGAAGTATAAACTAGGCTTTAGTCTGACTGACTGTCACGCCTTCACCACATTCATCACCATCATCGTCATCAGTCACTGCAGCTCTGCCCACAGCCGACCCGCCGATTCTGTCCCACCGCCGCGATAACGACGTCTCTGTACCAGAACCTCATTGTTTTCTGCTTTGTTTTACAGCTTTTCCAGATCCACGGGTCCCGCATGTAGAACAGGAAGCTGTAAGAAACCCCCTCCTTTCTCCTCCATCAGAACGCCGATTTTTAACGATGAGAAACGTCCCGGTCCGCCGTAGCATCGGCATATGGCTCTGTTATTCTGCGTAGAGCGCCCATAACCAAAGATTCAGAACCCTGGGGGGAGCGGACCTGTGACACACTGAGAGGCTGAGTGACGGCGTGAAGCAGCATCTGGATCATGACGTGTGACACACACACACACACACACACACACACACAGTGATGGAGGCAGGACTTCCCCAGTTTTCTTCCCGCCTCATGGAAAAGTCAGCACACCCGTTTGGTTCTGTCCTGCTGTAGAAATGGAGGAGGACAACGTTCCGGGTCGGCGGCTCCGCTCTGCGCCGTCACGCCGCCCCCACCTTCAGCTTCTTGTTTAATAAATGAGAAAATATGTGAACTCTGTTATAAAACAGACGTTTTTGGGCCTTTCTTAGATGTTTTTGCGTAGAAATAGATGTTGGATCAGGATGAGGGGCGTTACTGCGTGACAGCTGCTGATCACACACCTGAGTACGCTGGTGCTGCTGCACCTCCAGAGGCTGCTGCTGGGGAGTCGGGCAGACATTAAGGACCTAAAAAAGCACAAGACACCCGTAGAGTCCTTTTATTATTTATGAATGCACTAAATCTCATTATTTGCTTCCAGTTTGTCAGACTTTCTGATTGAATGGACATTAGTTTCCTTAAAGCAGAGACCCGCTCCAACGTTTAAACCCTGATTTCCGATGCCTGCGCTCCGTGCCGCTCCGCACTCGCACCTGCAGGCGCACCTGCAGGCGGTGATTTTGATTAAGATTTGGTTTTCGATAAATCCCCATGTATCCCAGAAAATACCTGTGAGTTCTACTAACAATGTAACGTTTATTTATTTAAAAATTAACATATGTAAGATTTCTTATTAATATGTTACTGTAAAATTATATTTTTCTTTAGTAGGTTCTAGTTCACGTTACACCAAATCAGTCTTAAAATGTCTACAGCGCTCTATTTAATGTATAATATTACAGATGCATAGATTTGAAAAACTTAATAGATTTTTCTTTGTTTCTTTTTACACAAAACTGTGTTTTAGTTTTGCTCTTTAATAAAAAGTGTGTGACTATGTATAACCAATATTTACCTTTCGTATATTTTATTAGTTTTCTGCATACAGCTTATCTTATTGGGTCAAGTTCAAAACCAAATGTTCTAAAACACTGTATATGGTGTTTTTTTATTGCTCATTCAGTAATAAAACTATTTGACGTTACAGATATTATAAAATGTAACTGCGTTATAGAACATAAAAATAAGACCACAGTTACTTTACTGAGTAATTAATTACTTTTACAGTGTAAAGTCAATTACTAAGTCAATTACTTTTTGGAAAAAAGTAATTTGTAACTATAACTAATAACTTTTTTAAATGTTAGATGCCCAACACCGATGAATAGTTTTGTGATTATTATTTTCTGTATTTAAACCATCTCTAAATGGACGTTTTTTGTTGTTTTTGTCATTTAACTGACCACAACCAACAGACTCACCAATTTAAATGGACTTTCTGTCCTTTTGTCTCCAGCTACTTGCCTCAAAGATGCAGTTTGGTCCAGTTTCTGTTGAATCTATAAAAGAAAATCAATAACAGGAGCTTCATTTCCTGTACTTCTGCGGGTGACATGGCTCCCCTCATTGCAGAGTCGGCCCAAAGCAAAAGTAAACTGAGCGGTTGCTTAGGGCCCCCTATAAATCCTGACATTAAACAGAGACTACAAATGATTCGATTTAGTTTTATTTCACTGTAGATTATTATTTTTTTAAAGTCAGTTTGATTTTTTTCGTGTGTAGTAACTAGGCAAATTTCTTTGCTACTAATTATTTACTTTTTTAATAAAAAAATTCTTTTTTTTAATTGGAAAAATCTTCAAATCAATGAAATTTAAAATAAATTTCTATCCTGTACCTTTTTAATTTAGAAAAGTTTAATATTTAAAAATTTGAATTGAATTAAAATAAAATGTAAAATTACTTTTTAATATTCATGTTACCATAGTTACAATCTGATGCTTTAGTTTAACCTTTATATTTTGTTTGAGCTTCAGATCGTTTCAGGTAATATTAACAATTACCTCTTATTAATTTTTTAGGATCAGCTAAATAAACTCCGCCTACTTTCCCAGATTGGATTAAATCTGGATTGTTGGTAGTGGTTTTAACAGAAAGGGGGCGCCTCTGAGTCAAAGTCTGTTTAAGGCCCCATAAAATGTTGGGCCGGCCCTGCCTCACTGTCATCTACATCTCTAAAGATGTGTAAAAAAAAAACTTCAATTCATTTTAGATTTTAACATATTTTAACATAAAATCACTGGTAGAAGTAAAAAGATTCATCCTTACTGTGTTGTACGTCTATAAAATAACGACCCATTTTAACTTTAACTCACTTTTAACTCATTAATTAATGACTTCCTGTTTCCCTGCAGAATAAATTAGATCCCAGAAACATTGTTGAAAATGGGAAAGACTAGTGAACATGCGGCTGAAGCAAAGTGGAAAAACAGCCTAAACAGAAGCAGAATGACTGAACGTAGCGTAAAGCGCTTTGTGCTTCTCTGATTCAAAAAGCGCTATACAAACGCAGTCCGTTTCTCTTCCCGCCAGCCTCCGGAGCCAACAAAGAGCGGCAGTAACAGTAGTGCCAGAGCTGATCATAACCGAACCAAACGTTTAAACTAGAGGAAGGTCTGAGCTGCTGGAAGCAAAGTGATGGATGGAGCAGCCGGAGGAGGATTATCTCCTCCTCCCAGACGTCTGGCCGCAGATTATATACGACCCCCGCTGCAGCCACTGACCACAACAGCTGCTAAATACGACCACTTAGAGACAACCGAGACGTAAAACAGTGTGTTTGTAGTTACAATAAAAGCACAGCTCCATTATCTGTGGGCCCCTTTAACCCGCTCCGTGTTAGATTGGTTCGTTTAAACCTGTAGGAACGTGAAGGTTTTCTGTTTTGTTTTCTCTCAGTGCCTTGAGGTAAAGCAGGAAGACTGACCCAACATGTTCACAGCTGAATGAGTCGTTTTACAGCCCGACCGCCAGGCTTTGTTACTTCTGAACGTTATGAAATGTTAGTTTTTGTGTTTGCTTATTGTTTCTGTGTGGATGGGTGCGGCCTTTAGAGGCCTTCTGCTTATTTTCTACCTTAAAACGAGAAGCATCAGTTTTTCTCATTAGTTTACATGAATGTTCTTCCTCTTCTCTGGACTTATGCTGCTGTATCTCAATAAACTACAAAATCAGCGTAACGTTAATTTATTTCTGCAATCAACCCCTAAAAGTTGAACTGTATAGTTGTGGTTGTATATTTCAAGTGTTTATTTCCATAAATCTGTGTGGTTTTATCTTACAGTTAGTGAAAGCTAAAAAATCTGAATGTGACATCAGACCAAGTAAAGATGTTTTGTTACAGCCAGGAATGCTGATAGTTGTCCAGCAGGTGTCACTAACACCCTTCATGTTGTAGACAAGTCACTAAAAAGTTGACGAAGCTGGCCTTAACAGGGCTGTAGCCAAGCATATTCATGGAAAGTTGAGTGGAAGGAAAAAGTTTGGAAGCAATCTGAACTACCTGAAGGCCGTTATGAGTTACTTAGGGCTTCCAGGACACCACAGAAGCACAAACTGATCCCATCCATGCAACGCTGTGGAGATGAATGTACTAAAAATCTCTCATTTATCTGTATAACTATCTGAGAAACCAAAGTTGTTGGTTTTTTTTGTCAGCTGTTAGCCAGAATCATTAACATGACGAAATCTATACCAGTGAAATTCCTCAAACATGTTTTCCATGATATTTTCATGTATTGAGATGCAGCTGCCTTCCTTTGCATGTCCTGTTACCTTTGGATGCACACATGTTCGGTACCGTTTCTGTCTTCATGCAGCATCTGACGCAGAAACGTCCCTTCTGTGTTGCACCCTCAATATTGTGTACAGAAAACCCCCCAACCAGAAATATCAGGCTGTAATGGCTGGAACGCCGTCCACAGAGCAGAAACGTGTTCTCCATCTGTTAATGTGGCACATGAAATGCATCGCCTCTGATGAATCTGTACAGGCTTTAATGGATTCTGTGTTTTAATGTTATGGAGATTAGTTTCATCAGAATCTGAACAATACGTCTTCTTACAAAAAAGGAAGATGGTTCTTTTTTTATTGTAATTTACTGTCTGTCACTGCTGTCTACATTACAAAAATAAACTTTTCTTGGCTAAAGATTTTTCTTTTTTGTATATCATTTTTCCCCCACCCTTAAAAAGAACCAAAAAGATTCAACAGCCTTACAGAGAGGCAACAATAATCCAATCATGGAAGCTGTTTCGATGTACAGGAGAGTTTAATGTGCAAAACCAGTGCAAATAATCCCTAAGGTGCTGTTTATTAAGCTACAGTGAAAAGTTAGCGATAATATGGCTTATTTAGCGTGATGAGAGAAAAAAATTAGGGTTCTTTTTTTTCATGCGTCCATGTTTTGAATTTACAAACCGGATTCCAATAAAGTTTGAAAAATTGTGGAAAAAAAACCCTGAATGCAATGATGTGGAGATGGAAAATGTCAATATTTTATTTGTAATAGAACGTACTTGAGTAAATGTATCATTTTAAAGGAAAAATATGTTGATTCAAAATTTCATGGTGTCAACAAATCCCAAAAAAGCTGGGAGAAGTAGCAATAAGAGGCTGGAAAAAGTAAATTTGAGCCTACGAGGAGCTGGAAGACAAATTAACACTAATTAGGTCAATTGGCGACATGATTGGGTATAAAAAGTGTCTCTCAGAAGCCAAGATGGGTAGAGGATCACCAATTCCCACGATGTTGCGCAGAAAGATAGTGGAGCAATATCAGAAAGGTGTTACCCAGCGAGAAATTGCAAAGACTATGCAGTTATCATAAACTGTGCATAATATCATCCGAAGATTCAGAGAATCTGGAACAATCTCTGTGCGTACGGGTCAAGGCCGTGAAACCATACCGTGATCTCCTTAAACGACACGACTGCACCACAAACAGGAATGCTACTGTAAAGGAAATCACAGAATGGGCTCAGGAATACTTCCAGAAACCTATTTCTAAACTTGAGAAACTGGTCTCCTCAGTCGTCTGTTGAGTGTTGTAAGAAGAAGGGGAAATGCCAGACAGTGGTGAAAATGGCCTCGTCTCAACTTTTTTGGGATTTGTTGACATATTTTTCCCTTAAAATGATACATTTTCTCAGTTTAAACTTGCGTTCCATGATTTATGTTCTATTATGAATAAAATAGAAGTTGGCATCTCCACATCATTGCATTCAGTTTTTTTCACGATTTGTATAGTGTCTCAACTTTTTTGGAATCCGGTTTGTATAAATATCCAAGTTTACAAAATACGTTTTTAGTTGGCTAGCTAAATGTTTACTATATGTAGGTATGAAGCTAATTAGCTGGTGGGCTAAACTAGCTAGCTAAATATTTAGCTCCTAACTAGCTTTTTTGTGTGCGCCAATAAGCGGAAGTAGACTACCAAAATAAAAGTTGTCTGGCATATGGGGAGCCTAAGCCCCGCCCTTCTACTTCCTGTCCATGGGTCCCCTAATGCCAAAAAATTAATGAATGAGAGTCAATGGAGCGATATAAGTTATTTTCTGATGCAGTTTGAAATGCGCCGTGGATCAAACATATGATGTCCGTGAATTTTAAAAACAAATTTTGATGCAGAGAAAACGTTGATTTTTGACCGGAGGCAAAAGTTACTTTAGGTTTTGTGTAAAAGCGTTTAGCGGACTACAACAGCAGAAGAAGAAGAAGAGTGATGGCCGTAGCCTCCAGGACGAAGGAAGGAGCATTAAACACGGAGAAAACCTCTATAAATCTGACCGTGTGGAAAGTAGCAGCTATGTGGGGGATAAAGCAGTCGGAGTGAGAGCCAGCATGGAGGAGAAGCTCTACAAGCTCTAGGTGTTTTACGTGCTATAGCTACTGCTAGCTCCTGTTAGCCAAATGGCGTCATATATGCAACTTCTGATTTGTAGGCATTTTAAATGCGAATTTTTACAATCAAATAATTAATCAAACAGTCGAAATTTTCATCATTAATTATTTAAATCGACATACAACATATGTGTGATTCAGGACGTAAGACAAAGCGGACCAGAAAATAACTTTTATCGCTCCATTGACTTCCATTCATTATTTTTTCGGTTTGGGGACCCATAAGGGCCGACAGGAAGGGGAGGAGCCTTAGGCTCCCCATAAACTGCTAGCTAGACTGAACGTTACTTCTTTAAGGTTATTTTTGTTCCACCGTTTCAGCTTAAAACGTCGGACGAGCCGTTTTAAATGTGAAAATTGCTTGATTTAGCTTTGTTTAGTGTAAAAAAATTGTGTAGTAACTACGTAAGGTTTTTGTAGCTAATTTAAAATAAAAAATTTGAAAATGTTGCAAAAATATTTAAATCGAATAAATTTAAAGGAATAAATATGTATATAATGTACTTTTTAATTTAGAAAAATGTCAATTCAAACATTTGAATTACCATAAAATAAAAAAATACTTTTTAATATTCATTGTCTGATTGCTGTGTCATTGTTACATTCTGATGCTTTTTTATTTTGTTTGAGCTTCAATATTAATAATTACCTCTGAATGATTTTTAGGATCAGCTAAATGATCCTAAAAATCAGCGTTTCAGTCCCGATTAGACCAAATCGGGACTGAAACGCTGTTATTGTGGGTAGTGGTTTTAACAGAAAGGGGGCGCCCCTGAGTCAACATCTGCTTAAGGCCGCATAAAACCTTGGGTCGGCCCTGGATTTACAGCAACAGGTTCAATAAAACCCTGCTTTTATTTCGATAGTCCACATCTGCTATATGGCAAGTTAATTAGCATATTCGGTAAATATTTAACTTTTTTGAACTAATTTATGACTAAAACATGAATCCTGTTTTGTCTCTCTCTTATCACAGGCTAAATAACCACATTTATTGCTGTTGATTTTTGAATGAGTAACTCATAGCTGGAATTTAGCCTCAATAGGAGGGAAATATGAAACACTTTATAAAAAGTACACAAGCAATAAAGTCACCATAAAGCAGCAGACGTGATGAATAATAACCTTTTCACTGCAAATGTGGCTAAAATCTGCATTAAGGTCTTGAAACAACTTAGAGAAAAAAACCAATTTGTCCACAATCTTTGTTCCTCCTCCTAACATCACAAAGCTGACGCTCTGGACCAGGCTGCGCTACAGGAAGGTGCTGAGGGTGTTGTCCACGGTGGCCAGCTGCAGGTACTCGGGGTGGCCGCCTTCGGACTCCACCTCTGATTCCAGGCCTTCGTCCTCGTCCTCCACGCCTTTACACGTCTTCCTCCTCCGCACGGACCCTTGTCTTCGACGCTCCAGGCACGCCAGGATCATGTGGGCCAGATCCTGCTGCAGACGCTGGACGTTCTCTCTAAAAAAGTGGAGGGGAAGGGTTGAAAGGCGCACAGTCAGAGATGCACCGATCACTCCAACCTGGCAACACCAATTTTCTACACTCTTCTATACTTCCCACCATCGGTGGATTTGAGTTTTTCATCCTTCTTTAGCATCATTTGTTAGCGATTAGCATCAATTACTAACCATTAGTATCTGTGTTCTCCAAGTGGATCCAGACCTTTATCGGAGTCTGGCTGTTCTAAAACAGCAAGAGGCTAAAGTAGCACAGGCTTTCAATGCCTTGTCAGAAATGTATATAGAGAAACTGTGTGTCTACGGCATCAAGTCGTGCTCTCAACTCTCTACTCTCTACCCAGAAGCTGTTTTTTTGAAATCATCAAACCCATCAACCTGTGTGCATTTTGCGTAGCAAGTACGCAGTTTGACATGTACGACGCGCCCTTCTAAACTACGCAAAAACTACGCGAGTTCGGTGGCAAATGTGCAGCCGCAGCGTTGCAAAGTTTCTGAATAGGTATCAAGAAGAGCGGCCATGTTTAAAGTTCCTGGAGCTGCAGGTAAATTATAAATCAGCCCCAGTGAAGTTTGCATTTCAGCTGTATACCAATGTATTAAAAAAAGTATTGCAATATACAAAATAAAGTATTACCGTTTTAATTAAATACGTTTTTTTGATGAAATAGGCATTAAAAAAATGGAATATGGAACATTTTAATAAAAAGCTACATTAAAAATATAATAGATCCACTGGGCGTTTAGAGGGGTGCAGAATGAAAGTAAAACATTTCCTTAAGTAATTATTTTTGAATTAAAATATAATAAAATATACATTTAAAACGGGCACGATAATAACGTCTTCTACCAGCCAGTAGTGGGCGCTATTACAGGTTGACAGATACGGTCTCTATGATTTAACTATCATGGTCTACTGGGCTGGTACTGGGAAGAATGGTGGAATCAGCAAGTCCAGCAGCTGCTTCAGAGCCCCAGAGATTTTCTCATCCATCGCAGAAGAAAAGAAACTAGAGTAGTTTTAGGCAGTGGCGGCTCGTGGAGTTTTCTCCAGGGGGCGCTATGATAATGATGGCTAAATATTTGGTTTGTCAAACGATAATTTTTTGTACCTAATTAATTACAGGTTAGCTGTGAATTAATCCTGACTAATTAACATTTCTAAATATGACCAAAAAAAACTTACAATTTTTCGTGCAAAGGGACAAATCCAATTGCTGTAGCTCTTTTTTCAGGAAATAAAGGAGCGGTTAATAGAATTGTGTTTTTAGCTCCACATTCACACATGGTCCTTTTAACTATTGATCTGTTAGCCAGTCGCTAACACAAACTAACATTTTCTGCATTTAAAGCTGTTTCTTATTAATGTTGAACAACCCTGATCTTCCTCTTAATAGGACTATCGTATGAAAACAGAATGATTTCAGTCAGAGGCTTCATCAGTTTCTCTAGAACAGACTGCTACTGTAGAGGATGAAACACTGAGCTGTCTATAGAGGTTCTGGTTCAGACTGGGATCACTCTGTTCATACTGGGAGAACCTGCCAGAGCTCCACTTAAAACCATTCAAAGAATGAGAAGATGTTTTAGCTGTCTCAAAAAGTATTTTATTTGTGAATATTGTTTGCATTTAAGATATTTTAAAAATGTGGGGTTGTTTTGCTGTGTTCCACCGCTGACCTCTTGTGGTGGAAGGGGGAATTACACGTGCTTTCGGGAGGAGAGAGAGAGAGAGAGAAAAACGGAGCGGTCAATCTATGGGGCGCCAAGTGTAAAATGTTCGTTATTTAGTAGAAATGCAATTTTTTTTGAACATTTAGCTTCATTTTTCCACATTTAGCACACTTTCATACATTTAGGAAGAAAATGTTTCTAAAATTCAACATTTACCAGCATATTTATATTTCAAAAATCTAAATTCTAAATATTATTTCGAAATTTAACATTTTAAATCTAAATGTTAAATCTAAATCTAAATGTTAAATCTAAATGTTAAAAGTAAATGTTAAATCTAAATGTTAAATCTATATGTTAAATCTAAATATTAAATCTAAATGTTAAATCTAAATGTTAAATCTAAATCTAAATGTTAAATCTAAATATTAAATCTAAATGTTAAATCTAAATCTAATTTTTAAATCTAAATGTTAAATCTAAATATTAAATCTAAATGTTAAATCTAAATGTCAAATCTAAATCTAAATTTTAAATCTAAATGTTAAATCTAAATATTAAATCTAAATATTAAATCTAAATGTTAAATCTAAATGTTAAATCTAAATCTAAATGTTAAATCTAAATATTACATCTGAATGTTAAATCTAAATCTAAATGTTAAATCTAAATGTTAAATCTAAATATTAAATCTAAATGTTTAATCTAAATCTAAATGTTAAATCTAAATCTAAATGTTAAGAGATTTATATTTATATGATTTTATAATAAATTTTGTTTCTTGTGTTTCTTTATTTTCCGACGAAAGATATATTTGTCTCTTCTTTAGTTTTTCACGGTGATGATCAGTGAAAAACTAAAGAAACTAAAGTGGTCGGCTACAGAACAAAAACTGACAAAATCATCAGTTGGATTGTGGCTTTCTCTGACTCGAACAAAAAACTTTGGGAGCAGTTAAAGATGTGGAGAAAAAGCTGTTATATTTCTGCTGTTCTTTATTATTTCCACACTGATACAGGTTTGGATGATATAAATGTGAGGAAGGAGATGATATTTGTGATCTCATATGAAAAATAAGAACAAAGGCAAGGTAGAAATAACCAAAATATATGAATAAACGTAATATTTGGATATCAGCAGCTGTGTTAAAAATTAAATAAATCTGACCAAGGACTTTGTCAGCGTCAATCAAAGCATCTAGTTTGACGCTTCTATGTTGAAGCTTGCAAAGTCTGCCACTTCTGGGCAACAAAAGTCGCATGGGCTTCTGACATTCTGAACTATGATGGATCTTACTGAGAGAGTGGCTTGGGTTTATTTGCTTCATAAAGCTAGACAACATCGACTTCTGCTGCATTAGCGCTGTTTGTGGATACACCCGATTCTTTGGATGCGTTTGGGGATTTTAACCATTTGCTCCAGGAGCTACGTATGGATGAGGGTTCGCTCCCAGCGCTACTTTTTTCTGTCCCCCGCCCAGTTTGACGACCTCCTGAACCGCATCGGTGCTTTATGATTTTTTAAAGCTGCGAGGACGGATCATAAAGTTTTCTGTGATTCCAGACGGCAACGATGAGCTTGTCTTCCATTGTTGAGATACGTGTAGTGACATCACTACAATGAAACCCTATGATTGGTTAACGCACCGCTTCAGGGCCGTCAGCACCGTTAAAAGTTAAACTAGCTGAACTTCTGCGCTGCTGGCTTTATGAGCTTTGAAGCTTGAAAAGCTTGAAAAGCTGACGGAGCCAAAGCTCACAAAGCGCTGCAAAAAACTGTGACGCTCCTCCAACGGCCTCCACCATAGACTTAACATGTAATCTTGACGTTGCTGACGCTGACAAAGCCTGCGCTCTGAATGCACCATTAGTAAAAAATGTCACAATTTACCTTTTTCCTAAATATAAACACTCAGCAGATAAACTATAAATTCATCAATCTAAACGATAGGAATACATGCCCTTATTGTGAAGTAGCGGTTTCTAGACAGCTACTTCTTCTAATGATTAGCACTAATTTAAGTCCGAAAAAATCCCTTTAGCTGAATAATGTACATTTTAAACGCAGCGATAACTTACTATGAAATGTGCTCAAGTTATAGAGAGACCAAACATGCATAATTCAACATAAATACGGCGCTTTCTACTCACGTTTTATTGCTGAAAGGTCAAATATTTGAATGATCAGATCAGAGCTAATTTACATCAACCTGCTCCTGTCATGTTTTTCTCTCAAACGGTTTGGTTTAATTATTCTTTTATTCTTTCTGCATTTTGCGTCTCTTTTCGTTCATCTCTAACTCCCGCGGTTTGACCCGTTTAGCGCCCTCTATTGGCCAGCCGCCACTGGCTTTAGGTGAAGCCTACACTAGATGGACCCACATAAAACATTTCTACGCCATCAAATACATGAGGAGAAGAAAACTTTCCTCCTGGATCGGTAAGCTAGCTCACTTTGCTAACTTTGCTAAACTTCTCTAAAACACATTCCTCGCTGGACACAGTTCAAGTTGGTCACTGGGCGTATCGGCAGCAAACATGGCAACCCAACAGCTGGAATTATTTTTTTTAAACTGTCGTAACTACGACCTGGATACACTAGATGTCGCTATCATTCTCATGTTACACCTTTACATGTTGGGATGAAAATAACCTTAAAGACATAGCGTTCAGTCTCGCCAGCAGTATTATTTTGGTAGTCTACTTCCGCTTATTGACACACAAAAAAGCTAGTTAGGAGCTAAATAATTAGCTAGCTAGTTTAGCCTCCTAGCTAATTAGCTTCATACCAAATAGTAAACATTTAGTTGCTAACTAAATACGTTTGATGTTAATAAATTAATAACATGGACACATTAAAAAAATACAACATTTAACTTGTGGCTATCAGCTTATATAACCACATATATAATCAAAGCAAGTGGAACGTTTTAGTTTACTGTTCAATATTTAAATATATAATATTTTAGTCAGCTCAGATTGTAAAAAATGTCTATCACTTAACTAGTCAAAATAAGAACTATGAACAAGTGTGTGTGTTTTTTGTAGACTATTATGTGGAGGTCAAAAAACATTTAAAGATTGTGGCCGGTACAGTACAATTGGCTATATTTCCTTTATTAAAAGTATTGTAATCTAAAATTTTTATAACCAATTTCCAGCCAGTGAATCGGAAAACTACTGCATGCAAAGCCGCACAACACAAGTGGTACTCAAAATATTTTGACGAGGTTGGCAGGTCTGAGTAATTTTAACCGGGGTGTGTAAACTTCAGTGTGTCGGTTTGCTCACGTCGTGGGCGGAGTCGGCAGGTCGTAGTCCTCCCCTTTTTCTCCTGTCAACCAGTAGGTGGTTTCTGTACCTTTACCCTGAGGAAAAACACCAAGCAGACATGTTTCCTTCACGGTTCGGCCTTCTGGAACCGGTTAAGTCGGGAAAGTCGCAGATTTACCTTCAGGTAGGTTTCTCCTCTGACCTCGTACTCGAACTTGCAGTCTGTCCTCTGCAGGATGTGGATCGTGGGTTCGCTGACGTGGATCCGCAGGGCTGGGGATGATACCAGATAGACATGGGGTGAAATGAGCCTCACCAGCTTCTCTAGGGCGAGTTGCAGTGAGACAGTAATGCGGAGTAACGTGAACAGAGGGAGTAGATGTCGGTTTAGGGCTGGGCGATTATGAAAATATGACTATCCGGATTATTTTCACTATATTGAACGATCTCGATTTTCAGATTGATTTAGTTTAATCAAAATATTTTTTATAAAAACAATTATATATAGCCTTCACCATTAATGTTGCATAAAGAGTGTCCGTCCTGCTGTATTGCTAACAACATCAGGTGATAAAATAGATCGGTTGTATTACCTAGTTTTGTTGAAACAGTCTATCAGCAGATTTTAATGATCGGTTTATTCTGGCTGCTGTTCTTTCTGAAATATCCAAACCATTTCCAAATTACTCATCTCTTATTGCCACTTCTCTTCACAACGTCATGGCCGTGTTCTCTTCTGTGCTCAGTGCCAACAGTTTGGTCATCTTCCCTGTTTTTGGGCCACACAAACAACCATCGGATGGCGCTAACCTGCCAACGGCCGGGCTCGCTACAGGGGAGACCAAACCAACTACCTCCCGTCGCTGGCGAAAGAAAGGCCTGCTTTCTGTCAGAAATTCGCTTCAAGGAACTCAAAGACCACCAGGCGAACCACAGTTCTGGTTCTGTTGGACCTCAGTGCAGCGTTTGACACTGCCGGTCATAAAATATTACTGGAATGACTGGAGAACTGGGTTTGGACTCACTGGTACAGCACTTCTATGGTTTGAGTCTTACCTCAAGAAAAGGAAGTTCTTTGTGTCCATCGGAAATTTCTCATCAGAACAAACAGAAATCACATGCGGGGTCCCCCAGGGCTCCATCCTGGGTCCCCTCCTGTTCAATATTTATATGCTCCCACTAACCAAGATTATAGCAGCCAATCAGATCAGCTACCATAAGTATGCAGACGACACACAGCATCACAAAATGCAGAAATCACATGCGGGGTCACCCAGGGCCCCTCCTATTTAGCATCTACATGTTCCCATTAAACCAGATTATAACCACCAATAATATCAATTACCACAACTATGCGGACGACATTCAGCTTTATATCTCAATGTCACCAGGTGATGTTGAACCCGTCCAAATCCTCAATAAATGCATTGAGCAAATTAACAGCTGGATGTCCCATAATTTCCTCCAACTGAACAAAAACAAAACAGAAGTACTTATTTTTGAACCCAAAGATGATCGATTAAATATCAGCACACAGCTTCAGTTGGTCCAACTAGAAACTAGCAACCAGGCCAGAAATCTGTGTGTAATAATTGACTCAGACCAGAACCTCCAGGGTCACATAAACAAGGTCAGCTTTCTATCAGCTGAGGAACATTTCTAGGATTAAAGGATTGATGACACAAGGAGACCTAGAAAAACTCATCCATGCATTTATGATTACTGTAACAGTATCTTTACAGGTCTACCTAAAAAATCAACCAGAAAGCTGCAGCTGATCCAGAACACTGCTGATGTCTTCACTAGAACATGGAAAGTAGAACACATCACCTCAGTTCTAAAGTCCTTCCTCTGGCTCCCTGTAGCTCAGAGATTAGACTTCAAAGTGCTTTTATTAGTTTATAAATCACTGCACAGTTTAGCACAAAAGTATGTTGGAGATCTGCTATATTTATACCAACCCAGCAGGCCAATCAGGTCCTCCGACTCTAGTTTATTAAACATTCCTAGAATTAGAACTAAACTGGGAGAGGCAACTTTTAGCTTCTATGCTCCACAAAGAATGCAAAAATGCTGAATCGTGAGGCTCCTTTAAATCAAAGATTAACACTCTACTATTCAGATCTGCCTTTGAGCCCTAAATAGCATTTTTGATCAATCTTTGATTCTCGTTATGTTATTTTTATTCTTATTTTTTAACCGATTGTGTTTTATCTGTTTTTAATCTGTATTCTTTTGCATAAATTTGTTCTTTACACCTTCTCTTTTTACTCCCATTTTTATTTGCTTTTAAATTTCATACTCAAATTTCATGCTTCAGTTACTAAATGCATTTCTTTTAGTAATGATCTGTTTTAATTTTCTTATTTTTATCATGTATTTGGTTTCTCTGCCACTGAATCATATAAAGCACCTTGAATTACTTTTGTGTTGAAAGTGTGCATATAAATAAAATTGCCTTGCCTAAATATTGATTAACATAATACTGAAGCCGACGAAACCCCCTCTGAGTTTCAGACTGTTGACCGCTAAGAAACGGGAGTCACCTCACCCCGTTTCCCCATCGACGCCCAGAAACTCTGAGGACTTTAAACGTTCATGAGGTCTGTTTGGGTAGAGGTAAATTAGTTAGGATAACTACTTTTAAAGGTGTTTCCCCTTTTTATTGTTGTTAACTTTTTAATTTTCATCTGGCATCTTTGGGTAAACCAGGCCTTGGCCTGAAGTTTTAATCAGTGTTTTAAAAACTTTTCCTGACAAAGAGTCGCTTTAAAACCTGCAATTTGAGCTGCTCAATCAAACAGGAGTTTTCCTTTCTTTGTTTAAGGTTGAATAAATGTATTTGAGCTGCTTCAAACGCCAAGTGTGCTTTTCAGCGAGCTAAAGCTAAACAAGCCCACGTGTTCGTTTAGGCCTGCATTTCATAAACAAAGATCGCTATTAACGGTTCAAACAGAACTCGGTTTAAAAATAGATTGTTTAAGAACAGAAACTAATCTCATTAGCTGTGTTTGAACTCACGTTATTTTATCAAGATACTGGAATTAGATTGTTTTACTGCGATGATCAGTCCATGAATAAAGTAATTTTCCAAAGGTTAACTACTTCCATCCAGATAATTTTAAACATAACATTCCTTAATCCATGAATGTTTTAATTTTCATTACATTGTGTTATTGCTTTACGCATAAATCAATGGTGCTAATAAGTGAAAACTAGGCACAATTGGTAAACTAATTTAGCTTTCATTTCAGCTTCTGCAAATCAAACCCTGGGTTTGATTTTGAATCCAGATTCTTCAAAAGCTCCCGGGTCCGGATCCCGCCCCATGCAGAGGGCCAAGATCTGGGGCCCAGCCAGCCAGATGAACCGACCAGGCAGTAGAACTCATGGAACTGGCAGGAGCTTGGGCGCCGGGCACGGTCCCCACCGATCCACCGGACGGCACCAACCTACTCTACAACCCAGGCACCCCCATAAGAGGTGCCCCAGTCAATCCAAGGAGGATGTCGGCCCGAAAGAGCGGCCGTCCGACACACCGGCCCACCCAGGACCAGCTAGGCATGCACCAGGACCGAGCCGGGCCGCAACCGGGACCCCCGGCCCCAGGCATCGAGAGCCATCATCGACCAGCGGGCAGGACCATCCATCACCAACGGGGAGTGACGGAGGGGAAGAAGATGCATCAGGCCAGAGAGCAGCCAAACACCCAACCTGACAAATAGACATAGACAGACAGAGACAGTCATACGTACCCTCCCTCTCATGCGCACACATTCTTACATATACAGGACACACGAAAAAAGGACGCTACTCACGTACACTCATTCATACACCCCATACATACTCTATACTCCCAGGCCCAGGGACAGACGCCCCGATAGAGCACCCTGCCCCTGCACCCAGGAGACAGACCCCTTGCTCACCAGGACGGGGACAAGCAGACCGCAAAGGCCCCCACCCCAGCAAGAGTAGCCCACTAGCCTAGGTCCCCGACCAGACGACCTGATAATCTCCCCGGGCTCCAACCCCTGATGGTCCAACGAACAGGGGTGTGGAAAGACCCCCTGCCTCTCTCCCCCTGCTCAATTGTGGTGTTGTTGCGTGTTGTTCTAATGTGCACTTAAAACAGAGGGGTGGGACATGTGGATACTGCCAGGTACCCCCAACTCCCTCCCCGGGCCCTCAGTGTCTAGATGCATTTAAACCTTGGGTACCGCCACCCCAGGCGAGGCCCTGTATAAGGGGCCCCGCCTCTAGTGCCGAGGCGCACCCACCGCCAGGTCCCTACATGTGCGTGTGTCACGTAAATGTTGCAAGAGTAAGTGTCTAAGTTGCTCAATAAAATTGGGACCCAGGCCGCCACCGGGTAGCGAAGACGGAAACTCCATCCCGCACCCCAGTGACGTGCCCACGTCCCAAGGCCTTGTGAACGGTAGAATGCAGGAGCAGGTGGACAGAGGCAAATGGGGATGGGGAGGAAATAACTGGGGTGACACGATGCCAACCCCAGGGAGCCAGCTCCCCTGCTGACCCCAATAGACACCCCCGTTCAGCTGATCCTCCAGGGGCGGGAGGCCCCAGCACGTCAAGTCGGGGCCCACGGGCCAGTTTGCTTGATAACAAGGCAGTGCTTTGGCCGGATTGGTCTGTTGGCATCCAAATTAAAACACAACCCACGATTAATTGTTATCGAGCTTTTTAATATCACGATTTCGATTAAAAGCTGATTAATCGCCCAGCCCTATGTCGATTTAAACCAGTTTTCTCATGAACTGCCTGTGCGAGTGTGTGTGCTCTGCTCACGCTGTCCTGATGACTCCATGCGAGACGCCGTGTTGACCGTGTCGCCAAATAAACAGTATCGGGGCATCTTCATCCCCACGACACCCGCAGCACAGGGACCTGGACACACACACAGCCGTTCAGCGAGCCGCTTAAAAACCCGAGGAGGAGGCTGAGCTACAGACATGCAGGCGGGGATGCTGTGGTTCACCTGAGTGAACGCCGATGCGTATCCACACGGGGATGCCGGGCAGATGTCGCAGCTGGAAGGTGCCCATGAAGGATAGGATGTCCAGCGCCATGCGGCAGATGTCCACCGCGTGCCTGTTGCCATTCGTCCGCGGCAGACCGGAGGCGACCATGTAGGCGTCGCCGATTGTTTCCACCTGAGGGGGGGGGGAATCGAAGGTGGCGTCCGTTAGCAGCTGATGTGACTCAAAGGTTTAAATCCTTAAAACCTCCCGCTGTCTCAAAGAGTTCACGATGCCAAAGTCACCGGGATTTTGTGAGATAAAACACCCCCACAGCATGACAGATCCTTCACCATGCTTAACAGTTCTTCACACCAGACCCACATGGTGTGTTTTTGTGCTTATCTCACACTCATCAGAACAGAGATCACAGCTTCAGATAACGGGGAAATTTAGCCTGTTGCTATGTTCCCCAGAGTTACATTAGAGAGAATAAGTGTTTGTTAACCAGTCCAGTCATTCTCCTGATCTGGCAGCAGTCTGTTTGCTTTAGCTTAGCATAAACAATGGAGGTGAATGTGTAAAGCCTAGTTTATACTTCTCCGTCAGCAGGTTTGCACCCAGACGTATTGGAGGAAATGTTTTTCCTTTTATCGTCCTCCATTGGTTTTTCTTAGTGTTGCAAAGCAGTTCCCCACCAGGACAGCAGGGGGTGCTGACTTTTTCTGGCCTGGTCCGTCTACCATTGCAGTGACGTTTCTGTTCACCTGGAGTTTATTTACTTCAGCTTGTGAACACATTTCCCCCCTCAAGGAGAAACCGACGACAGAAAGTAAGTTATGATTAAGCTGTATAGCTTTTTACTAAAAGTTCAGCTCATAGAATACCCTAAAAACACACATGGAAACAGACACAGCAGCTTGTTTTGTTGTTTTCCTGCACCTCCTTGTGTTCAAAATCGCCAAAAGACCAGATTATATGAATTATGCTTTCAATATAAAGCATGTAGCGCCATAGAGCCCCCTGCTGGTGAAGCGATCTCTGGCTATTGTTGAGCTGACTAATTACAGGCTTACAATAGTTCGAAAATTGGTATTACTCCGTCGTATTTACGTAGGTGACGGAGAGCCCTTGTGTCGATGGATGATGGCGTTTCAACATAGATGGAGAATTATAAACTAGGCTTAAACTACTTTTATTTTGTGTGCAAAAGTCCTAAAAATGACTTTATGACCATGGTTATTCCAGGTGACCTCAAGGAGCTGCTTTAGACCTACGAAAACATTGCGACAAATCCCAGCAGTAAGCCGCCACTGAAAATGATTTATTCTACAAAATTAGGGAGAAATGTTGTAACTATTTACGTTCCCATGTGCAAAATGTCTTAAATCCGATCATAGCTCGGGTTAGAATTTGACTGCGTGCATGGGCCCATATATTTCTGTCCGATTGGAACAAGCGTTTACATCCGCTATATGTTTGAGCGGAATAAATTATTTTGTCGCACAGAACTCTCTAAAATACGTAGAAGAAGACGTAGCAGACATCCGTTGTAATTAAATGTGGCTGCGGCCATTTAAAACGCAACAGTCCATGTTGTTCAGAGCGCGCTTTTAGTTTTTCTGGTCATGATTTTATAACTAATTTTTATGGTCACAATCAAATTCTAAAGCGAATCTTTTTATCTTTTTAGGCAGACGCATTTTATTGTCTACACATGACTTACCAGACGTAGGGATGACCCACATTCAGTAAGGGGGTTTACATGCACAGCGATTGGATTGACCCACTCCTCTCAATTGGAATGAAATTCCACTGTTTATGCTAAGCTAAAGCTAACGGACTCGCTTATCGATTTAACTTATGGGTGGAATATCCCTTTAAAGTCACATTGGAGCTGAACAAACCCCACATGTTAACGTTGGTGATGGTAGGACACGGTGGTGGTTCTAAACTAAACTAACCAGAGGGCCAGAGTGGGGTCGCTATTCTTCCATAGGGGGCAGATAATGAAATAATGAAACGAAAACAGAAAACAGGCTAATACTTCATTGTTTAACTTAAGTGAGTGACTTGCAGATCTGGAGCTGCAGATTTCTGACCCTGATCCAGCAGATGAAAACTGAGAACCCGTCTCAATATGGCTGAAGCTTAATCTTTTTTAATTAATTGTTAAAGAAAAACTAAAGCGAAAAAATGAAACGAAATACTCCCAGTCCTAGCCTGGGTCCTCGTCCAGGCTTGTTCCAGTAGTTTTAGCAGATCCGAGTAATTCTGGGCTAGAAGTAATCCAGAGGAAAACAAAGATTTCTATTTAAAGCGGCTGGAGAGTCTGATTAACTTAGAAAGCAAACGTAAAGAACTCGTCGGGGCTAATGAAGGTGGAGCGTTTCTCATTCCCCTGGTACCTTGTAGACGTCGTGGTGGTCCAGGATGCTGTCGAAGCCTTTGTAGATGTCGTTGAGCATGTCCACCACCTCCATGGGGGTGCTGTACTGGCACAGCGTGGTGAAGCCGACGATGTCGCTGAAATAAATGCTCACCTCGTCGTACAGCTCCGGCTCCACCACACCGGTCTCCTTCAGGCTCTTCACCACTGGCCTTCATTCACAGACGGATGAGAAACAATGAAACCAGCAGTTTAAATGGGAGTTCACTAGACCGAGCGTTTAATTTGGTAGGCCGCTTATTTGGCAAGTGAATTTGCATATGAGCTAGATATTTAGCTTTGAGTTGTTTAGTTTGAAACTGAATATTTTGCTAGCCAGCTTAGCTTTAGACTAAATATTTAGTACAAAGCTACATATTTAGTTAGTTTTTAGACTAAATATTTAACTTTGAATGAAAGATTTAGCTCCAAACTAAATATTAAGGGAAGATCTTAAGGATCAGTTTTGGCCTAAATAGTAAGCTTAATATTTAGCTCTGAGCTACTTCAGTTCGAAGCTAAGTGGTTAGCTAGCCATCCTAGCTAGCTAGTAAAATATTTAGGTTCAAACTAAATGTTTAGGTTCAAACTAAAATTTCAGCTTCAAACAAAATATTTGGGGAAGGGCTTAAGGATCAGTTTTGGCCTAAATAGTAAACTTGATATTTAGCACTGAGCTACTTCAGTTTGAAGCTAAATGGTTAGTTAGCCAGTTTAGGTACCTAATAAAACATTTAGGTTCAAACTAAATATTTAGGTTCTAACAAAATTTTTAGGTTCTAACAAAATTTTTAGGTTGTAACAAAATTTTCAGCTCCAAACTAAATATTTAGGGAAGAGCTTAAGGATTAGTTTTGGCCTAAATAGTAAACTAAATATGTAGCTCTAAGCTTCTTTAGTTCGAAGCTAAATAATACCTAATAAAATATTTAGGTTCAAACTAAATATGCATCTTCAAACTAAATATTTAGGTTCAAACTAAACTAAATATTTGGCTTGCTAAATAACTATTTTGTAGAATTGTAAATATTTAATTTGTAGATTAAATATTGTATATATATATATATATATATATATATATGTAATATATGGTTAACAACTAGATGTCTAGTTTGGAGCTAAATCTTTAATGTGTAAACTAAATATTTAGCAGCTTAGCTTTAGACTAAATATCTATTTCAAAGTTAAATATATAAAAAGCTTGTTTTATTGAGACCAACAGGAACTCATGAATATGTCTGACATGGAGAAAAATTATCTTTTAATTATATAGGCGAAGAGATCAGAACATCCTGGAGGATTAGTTCATTCTGGGATCGACATCTGTAACTTTTAATTTAATCTTCTCACTTCTGTTCTCCTGTTTTAAAATGAAACTTGAATGTTGTGAAGGAAAGAGACTTCCCATCAGAACCAACTGACCCAGGAAGCAGCATGAAGTTGAGGAAGTCGGCCCGATCCCTCTCCGCCTTGTACAGGGCTGTTCTCTGCTCCACCAGGTTCTCCAGGTTCCTGGAGTAGTTCTGCAGCCTCCGGATCATGTTGTCCATGTAGCTCTCGTTGTCCTGGTTGTGAATTTTACTGGAGAGAGAGAAAGAGAGAGGAAGCTTGTCAGAAAGACGACGATCCGTTTCCCAGGCAGACGACTCAGAGACGAAGCGGTTACCTGATGTTCTTCCCCAGGCAGCTCTCCACCTTCTTGAAGTCGGGTCTTTTCTCAGGATCTTCGTCCCAGCAGCTTTTTATCAACATGTAGACCTGGAGGGACGGAGATGATGTGAGCTTTGAACGTATCACTGACTGGAGGGTGACGTTCATTTAAAGGACCAACCTCTTTTTCTTTTTCTGAAGCCGCCTCGATGTCAAGATCAGGTCTGAAGTAGGACGTCATCACCTTGAATAACTTCTCTGTAAGAGGACAGCTTCATTCATCACTCTGAGGAGGTTCATGTCATTAAAGGAGCTGCGGTTTAAAGGCGGGGAGCGTTTTCACACCTGCTCGGTCGGAGCAGGACTTGGAGTAGAAGGTGCTCTTCCTCAGGACGATCTCCTGGGAGATGATGGCGAAGCTGTAGACGTCTCCTTTCTGAGACGTCCCCTGGTTCCTCAGGTGCTCTGGAGCCGTCCACAGATCTGAGAGGAGGACACGGCGATCAGTGGGAACACGGAAGCGGGGGACGTTCCTGCGGGTCTGGTTTCACCTTTACTGCTGCTGAGGAAGGCGTTACAGCCGAAGTCTGTGATCTTCACCACCATGCGGTTGTCCACCACACAGTTGGTGGACTTGAGGCGACCATGCACCTGGATGTTACTGGTGTGGAGGTAGGACATGCCCTGCAAGGAGGAGAGGAAGGGAGCTGATGGAGGCGAAAAGATTTACTCCCAAACAGAGGAAACTGCAGCAGCTTGTTCATCTGTGAGGAGTAATTTGATGGTTTAAAAATTTAGGAGGAAATTATGGATATAAATAACTATTATATTATGTTTATCAGTTGTGTCTGACAGATGAGGACTTTTACTCTGATTTGTTTTATTTAGGTGAGTTCAGGAGAGTAGGACGTTTTAACTCTGTACAACGGAGTATTAGGGCCATTGTAAACAAAAGAAAAATATTTTGGAGTAAATTTCCGCCCAAAAAACTCAGAAATACAGATGTTAAAGTCACATATTTTTCACAAAAAACTCAAAGATTTTCTGTAAAAAAGTAGCAAAATTACATGTAAAAAAAAAAGCATAATTTTCTGATATAGAAAAGTAGAAAATTTACAAGAAAAGACAGAAATTTCTATGATCAAAAACAATCATAGAATTTTCTGAATTTACCACGTCAGAAATACCTTATTGTAGATATCGAAAATGTTTCCGACTTTTTTTTCCAGAAAAATACCTCAGAAACTAGTTTTTGACATCAGTAAAATCATTAAATTTAAAATCCTGTCGTAGTTCATTCCAAGTGCCGCACACCGAAAAACCTTTTTACCCAATTTCTGTTCGCATTCTTTGTTCAGAGAGAATTTGTTGTAGTTGTTGCTGCTCCTCAGCTCAATGAGCTGCTGCAGATACGGAGCAATAAATTTGTAAATTACAAGATACCAATGTTTTAATCTGCGAAAAGACAGAGAGTTCCAGCCCAAACGGGCATACAGGACACAATGCATTCATATATACGTCACAATAATCCAGTTTAGGCATTAAGGCGTCTGACACAATTCTCTTATGAGTTTTAAAAGATAACTATGATTTAATTTGATAATTAAAAAAACATTTTAGTTTCAATCTATGCCTTAAATGATGAGTCATTGATTAAGATTAAAAGATACTTATATTCTGTCACTAGTTGAATCGGATGTCCCTCATTCAAAATAATGCCAGGTAAAACTTGTTTGCTATTTAAAAAAACAACATACATTTTATCTTGCCTGCATTTAAAACGAATTTTAAATTATAAAAAGCAGCATGAAGGTGATAGAAAGCTTCCTGAAGCTTTAAGAACACAAGTTCTGACAGTGACGGTGCTGATGTGAATAATAACGTGTCATCTGCATACAAGTGCAAATTAGCATTTTTTTTAATGATTTTTCCAAAATCATTTAAATAAATAATAAAAAGAAGTGGGCCAAGAATTCAACCCTGAGACACACCGAAAGATAATGATAAAAAACTAGATTTTTGGTTCTGGACTTTAATATGTGACTTTTATCTCAGGATTTCTGAGTTTTTTTGGGCAGAAATCTACTCTGAAATATTTTTCGTTAGCTAATAATGGTCTTAAGACTCCGTCATAAACACGGAGTGTTAGCGCCATAGAAGATAAAAGTAAAAAAAATATGAGAGTAAATTTCCAACAAAAACCCAAAAGATTAATTTAATATATTTTCAAGAAAAAAAACATTCGAAATTCTCTGATGTCAAATATTTGTAACTTTGAAATAATTTCCCATAAATTCTTGATATTTAAACTTAGATATTTTCTGATTTTGTAAGCTCAGAATTATTCAAGAAAAACTCTGAAGTTTCCTAGGATTTTCATTCATTTATATGCGACAGAAAATGCCAGCCCTCTGAGCTTTAACTGTTACATTTACAAGATCTGGATATTCTCAAAAGTTTACGTGGTTTCTCATATCAGAACAGCTTCTGAGTTCATAAACGCCTCGAATGGGAGAGACTGATGAAGAAACTGCACTATGGCTGCTTTAAGTAGGTCTTATTATGTGTCAATAACTAAATCTCCACACTTGCAGGCGTTCCTGGTCTCATCTGAACCCAGAAGTCGTTCTCATCCAGTCATGAACCACTTTTGAAAATATCCAGATATCTTGTAGATGTAACGCTTAAATCTTAATAATTTTACATTAACATTAACATTTTACGATACATTTTTTAGTTTTTTTCTTGCAAATTTCTGAATTTAGAATGTCAGTAAATATCTTAGTTTAAATATTGAAAATTATTCCTTTAACGATGGATATTTCTGGGGTTTTCCCACCAAAATGTAGAACATTTCTACATCATAGAATTTCCCATTTTTTTCTGGAAAATATGTGACCTTAATCTCAAAATTTATGACTTTATTGTCTTAAATGTACTCCTTTTTTCCCTTTTTCTTCTTTAATCTACAAAGCCCCGTCATAATGAACTAGTAACAGCTACTGGAAAAAAAACTATTAACTTTAATAAGTGAATCTAGACAGCCTGGTAACACTATTCACATCGCGTTTTGTCACATTACAGCCAGAAACTTTAACTTTCTGTATGCAAATAAAAGTCAGTTGCATTTCTATGTAATCTGATTGTCACATATTAAATTGTCTCAGTTGGGTGTACATTTGGACTTTGACTAAGCCATTCCACACCATGAATCTGCTTTAATCTAAGCAATCCTGCAGCATCTCTGGATGTTTAAGGTGGTTGTCCTGCTGGAAGGTGAAGCTCCAGCCCAGTCTCAGGTCTTTAGCTCCATCCATCCTTCCCATCACCTCTGCCACAGCAGCTGCAGTTAGACTCTCAGATAAAATCACATCTTCTAAAAGTAACTGGCTGTACTGGATTTTGTTTAGGGGTTTCCAAGTAAATGGGGTGAAAATATGTGCAGTGAGGCAAAAAAAAAGTATTTAGTACATTTTTAAATTTATATAATTTATTTAGCGAGTCCGTTAGCTTTAGCTTAGCATAAACAATGGAATTTCATTCATGGGTTGCTGCGTTTTAAATGGCCGCAGCCACATTTAATTACAACGGATGTCTGCTACGTCTTCTTCTACGTATTTTAGAGAGTTCTGTGCGACAAAATAATTTATTCCGCTTAAATTATGGTGGAAAATAAGTATTTAGTCAATAAAAGTTCATCTAAATACTTTGTTATAAACCCTGTTATCAATCCCAGAGGTCAAAGGTCACCAGTAGGTCTCCAGCAGGTTTCCAATGTTGCTGCTATTTTGGCCCATTCCTCCATGTTTTGGGACTTTCTATGGGGCTGAGATCTGCAGACTGGCTCGGCCAATCAGGGACCTTGAAAGGCTTCTTAGGAAGCCCCTCCTCCTTGGTTACCATGGCAATGATGAGTTTGGGATCATTGTCATGCTGCAACGCTCTCACTGATGCCACCATACATGGCCCCATTCCTTCTTCCTGGTCCCACAGCCTGATGCTTCCACCCCCATGCTTCACAGTAGCTATGCTGCTTTGGTTCCATCTGAGCGTATGACGTTCTCCCAATCCTCGCCTGGATCATACAGATGCTCTCTAGCAGACTTCAGACGGGCCTGGACATGTCCTGGCTTAAGCAGGGGGACACGTCTGGCGCTGTTACTGATGGTAACCTTTGTTACTTTGGTCCCAGCTCTCTGCAGGTCGTTCACCAGGTCCCCCCGTGTGGTTCTGGGATTGTTGCTCACCGTTCACAGGGTGAGATCTTGGTGGAGCCCCAGATGGAGGGAGATTATCAGCGGTCTTGGATGTCTTCCATTTTCTAATCATTGCTTTCTTCACACCAAGCTGCTTATTGCAGATTCAGTCTTCCCAGCCTGGTGCAGCTCTACAATCTGGTTCCTGGTGTCCTTTAACAGCTCTTTGCTCTATAGTGGAGTTTGGTGTCTTTTATACTGGTAACCAGTTCAGTCAGGTAACAGGTGGAGGACAGGAGGTGTTACAGGTCAGAGAGAGATAGAAATCTTCGTGATAGATACTTATTTTCCACAATAATTTGCAAATAAATTCTTAATCAGATCATGTGATTTTTATCATTTTGCCTCTTATGGTTGAAGTTTTTCTATAGTTAAAATTACAGACTTCTCTCCCTTTTAAATGGGAGAACTGGCACAATTATAATATATTTTTTTATGTAACAGGTTTCAGAAAATCCCAGTAAAATACAAGGAAGGAGGTTTTTTTTTTGTGTAAAATCCCAACAAACAAAAAAGTTTAAGTGAGGAGAAAACTTTTGTACGGTTTATAGTTATAATCTAGTTCAGACGGTCACATCATTTCATCCCTTATTGATTTAGTTTCTCATGTTGCTCCTTCATGACCCAAAGCTGCTCTTTCATCTGCAGCATGACGACCATACAGTGTTTACAGCGTCTGCCCTGCGAGTTGCACAACCGTGTTATTGTCCATCAGAGAGGCGTGGCTCACCTTTGCGATGTCATACATGACGGAGATTTTGAACTCCCAGTCCATGAAGGTGTCCTCCGGGTACGACACCTTGTCGTTCAGCACATACTGGAAGAAGTTGGGTGAAACAGGCTTGATTTCATGTGTTCCTTGTTAGCAGTTAGCAGATGTGAATGAGGCGTACGTACCCTTAGTGAGCCCCGCTCTCCGTACTCAAACACGCCGAACACGCCCTCATCAAACCTGACCGTGCCATAAAACTTTGTGAGGTTGTAATAGTCGATGTGCAGAAGCTGCCAAGAAGACACGGCGCGACAAATATTAACAGAGAGGCCATAAAAATCTGAGACACGGCACCGATAATGGAGCACAGGAACGGGTCCGGCTGGGTCGGCACCTCACCGCATTCAGATCTATCGTCTGGGTTTTGTTGAAGTTCCCGTCGCTTTTCTTCAGCTCCTTCAGAATCACAACCTGAGAAGAAGCAGAGCAGAACCTTTACCTCTCAGGTCGTTTCATTCAGAGGGAGGAAGACTTTAGAAGCTGCTGCAGATCGTTCTTCGCGCTGAACCTTTTTGTCGTAGAGCGCCCGGCGGATCTGGAATTTCTTCTTTCGTTCTTCTTCTATCTAAAAAAATAAACAAACGATAAGATAATTTACTTTAAGAAAGTAAGTGGAATAATAATAAACACAAAAGTGTGTAAAACTAATTTGCAATTTCCATAAACTACATGAAAACAAAGCTAAAGCCCCGTTCTATCACCTGAGGAACATTTCTAGGATTAAAGGACTGATGTCACAGAAGGACTGTCAAAAACTCATCCATGCGTTTATGATTACTGTAACAGTATCTTCACAGGTCTACCTAAAAAATCAATCAGACAGCTGCAGCTGATCCAGAACGCTGCTGCTCGTGTTCTCACTAGAACCAGGAAAGTAGAACACATCACCCCAGTTCTAAAGTCCTTCCTCTGGCTCCCTGTAGCTCAGAGAATAGACTATAAAATACTCCTACTAGTTTATAAATCACTGAACGGTTTAGCACCAAAGTATGATGAAGACCTGCTGTCACCATATCAACCCAGCAGACCACTAAGGTCCTCCAACTCTAGCCTACTAATGGTCCCTAGAATCAGAGCTAAACAGGGAGAAGCAGCTTTCAGCTTCTATGCTCCACAAATCTGGAATAAACTTCCAAAAACATGCAATAAAATGCTGAATCTTTAGGCTCTTTTAAATCAAAGATAAAAACTCTACTATTCAGAGCTGCATTTGAATCTTAAAATGCGCTTTCTGATCACTTTTTGTTTTGTTCACCTGATTGTGTTTTATCTGTTTTAATTGCATACATTTGTTCCTTAAATTATTTTTTATTGTTGTGGTTTAATTTCTATTCTTACGTTTTTTATTTCTTTTTTAAGTGACTGTATATTAATTACATTAATTTGTTCCTTATATTATCTTTTCCTACTGATTGATTACTGTTAAACTTATATGTTTTGTTTGTAATCATGTGGTTTCATTATCACTGAATCATGTAAAGCACCTTGAATTGCCTTGTGTTGAAAGTGTGCTATACAAAGAAAATTGCCTCGCCTTGCCTTTCAGACAGGCCATAAAAAACGGTAATTTTCCGGATTTCGTCTGTTTGACTTTTCAGTCTGAAAGCACCTTCCGTACCGGTAATTTTGCGGCTTACGACCTAGTAACAAGAGCGGACTTTCCGAAGCCTATAGCTTCAACACGCAGCCCCATTATCCGTCGACCCAAGGGCTCTCCAAGGTTACGCAACGATCCGCTGAATGCAACAGACAGATATCTCTGATTGGTCAGGCAGAGATCAGTTAACCATAACGGGGCTCAACGGTCGATGTAATCAGTCATCAATGCAGCGTTTGGGCACTAGATGCTTTAAATTCAGAGACCAGTTTATCTCATTTGGCCTTTTGGTAAAGTTTGAACAACAGAAGGTGGAGGGAACAACTAAACAGGCGGCTGGGTTTGTATTTAATGAGCTGCACTTCTTCCAGCTCAGTCAAAACTCGCTCTCTCTGTCGGCCATTGCAAGCTGAAGTAAATAAACTGTTGTCAGCCAGAAAAACGTCTCTGCAATGGTAGGCAGACCTGCCAGATAAAGTCAGCACCCCCTGCTGTCTTTGCGGGGAATTGCTTCGATAAGGGAGAAGAATAAACTAGGCTTTACAGGATAATCACCGGATAAATCCCGTATAAAACCGGTGGGATGATCTAGAGGAAGTACACAATATGGATGGACAAAGTATCAGCTGCCACTAAATGTTGCTCTGGAGATGCTTCTAGTATGAGACACAATTATTATTGGTTTTGTTGCAAATCTTTCACCAAGAGGTTAATAAATGTGAAGGCTGTTGCAGAATATAGACAATAAGATCAAGAATGCTTGTTTCTTTTACTTCTGGACAAAAATCAACTTTTGAGTGATCCAGAAGGTAGATACAAAAGAAAAGAATAATCCTTTATTGTCCCACAAAGGGGAAATTCAACTTTAACGGCAGCAAGAGACTGGTTGGGATGCTACGACGGAGTTTTAGGGACATCTTAAAATAACCAAAAAAACTCAGAAATTCTTTGATTAAAGTCACATATTTTCCAGAAAAAAACTCAGAAAATCTCAGATGTCAAAAAGTTATAAAATTAGTTAAAAGACAGAAATGTTTAGGTTAATTTAAGATATTTTCAAGGAAAAAAAAGACGTTTCCAAGATTAAAGGCATATTTTTTATTTAAAAATTTTCTGACTTTACAAATTCAGAAATATCTTAGTTTAGATATCGAAAATGTATGCCTTTAATCATAGAAATGTATTAGTTTTTCTCACAAATTATCTTCTTTTCTAGATCATAAAATTGTGTGTTTTCCCAGAAAATATCTGAAATAAATCCCAATATTTCTGTCCTTTAACTTGTTATTTTACGACTTTTGTGACCGAGAATTTCCACGTTTTCTTACTGGAAAATATGTGCAATTAATCTCAGAAATTCACAGTTTTTACACGTAATTTTGCTACTTTTCACATCGGTGAATTTCTGAGTTTCTTCTGGAAAATATGTGACTTTAATCTCAGAGTTTTTTGGGTGGAAATTTACTCCAAAATAATTTTGTTTGTTTACAATGGCCCTATTACTCCGTCGTAGGATGCAACGATACCATTTCAAGATTTTTTTCTAGCCGGTACGATACCCATTGGATCTGGGTACTTGCTGATAGCATCAGTGCTTCCCTAGTGAGAGATAAGTAAGTAAAGTCAGTGAAACTTTATTTATATAGCACCTTTCTAGAAATAATCAACAAGAGTTTTACAGTAAAACAATAAACATAGATAGATGTAGATGATTCACACAAGAAAAGTATAAAAAGTATTAAAAAAATACACTAAAAACTACTATATATACATTAAGGACAAAATTACAAAACCAGAGTACTATGCAGTAATTAGAAATAAAGTGGCAGACTCTAATTTTGAATGTGTAGCTACACTAATTTGAAATCAAAATATTTACAGAATGTGCATGTTTAGTTGTGTGTTTAAAAAAGTAAATTTAACATTTATCAAGAGTTAAAATACCATACACTGTGAAAAAAGATTGTATATTATATAGAACTGGTTCTTTTCTGATGTGTTTTGGCTCACCTGTAATGAGATGATGATGCGTTCGCTGTCTTCCAGCAGAGTAATGAGGTCGGAGTTAATGTGGTACCAGCGCTTCCTGAGAAGCCGACCTTTCCTGTTCTGTCTGGATAAAATAAGACCAGAAGGTGTAAACCAGTATAGCAGCCACATTCGGCTGCTATGCTGTTTAATTTTAGAAAATAAATCCATGCTTTGCTATCTCTTATCTACAACAGAGTATTAGGGCCATTGTAAACAAAATACAAATATTTTGGAGTAAATTTCCACCCCAGAAAACTCAGAAATTCTGAGGATAAAGTCACATATTTTCCGGGAAAAAAAATCGGAAATCCTCTGATGTCAATAAGTAGCAAAATTACGAGTAAAAACTCAGAATTTCTGAGATTTATTGAACATATTTTCCAGAAAAAAAACTTGGAAATTATCTGTCACAAAAATCATGAAATCCTAAATTGAAAGACAGAAATTTTGAGATTAATTTAAGATATTTTCAAGGAAAAAACATAATTTTATGATGGAGAAAAGAAGAAAATTTGCCAGAAAAACACAAAGTTTATGATTAAAGGCATACATTTTCGAAATCTAAACTAAGATATTTCAGACATTGTAAAGTCAGAAAATTTTAAAATAAAAAAATATGCCTTTAATCATAGAAAGTTCTTTTTTGTGCAAATTTTCTACTTTTCTACATCAAAGCGTTACGTGTTTTCTTTCTAGCAAATATCTGAAAGCAATCTCAAAATTTCTGTCTTTTAAATCGTAATTTTACGACTTTTGTGACAGATAATTTTTTTCTGGAAAATATGTGCGATTAATCTCAGAAATTCAGAGTTTTTACTCGTAATTTTGCTACTTTTTCACATCAGTGAATTTCTGAGTTTTTTCTGGAAAATATGTGACGTTAATCCCAGAATTTCTGAGTTCTTTTAGGTGGAAATTTACTCCAAAATAATTTTCTTTTGTTTGCAATGGCCCTAAAACTCCGTCGTACTTATCAGACTGAAAGGATAAACTTCGTCTTCATCACGCAGAATTAAAGAAAAAGTCTTTCAGCGGCGTAAATGTGTGGCGACTCACCTGTAGAAAATAAATGCAATGGTTGCCACAACGACCACAGTTACAGCCAGCACAGCCATGATAATGTTATGGACAGCAAGGCGCGTATCTGTCAGAAGACAAAGAGAAACCGTCAGTTCAGAGCTTGTTCCTGCAGCAGAGAAACTGGCTTCTCCACAACAAATTCATTCATTCAGTACATTCACAGCTACTCTGAAGCACAGGATCTCCTACAGGTTCACATATTTAACCGATTTCTCGGTTTTCTGATCCAAACTGTTTGGAATAATCTGTGTGAACGTGATTCCAAGCAGCTTTAGGTCGGAAAACGTGTATTTCATTTATACGGTAACCGTGAACCCTTTATCAAATCAAATAAAACTTTATTTGTAAAGCGCTTTTCATACAAGAATTGCATCTCAAAGTGCTGTACAGATTAAAATGCCCCCACATAAACCACATTCCCGTCCCTTCCTCCAGAAAATGATTACCCTAAACTAGGGATGCACCGATCCGACTTTTTCAGTCATACCGATACCGATAGCTGGATTTTGTGTATCTGTCGATACTCGATACCGATCCGATACTATTTGTGACAGTGTGGAGGTCCTGTCACTATGGCTCTGATAGATCTTGTTCCCTGGCTGCTTGGCCACAGGGATATCCCTTTGGCTGACTGGTAAGCACACATGACCTTCACCTGGGAGTTGAGGGATCGAATCCCGCCTGGGCCCTCGTTGTGTACCTTGCCACATATTGTTGAATTAATAAACTGTATAACTTCTGGTGCCTTTCTTGAAGAGACTAAAGGCACCAGACTTTACAAACTAAACATAACTGAGACAAAATAACAGATGTAAAATATAAAATTACCACAAAAATAAAATTTAAAGTGAAAAATTAATCTTTCTTGGTGAATTTGTTGCAGATTTTCCCCATTTTGAGTATCGGTTCATGGTATCACATGCGGTCAGTCGTCAGGGTTTTGGAGGTATTTACGTAAAGAAAACATCTGTTAGGCTGACAGTTTGGCTCCACCTCATTACGACCACAATAAGACACCAGTAGCCTGTTAATCTAATAACTTCCAGCTGGATAGCAGGAATCCTCATATCTTTGTCAGAGATGAATTTTCCTTTTTCTTTTTGAATTCATACCTGTCAAAGGCTCTTGCTTTGACAACTGATGATTTATCTTACTTTTGTCTGATTTACTTGTAATTTACTGTAAAACTAGGAAACTATTAACATATCGTGCTGTACAAAGGTTTTAGGCAGGTGTGAAAAAATGCTGTAAACAAAATGGTGCTTTCAGGATATAAAACTAAGTTACAAAACGTAAAATGAGAAAAATCGAAATGAAGTGAATATTTGGTGTTACTGCCTTTTGCCTTCAAACCAGCTTGAATTCTGGGGAATTTTTGTTGGGTTAAATTCAGGTGTACGATCAACCAATTACACCAAATCATCATGTTCACACGTAGGTTGAAACACACTCGTTAGCAGAAACAGAAACAGGTGTGTAGGAGGCTTAAAACCGAGTTAGGAACACCCAAACTCTGCTACCAGGGTGAGGAAGATGGTTTCATGTCATGGTAAGATTGAGCTCAGCAGCATCTAAATTAAAATGTGTCTGTTGCCATATTCCCCAGCGTTCGATAAGTTGGAAAATATCATTTTGTGACGAGCCCAGTCATTCCCCGGATCTGGCAACAGTAGCTTTATCTTAGCTTAGCAGAAACCAGTGTAGGTGAATGGGAACTATTAGCATCAGGGGTCGTAATCTGACATAGTTGAGTCAATTCCCCCAACAGGGTTCAGATCCAAAGAGAGTCAACATAATCCGTGTATGGTTCGTTCTTTGGTTTTTCCGTTTCAAAATAAAATCAGAAAGAAAAACAAATGATCAGTTTTTTTGTTTTGTTTTCTGCTTTAAAACCGAATTTGAAAAACGAAAAATAGAGAAAGAAAAAAAGAAATAGATCAGAAGTGGCGTGAAGACTGTCGGATCGGCCTCTCTGGCTGCAGCGCGCACTTCGGACCTAAAACCTGGACTTCAGGTGTTGCAAGAAATTAAAACAAATCCTGGATTTTACATTATAGGTTTAAAAAGAAATGATCATGTAAAAATCCATTACTGTGGTTTTTGTATTTGTTAAATATTAGGTTTTTACTTTTGGCTTTCATAAACTGAAAAACCCCCCCTAAAAAACTGCACATTTTATTGGGTTTTTTTGGGATTTTATTTTGAAACGGGAAAACCACAAAACGAACCATACAGGGATTCAATATCTTCATTTAGAAAAAAGCAATTCAGTTAAATTAAAAGTGAGATTGGAAATAATTCTATAACCATTTTTTCGAAGATTTATCAAAATGACTAGATAGACTAGATCAGGCTTAAATGCTTGGGTTTGAAAAGGTTTGAGATGGAAGGAGAAGTTTAACTTGGCAGTGAAAAGGATGGAGAAGGGAAACAAATTTAACAAACCCAAAATGCTGGTTACGCTTTCATAACAAACACTTTTTGGGTTCAGTTTGATTAATATCGGCACAGGAGAACAGGCCGGTCCCTATATGACAGTGGGGGGATCCTGCTGCTTATTTTTGAAGTTTTCCCACTTCACAAAGCATGCAGACGTCTGTAATGTGTATCAAAGGCTCTCTTTAGCTGCGAGGGACAGAATATAAAACAAAAATGCAGAAAATCACAGTGGATGGTTTTTAAATAAGTAATTTAGGGGAGGGCGTACACCCGCTGTGGCTCTTGCTGTGGCTCCCTGGCGTGTGGATGTGTGGAGGCGGGCCGGGTTGTTGGCGGTGGGTATTGGTCCGGGGTGGCGGCGGCGTGTGTTGTCCATCGGTTGGCTGCGGGTCCTCCTTGCCTGCGGCGGCGGCGGGGGGCCCTTGTCGCCTGGTCCCTGGTTGGGGCCCCGCTGGGGGGCAGGGTGCCCCTGGTCCCCGTGGCCTCCGGTTCCTGATCCGGGCCCGCCCTGGCGTAGCCGGTTACCGGCGGAGCCCGTGGGCTCGTCACTGCGATCTCTCGGGCCCCAGCATCGCGGCTGGTGGGTGCTCCCCTGGGGCTTCCATCTGTTCCTCTCTTGGTGGGTGATCGACCCTGCGCTGATCCGCCTGTGGCTCTGTACTCTGTGGGACCCTGGATGCATACATCTCTTGCCTCCTCCATGTCTGTGTCGATTCCTGTAGGACGGATTGACGGTTCCTTACACTAGCTATCAATCACTTGCATGGGGAAACCTTATTCGACCTGCATGCTCGCACACACATAGGTGTGGGGACATTGGTGAGGACGGACATATCTTAAGCTGAGGTTATCATCATTAGTTAGTTGTTCACAGGAGCTTACCAGAAACATTTGTATTATGTTCATTAATCAATGCTTGTGTGTAGTGAATGTGTAATTCTTTGTTTATTCTACTAGATCCGAACTATTGGTTTGGTTCTGTACAGTTTGTCTTTTTGTTTTGTATTACTGTTTCTCTGCCGTCCGGCAGAGGTGGAGGACTGGGATGTTTTCTTGTGTTCTTTATTTATGTGTCGTCGGTTCGCGCCTCTGTTGGTCCGGTTTCTTTTCTTCACCTTCTTCCTTTCTCCCTTCTTGTCTCAGTTTAATGTCCATGACGTCAGGAAATTGAACCCACAGTAATCACTAATAAAGATTTTTCATACATATACATCAAGTGGCGTACTACAGCGAAGCTGTAATACTCTGCTTGGGAAAGTAAAACTGTTGGGCTTGTACTTGGTACTCAGACACCAATTCTGAGTAGCATACTGCTAGACAGGACACGTTAAAAAAAATAAAAAATAAATAAAAAATAATAATAATAATAAATAAATAAATAATTAATTTATATTTTATTGCATGACATAAGTATTTGATACATCAGACAAACAGAACTCTATATTTGTTGGGAATCAGACGTTTTCTGTAGTTCTTCAGCAGGTTTGCACAAACTGCAGCAGGGATTTATGCCCATTCCTCCATACAGATCTTCTCCAGTGCGTTCCAGACTGTCCTTGACCTTGAGATGCTTCCTCATTCGTTACCATGGCGATGTGTTTCCCTCCTCCCCTCTATACGCTGCATTCCTCCCGTGCCCTTTACAGAAAAGCATCCCCACAGAATGATGCCTCCACCTCCATGCTTTACAGCTGGGACGGTGTTCTTTGGGTTGTTCTCATTCTCCTCCTTTTCTCCAAAAAGTGGAGTTTACAACAAAAAAGCTCCACTTTTGTCTCATCAGACCACATGACCTTCTCCCATTCCTCCTCTGGATCATCCATATGCTCATTGGCACACTTCAGACGGGCCTTGGCATGCGCTGGCTTGAGCAGGGGGACCTTTCGTGAGCTGCAGGATTTTAATCCATGACGGCGGAGTTTGTTACTGATGGTTTTCTATGAGACTGTGGTGCCAGCTCTATCCAGGTCGTTGACCAGGTCCTGCTGTGTAGTTCTGGGTTCATCATGATCATTAATCCCGCACCAGGAGAGATCTTTCATGGTGCATGAACTTCTTCCATTTTCTAATTATTGCACCAACAGTTGTTTCCTTCTCACCAAGCTGCTTGCCTATTGTCCTGTAGCCCATCCCAGCCTTTTTATCCCTGATGTCCTTGCACAGCTCTCTGGTTTCTCATTGAGGAGAGGTCGGAGTTTGTCTGAGTGTGTGGACAGGTGTGTTTTATACAGGTAACGAGGTCAAACAGGTGCAGTTAATAAAGGTAATGAGCAGAGAACAGGAGGGCTTCTTAAAGAAGAAGTAACAGGTCTGTGGGAGAATAAATTCTTACTGGTTGATAGGCGATCAAATACTTATGTCATGCAATAAAATTGAAAAATTATTATTTAAAAACCATCCACTGTGATTTTCTGCATTTTTGTTTTAGATTGTGTCCCTCATAGTTGATGAGAACCTTTGATAGAGATTAGAGACCTCTGCATGCTTTGCTCTGCATAAATGAGTACACCCCCAATTTAAAAAGTATGAATTTAATCAGTTGCTGGATGAACAAAAGAACAATTTCCAAACTTTCCACAAGGCTGAGTTTTATTGAACACTTATTTAACTCCATAACATGAAATTAAGGTTAATAATCTAATTTAGATAACAAAATCTTCATTTTAACACAAATTGGTTGAAGCCAAAATGAATACATCCTGCAACAAAAACTACTACATCTAGTATTTTGTATGAGCGCCATGATTTTTAAGGACAGCACCAAGTCTTCTAGGCAATCTAGGCAACATCTATCTTTTTCCATTCTTCATGAATAACCTATTTTAGAGCCTGGATGCTGGATGGAGAAGGATTCTCAGCTTGTTGCTTCATTATTCCCCACAGGTGTTGGATTGGGTTCAGATCAGGAGACAAACTTTGTCATTCAATCACCTTCATCCTGTTCTGCTTCAGAAATGCAGCAGCAGCTTTAGATGTTTGTTTTTGGATCATTGTCATGTTGGAAAAGTTATGGCAGCATCTTCTCCTTCGGTATAGAGCAGTACATTGTTGAGTTCATGATACCATCAATGAAATGCAGCCCCACATGATGACACTGCCACCACCATGTTTCACTGCATTTTCCTCTGAAATCCTCACCTTTACGACATCATACAGTTTTTAAACCATTAGCTCCAAAAACAGTGATCTTTCTCTCATCACTCCAGAGTAAAGAGTCCCAGTAGTCTTCATTTTCTCAGCATGGGCCCTAGCAGATTCTAGCCGTGCTTTCTGGGCTTTAGGAGAGGCTTCCTTCATGGACAATACCCAGCATGTCGTTCCTCTGCAGTGTGCGCCGTATGGTGTCCCAGAAAACGGCTCCAGTTTGGCTTTCTACTGCTTTAGCTAACTGCAGTGAACTTGCATGGAGATTTTCTTCAACCCTTCTCATCAGAAGACGCTCCTGCTTAGATGTTAACTTCTGTGGACGTCTCTGTAAGATGGTTGCACTTCCTTATTTCTTACATTTTTGCTACAGTATTCTGACTGATATGTGAAGCTTTGCTGATCTTCGTGTAACCCTCACCTTTTTAGTGTAAAGAAATTATTTCCTTTCTCACATTTCTCTTCCATGGGGAGCCATTACTGACAGCATGAAATAGGAAGGCCTTTTCTTTGTAAAGTAATGTCCTTTTATCGTCAACTGTCTGCTGGACGCCTCTTAAATGAATCATTAGACTCACCTGTGGTTGAATGCCTGTTAATTAGAAGTTTGTAGTCTTAAACGTGGCTTTTCTCCTAGGACTATAATTAGGGTGTACTCAATTTTGCAACATGGGCTTGAATGAATTTGTTAGGCAAAAAAAACAATCTTATTTGAATAAAAATCATTATTTCTAACCTTGTCAATGTCTTGACTCTATTTTTTATTCATTTCACAACGTATGGTGGTGAATAAGTGTGACTTTTCATGGAAAACACAAAATTGTTTGGGTGACCCCAAACTTTTCAACGGTAGTGTATATCAATAAAAAAATGTAAATCAAACACTTGTAGGTTGATGGTTCAGGTGGAAAAAAATCACATAAAATACAGATAAGTATATGACCTTTTCATGATGTGTTATCAGCAGAAGAAGCGTCTTTACAGAGCTTCAAATCTCGGAACACAAAAATTTCCACAACTGGCACCTTTCCTGCCTCCTCAGAGATAATAGATGTTTGATAAATCTATCTTCTTATCTGTTTAGAGTCACATAAAAGCATCTCCGGTTGGCTCTTCACTTCTTATTAACACCAAACAGGTGTTGTGTGTGTGTGAATGTTGCAGGAGATTAGTTAATGATTAAAGCTCCCGGCGCAGGCACGGTGTGTGTTTTTCAGGTTCACCGCTGTCTGAATTATTTACCTGAACTATCACTGTTGTCTGGTTGGTAGTCAGGAAGCTTCGTCCCCCAGACGAACTCCGGAAGCTCGTCTTCCACTGTTGTCTCGTTGTACTCGGTGTCGAAGGTGAATAAAAGCTTGTACTGAGGATGAGACCAGAAAGAGAACAATCATGTATAGTTTACATATTATCAGTAAAAATCTACATTTACTAGGGGTTTAATGGTACACAAGACGCACAAATCGGTATGTTTCTGGTTCTACTTAATCCATCCATCCATTTTCTTTTACCGCTTAATCCTTAATGGGTCACGGGGGTGCGGGTGCCTATCTCCAGCTGTCAACGGGCGAGAGGCGGGGTACACCCTGGACAGGTCGCCAGTCCATCACAGGGCAGGACAAACAGGACAAACAACCATGCACACACTCACACCTAAGGACAATTTGGTGACATCAATTAACCTGAAATTCATGTTTTTGGACTGTGGGAGGAAGCCGGAGTACCCGGAGGGAACCCACGCATGCACGGGGAGAACATGCAAACTCCATGCAGAAAAACCCTGGGCCGGGATATGAACCCACAACCTTCTTGCTGCAAGGCAACAGTGCTAACCACTGCGCCACCGTGCAGCCGTTCTACTTAATCAAGAAATATAAATACAGATGTGCATATGGCTTCATGTCTTATACTTTGATCAGCGTTAAACAAAAAACTTTTTTTTCCTTAATTCCTTCCTTTTAATTCTTTAATTTGATTTTATTATTTTCTATAACTTAAAAAAATGAGAGAATAGAACTGACTAGAGATTTGATTGGGATTTTAAAAAAAATAATTAAAAAAAAAATAGTACAAGCAGACATAGCCAGAGTAGAAGATTATATAACTAAATGAAAAAGAGTCATATAATAATAATTAAATCAATTTTGAGTTGTTTGATATTTGGAATATCCCTTGTCATCAACGTGGATTCCTCAGACTTGCTATTGTGACGTCAGCTGGTTTTTCTCCAGTATCAGTGATGTTTCCATTCTGCTTGAGAGCGTGTTTATAGACCATACTGCTGTTGAAAGATGTGATCTCTGACGAAGTTCTGGTTTGGCCCATCTTTCTTTCTCTACCGAAACTATTAATGTTCCTAAATAGCAGCGGTTAGTGATAGCTGGGAGTCCTTTCTGGTTTGTTTTGGTGTTTCTTTTTAAAGTTTCCCTGTGGAAACATTGCACCGGACTCTGAGTTCTGCACATAAACGACCAAAAGGACCGCACCAAAAAATTACAAAAATACATGTACCCTTAATACTTAGGCTTCAGTATATTCATACACCTCGACTTATATCTAGATAAATGTAATTTAGCAAGTTGCAAAGCAGCTGTAGAAATTAACGCACCAACACGGATCAATTAATTCCTAGAATTAACTTTTATTTATTTTTTCATGTTTTTACGCAATGAAAAACGCATTCCCAGAACAACGCCCTGTTTATAATTCAGCCCACAACACATCAGCTCCAATTTGTGGATTGTTGCATGTTTTTGTGATCCTAAATGACATGTGAGTATATTATTATTGGCTTCGTTGTGAAATGATAAGTTCATAAGTTAATAAGAATTATCTGTCTGCTTCGGATATCAGCTTCGGTGTGTGGGGCAAAGAGTTTAAATTCTCTGTATTTAAGTTGATTTATGGGTGTTGGATCACTGTACAGCTTCAGTACATTTCATAGTGAGATACCGCTGTGTTAAAAATACGAAATTATTTAGTTAAAGTAATGTTTTCGGACTTAAATTAGAGCTAACTATTAGCGGAAGTAGCTGTGTAGACCTTCAAAATAAGAGCGTTTATTTCCTGTTGTGATGAACTGGAGATTCTGCTGAGTGTTTCCAAAATGGTCAATTGTGACATTAGATTGGTCTAAATTACAATTGATTTATGTGATATTTAATACAGTCTGCTGATATCCTAATTTTAAGTTTATTTATTTATTTTGGTTAGTTGTACCTCAATTTGCTATTATTTTTCATATGAGATCACACAAACATTATGAATGTGATTATGGAGTTCAAAACAAAAACTGAATTGATTTCTCCTATATTATTTTTTTTTATAGAGCAAATGCATATAGATTTGTCCTTTATTTACACTAAAAACTTTAGGAATGGTGATTAATTTACAGCTACCCTGTGATTAATTTGATCAGAATTTTTTATTGTTTGGCAGCCCTAATAAAAATAACTAAATAGGAGGGTTTTTGGATGAAGTTTGTATGTTTTCCATTCTTGAAGCACCGCTTTAAAAGTACCGGTTTGGCACAGTTTATCGGATAAAACCTAAACGATAACCATCCCTAGCTTAGATGTGTTTGGGATAATTATCCTGGTGGCAGTGGTGTATGCATATATCTGAGTCTGTGTTGATAGCTTATATTCTGTGTGGTTTAGAGAAAATAAAATAAAATCAATTGCTGTGTGATCTCTCTGGATCGTCAAAACGTAAAAAATTAGCAGGACATTTAGCCCAACTCCGAGTTCTGACCCGCACCATTCATTGATTTGGCCGACAATATTATTTTTCTTTTTTACATTAAATGGTCTGGATTTTTTTAAAGAAAATAAATAAAGATGTACAATAGATGTAAGATAAGGAGAGCGTTACCTTATGGTCATTTGTGGTGTAAATGACTGAAAGGTTCACATCTCTATCCCCATGAATGTCCATCTTATAATCTCCAGCAATTCCTGGGCAGGAACAGAAAACACACAAACATTATGATGCACTGTTCTGTTTGTTCCACTGCTGAGAAAAAATGCTGTGTTAGGGTTTAAAAGGTAGTCGCAAGAGAAAGTCATGAAGTGAAGAAAGTACTGCTGCCTCAGGCTCCAACACATCATCCCCTCATCAGGTCAGCAGAGGAAAACCTTCCTGCTGTCACCTCTCAGGACGCTGGGAAACTGCCATTCAACATCCACAAGCATGCAGCCTCACATGTTCAAAGGTAAGGAACTGCAATTGTGTCAAAGGAATTAGTCTTTACCCCTAAAGGAGGTGTTCCTGAAGTAATTTGCATTCACAAAGTCCATTTCGTGAATCTCTGACTTATTCCTGGTGGCGATCTCTCTCATCACTTTTCCTATGAGCAGCACTGAGTCGTGGTACGCAGCCATGTAGTCATTCATCTGCAGAGAGAGCGGAGAAAGCTGGAGGCACTAAGTGAACCATGTAAGACGCAACTCAGCTGAAGGAAGGACAGTGGATGTTACATGTTTCTGTTGGTGAAAACTCTGACACACAGAACCAAACAAAAACCAAAAAAAAAAAAAAAAACATTAAAAGCAGTAATTTGAGTTATTTACCTTGTCATAAGAGAGAAAATGTTGGTTTTTTTGGAGCTAAATATTGAGCTTCAAAATAAAAACTTACTAAGCTAATTTAGCAAGTTAAACATTGTTTCCTAACTAAATATTTAGTTAGCAAGCAAAGTACTTTTAAAACTAAATAGTTACCTTGCTAGGTAAATATTTAGGAGGCTCCACACTATATATCTAGTAAGTAAGCTAAATAGTTAGCTCCAAACTAAATATTTAGTAAGACAGCTAAATGGTTAAAAACCATACAGTTAGCTTGCTAGTTAAATTGTTAGTATGCTCCAAACTAAACATTTTGTAAGCAACCAATATAGGTATCTCCAAACTAAATATTTAGTAAGCAAGCTTAATACTTACCTCCAAACTTAATATTTAGTAAGCAAGCTAAATAGTTAGCTCCAAACTTAATATTTAGTAAGCAAGCTTAATACTTACCACCAAACTTAATATTTAGTAAGCAAGCTAAATAGTTAGCTCCAAACTAAATATTTAGTAAGCAAGCTAAATACTTACCACCAAACTTAATATTTAGTAAGCACGCTGAATACTTACCGCCAAATTTAATACTTAGTAAGCAAGCTAAATAGTTAGCTCCAAACTAAATATTTAGTAAGAAAGCTAAATACTTACCACCAAACTTAATATTTAGTAAGCACGCTGAATACTTACCGCCAAATTTAATACTTAGTAAGCAAGCTAAATAGTTAGCTCCAAACTAAATATTTAGTAAGAAAGCTAAATAGTTAGCTCCGTACTAAAGATTTAGTGAGCGAACTAAATATTTCGTAGGAAAGTTAAATAGTTAGCTCCAAATTAAATATTTAGTAAGAAAGCTAAATAGTTTAAAACTATATAGTTAGCTTGTTAGGTAAATAGTTAGGAGGCTCCAAACTAAATATTTAGTAAGCAAGCTAAATAGTTAGCGCCAAACTTAATATTTAGTAAGCAAGCTAAATAGTTAGCGCCAAAATTAATATTTAGTAAGCATGCTGAATAGTTAGCTCCAATTAAATATTTAGTAAGAAAGCTAAATAGTTATCGCCAAAATAAATATTTAGTAAGCAAAATAAAAAGTTAGCTCCAAATTAAATATTTAGTAAGAAAGCTAAATAGTTTAAAACTATACAGTTAGCTTTCTAGGTAAATAGGAGGCTCCAAACTAAATGTGTAATATGGTCTGTTTTTGTATAGCCCAATATTAAGTCCCTACAGACCGTAGTTCCAAACTAAATAATTAGTTAGCTAGCTAATTAGCTTGCTAACTAATTATTTAGGTGAGAGCTAAATATTTCGCCGCAAGTTCACTTGCCTTTAAGCAGAAGTGGACAACCAAAATAAAAGCTTGTGTTTGAGAACCTTCTTATATATTGCTAGTAAGACTGAAGTCATTACTCATTTCACATCTTTCTAAATATTTACTTCTAAACTGTTCATCACATTGTGTTTATAATGAAAACATTATGTGATGAACATATGAGTTTGAAAAAAAATTATGACTCAAACTTTTGCTGTTAATTTTTGACACCATAACAAACTTCACCAATTAATTTTAAGCATATTTAATTTCTTTTTTTATTATTATTTTTATATCGTTACCAACTGGAACCCCTAATGTTTCCATGCCTTGTCCTCCTCACCGTGTTGTTGTTGCTGAGGTCCGAGTTGATGGAGTACTGCCTGGTGTTGGGCATGGTCAGCACCAGCACATTCTTCATCTCTGGCAGCGATGATTGGTTGTTGTAGTAAATATCACTGCGTAATGGAAGGATGATGCAGTTAAACTCTGCAGATGGTAAAGGCAACAAATAAATAGAACGGATCTAGAAAAGCAACGCTATGGAAGCATATGTGTGAAATAAATCAAATTAAAATGGCATTTGTAGTCAGAAAATGAAAAAGCACTTCTGCAAATGCATTTTAATTTTTTTAATTTCAAATTTAATTTTGTAGCAATTTTGCTGGGGTGTTATTTGAAAGTTAAATATTTGAATTTCCTTTTTTTTCTTTTAATAAATTTACAAAATTAGCTATGCTGGATTGGAAAATGAAAAAGCATTTTGTATTATTTATTTTTAATTTTATTTATGAGTTAAAAATAGAAGTTAGAGTTTGAAAATGTTTTTATTTTACCTAAAAAAAAATGATGTCAACAGTTTTCAGTGTCGTCATTCTTAGGGTGACATCAGGTAAATTGGGACACTTTTTGGTTGATCACAAGTAAACCATTTAAAATGCTAAACCTGGTGAAATTAATGAATTGTATAGCTTAAATCGAGTCTTGGTCAAAGTTTTGTACAGAAAATATTTTGCCAATAACAATAGTTTACAAGATTTTAACCTTTAAATGTTACAAGTGACCACTATCTCATCTGTGCAGAGATTCAGGTAAAATGGGACAGTCGTTCAGGTAAAATGGGACAGGTGATGTGGTTTGAAGAATTGGCAACAAAATTGAAGAATATCAATGCAATTTATTAGTTCATAAAGTCAGTTCTTAATCATCAATTAATTATTTAGTTATGGAAGTCAGTTATCTGTTTAACAAGCATGTTTTCTTTGAAACACCCACAGCACAGTAACTTGACTACCCCGAAACTAGGAATCGATTTTCAAGTAGACCTAAGCCTACAAGTTGAATTTAATAACATTTTATGAATCAGAAACAAAAAAATATATGTAAATTTCAATTATTTATCTGAACACATAACATATGGGCAGTTACAAGCTAATTAGCTAATGCTATTAGCACAAAATATAACATATTATCTGGTAATTTATCTTGCTTAACTGTCACACTCTGTAATATCTCACAATGTGGCAGAAAAAGGGCAATTTTCATGTTATTTCTGATCCTTGTGGCTTAAAATAATACCCATTAACATCAGCCATAAGTGTCCCATTTTAGATGAAAATTTGTCCCAATTTGCCTGAAGCAAAACACATTAGCTAAAACTCGTTTTCCTTGAAAAAATAAATCATCAAAGAAGCAGGGAAAGGAACTCCCCCAGTGTCCATCATTTCACCACCACATCCACCAGAGAAAGCCCCCCCTAAATATGGCTCCCGTCTGCATCAAAACTGTGCTGATCAGTGAAAGCGTGGACCCTCGCTGCAGGGCGATCTTGGAGGAAAACGGCATCCGTGTCACTGAAAAGCAGAATATCAAAAAGGAGGAATTAATCGCAGAGATTAAGGACTACGACGGCCTCATTGTTAGATCTGCAACCAAGGTCACGGCGGATGTTATAAATGCTGCTGATAATCTCAAAATTATTGGGAGAGCTGGGACCGGTGTGGACAATGTGGACGTTGATGCTGCCACCAAAAAGGGCGTTATCGTCATGAACACACCGAGCGGTAACACGATCAGTGCCGCCGAGCTGACATGTGCTCTGCTGATGAGCCTCTCAAGAAATGTGCCTCAAGCTGCAATGTCCATGAAACAAGGCAGCTGGGATCGCAAAAAGTTCATGGGTGCAGAGCTGTACGGAAAAGTGCTCGGGATCGTTGGGCTTGGACGAATTGGAAAGGAGGTTGCCACAAGAATGCAAGCGTTTGGCATGAGGACAATCGGCTATGATCCGATCACTCCACCTGAGGTGTCGGCGAGCTGGGGGGTGGAGCAGATGTCTCTGGAGCAGCTCTGGCCACAGTGTGACTATATAACTGTCCACACTCCTCTGATGCCTTCAACAGTTGGTCTGCTCAATGATGAAACATTTGCAAAATGCAAGAAAGGAGTGAAGGTTGTGAACTGTGCAAGAGGGGGCATCATCGACGAGGAGGCTCTTCTCAGAGCTTTGGAGTCTGGACAGTGTGGAGGAGCTGGGCTCGATGTCTTTGTGGAGGAGCCGCCTAAGAACCGTTCTCTGGTGGACCATCCCAATGTCATCAGCTGTCCTCACCTTGGAGCCAGCACAAAGGAGGCTCAGGCCCGCTGCGGGGAGGACATCGCCCTGCAGATTGTAGACATGGTGAATGGCAAAAACATGGTTGGAGCAGTAAATGCTCAGGTTTTGGCTGGCACATTCTCCCAGGATTCTCAGCAGCTGATCAAGCTAGGAGAAGCTGTCGGAGCGGTGCTTCGGTCCTGCAGTGCTCCAAGGAAACCGTATAGTCAAGCTCACATCACCACTGAAGGGGACTCCATGAAATCCTGCGGGAGTTATATGACTTCAGCTGTACTTGTGGGACTTCTGAATCACGAAACTGGAGGTAGCGCTAATCTCATCAATGTCCTGAGCCTCGCCAAGGAGAGTGGAATAGCGGTGAATCCTAGCCACTGTGCTTCTGAGGCGACAGGTGTGTGTAAGGTGGAGGTGGTGGCAGACGGCCGCAGCTATAAGGAGGTGTTCCTGTCCTGCTGGAGCTGAGCGACAGCATTTTCAGGCAGCCAGTCGCTCTCACTGGAAATCTGCTCTTCCTTCAGACCTCTGCCGGTCCTCAGCTACTGTCGTCTGTGGCTGGAGTGTTGGCCTCAGAGGGAGTGCAGATCGAGTCTTTCAGCGCTCCTGTGGACCACACTGGGGACGTGTGGTATTGTGTGGGGGTGTCGTCCCTCCTGCGAGATCTCAGTGTCTTGAAGCCGTTGGTTAAGGATGTAGCACAGCTCAGTATTTAAATGAAACTGTTCCAGAATAACATTTAGCCTGTGAAGAACTCTAATTTTCTCAAGAGAGTTGAATAGAAACAATCTTTCTATGTGTTTACATCCAACAATTTGGTCACGAGTTGCACAAGTTTAAGTTTAAAATTATTTTTATAACATTCCAGCGTTTAGCTGTTTGTTATATTTCTGTTGAAGTTTAACCTAAATAAAATGTCAGACATGTAAAAAAAAAAAAAAAAAAAAAAAGAAAAAAGAAATCATACTGCCAAATCATTTTGATATTAAGATAAACCCAACACACAACAATATACATTTCATTCATATTTTTTGTTATACTCACATTGCTTTAGCGGCAAATATCCTTATAATCACGATCACAAAATTGACATGTTGAGTCTCACCTTCAAAGTTTCGGAAGCACTGATTTTTTTAAAACCTGGTTCCTCAAATCTCTAAATGAAAATTATTGTATATTACAAACAGCAACTGCAGTTTAAAGGTAGTAACATTAATTTTTATTGGTGAGATATTTGTCCTATTTTACCTGATGTCACCCTACTAGTAGGTGATGAGTGCAGAGAGAAGCTTTTACTGTACATCCATGTTCAATATGGATGTGCAGCTGCCTGCAAACATCCATAAATGACCTCCTTAATTGAGTTGATGACAATTACTGTACATAGATGTACATAGAATCTTTCTACATGATCCATATTACAAAAGTATTCCCACAGCTTTGAATATTTTACTTGTTTATGAACCTGAGTAGCGTCCCATTCTTATAGTTTAATATGACATCGGTCTGGGTTTGTATGTGGTCATTTTGACACATTATTCTAGAGTCCCGTATATGAGGTCAGACACTGATGTTGTCCAAGAAGGCCCAACTGACAGTTTCCCCGCTAATTAAACCTAAAAATGCTCCATCATACTGAAGCCGGTCTGGTTATCCCCTACCAAACTCACTCAGTTCAAGAATTTAAAGAGCAACTTTCCCCCCTACAACAGTCTAACTCCACCTACAATTCAATTCCGAATTTAAACATGAAGAGGGCGCCACACTGACTAAAAATTATGACCAGACATGTGAACAGCGCTGTTAGACACTCATTTATAAGGCACAAGAAAGCCAATTTGGGGAGGGAGTTGCTCTTAAGAATCCTTTCACTGGAAGCCAGCTCCTGAAAAAACAGCAACACACCACATCCATCCATGCATCTTCTTCCGCTTATCCGGGGTCGGGTCGCAGGGGCAGCAGCCTAAGCAGAGAGACCCAGATCTCCCTCTCCCCGGCTACTTGGGCCAGATCCTCTGGAGGAATCCTGAGGCGTTCCCAGAACAGCTGGGAGACATAATCCCTCCAGCGAGTCCTGGGTCTTCCTCTGGGCCTCCTCCCAGTGGGACGTGCCCAGAACACCTCACCAGGGAGGCGTCCAGGAGGCATCCTGACCAGATGCCCAAGCCACCTCAACTGGCTCCTCTCGATGTGGAATAGCAGCGGCTCTACTCTGAGCCCCCTCCGGATGACCGAGCTTCTCACCCTATCTCTAAGGGAGAACCCAGCCACCCTACGGAGGAAACTCATTTCAGCCGCCTGTATCCATGATCTCGTTCTTTCGGTCACCACCCAGCGTTCGTGACCATAGATGAGGGTAGGAACGTAGATCGACCGGTAATTCGAGAGCTTTGCCTTTCGGCTCAGCTCTCTCTTCACCACGACCGACCGGTACAGCGCCCGCATAACTGCAGACGCCTTACCAATCCGTCCATCGATCTCCCGCTCCATTTTTCCCTCATTCGTGAACAAGACCCCCAGATACCTAAACTCCACCACCTGAGGAAGGACCTCATCCCCGACCCGGAGAAGGCACTCTACCCTTTTCTGGCTCAAGACCATGGTCTCTGATTTGGAGGTGCTGATCCTCACCCCAGCCGCTTCACAGTCGGCTGTGAACCGCTCCAACGGGAGCTGTAGATCACGTTCAGATGAAGCCAACAAGACCACATCATCTGCGAAGAGCAGAGACCCGATCCTGAGGTCACCAAAACGGATCCCCTCCACGCCTTGGCTGCACCTAGAAATCCTGTCCATAAACGTTATGAACAGGACCGGTGACAGAGGGCAACATTGGCGGAGTCCAACTCTCACCGGAAATGAGTCCGACTTACTTACATAATACTCCCATAATGCTTTAATATTAGTCACTGCTTTAGCTAGAGAGCGCCAGATCTGATCGCAGGTATCAGCTTCTTTATCAGAGTCTGATAAACTGATTGGTGTCACTGGATGGGCGACAGATTGTGCTCATCACTCAAACAAAAGGATTTAGATTTTTATGCCTTCAGGTCTTGTTCCCCTTTAACTGTGTACTCCAGTCTAATTACACTCATTTACAACTAAAGTCTTTCTTATTACAGCAGTTTCTCCAACATAGTTACTCTGTGTTGGAGCTGCATGGTGAGGCGTGTCCTACAGAAACTTTTAACGATCTCAGTGTTATTGTGGATCTTATAGTCCTGATATTTCAGTGCATACATGACATCTAATAGTTTTTCAATTGTTTTAAAAGGACTCTGAATGGATTCGAGGAAAAAAGTCCATATCAGGACTTCCGTAGAATAGCATATTCTCCTATTTTCTGATCGCGTTTGCACTTTACTTAGAAAACCACGTCTCTGCCAACCAGCAGTTCGTAAGAAACCACTCAGAGAGAAAAAAGAGGCAAAATCAAATAAAAGTTGGAGTCTGACTTGTAAAGATCAATGATGATGAAGAGGAAATCGCTGCTGTCTGCTGCCTTGGAGCCATTTTTCATCTCCAGTAAGTCCGTCACTGAACCACACATGATGAACACTATAAACAGAGAAGAGGTCATAAGTAACAGTAAAGTACAGCAGAGTAAAACCCTCATTTCCTTTTAAATTTTCAGCTCGACCTTGAAAGCAGAGTTAATGCTAAAACCAAGGAGGCTTGTTTTTATAGGTGCTCCAACAGTTCCCAACATGTGGTTGTACTTTTACAGGTTAAACACACTAATCACACTCTAGATTCAAACCTTTACTGCCTTTCTTCATGTACATTTCCAGAAAAATGTATTTAAATACCGTTTAAGCTACCAAGCTAATGCTAAAATAAAAAGGGATTTTTATTTTGAATATAGCCCCCACAACAGATGTACATTCATATGAATATAAAAGTGATGTAAATTAGTGACATTATGCACCATTTGTAGGGGTTTAAAGACACAAAAATCGTGGTTTGCTATACAGTGGGGAGAACAAGTATTTGATACACTGCTGGTTTCTGAAGTTTTCCCTCATACAAAGCATCTACAGTCGTTGCCAAAAGTTTAGAGAATGACACAAATATTAGTTTTCACAAAGTTTGCTGCTTAACTGCTTTTAGATCTTTGTTCCAGTTGTTTCTGTGATGTACTGAAATATAATTAAAAGCACTTCATATGTTTCAAAGGCTTTTATCGACAATTACATGACATTTATGCAAAGAGTCAGTATTTGCAGTGTTGGCCCTTCTTTTTCAGGACCTCTGCAGTTCTACTGGGCGTGCTCTCAATCAACTTCTGGGCCAAATCCTGACTGATAACAACCCATTCTTTCATAATCACTTCTTGGAGTTTGTCAGAATTAGTGGCTTTTTTTTGAGGATTGACCAAAAGTTCTCACTGGGATTAAGATCTGGGGAGTTTCCAGGCCATGGACCCAACATGTCATCGTTTTGGTCCCTGATCCACTTAGTTATCACTTTGCCTTATGGCACGGGGCTCCATGGTGCTGGAAAATGCTTTGTTCTTCACCAAACTGTTGTTGGATTGATGGAGGGTGTTTTGGTACCATTCTTTATTCATGGCTGTTTTTGGGCTAAATTGTCCCTTGGATGAGAAGCAACCCCACACATGAATGGTCTCAGGATGCTTTACTGTTGGTATGACACAGGACTGATGGTAGCGCTCACCTTTTCTTCTCCAGACAAGCCTTTTTCCAGATGCCCCAAACAATCAGAGAGATGCATCATGGGAGAATCTGACTTTGCCCCGGTCCTCAGCAGTCCATTCACCAAACTTTCTGCAGAACATCAATCTGTCCCTGATGGTTTTTGGAGAGAAGTGGCTTCTTAGCTGCCCTTCTTGACACCAGGCCATCTTCCAAAAGTCTTCGCCTCACTGTGCGTGCAGATGTGCTCACACCTGCCTGCTGCCATTCCTGAGCAAGCTCTGCACTGGTGGCACTCCGATCCTGCAGCTGAATCCTCTTTAGGAGACGATCCTGGCGCTTGCTGGACTTTCTTGGACGCCCTGAAGCCTTCTTAACAAGAACTGAACGTCTTTCCTTGAAGTTCTTGATAATCCTATAAATTGTTGATTTAGGTGCAATCTTAGTTGCCACAATATCCTTTCCTGTGAAGCCATTTTTATGCAACGCAATGATGGCTGCAACGCGTTTCTTTGCAGGTCACCATGGTTACCAATTGAAGAACAATGATTTCAAGCATCACCCTCATTTTAACATGTCATGTCTGCCATTCTAACCTAATCAGCCTGACATAATGATCTCCAGCTTTGTGCTCGTCAACATTCTCACCTGAGTTAACAAGACGATTAATGAAATTATCTCAGCAGCTCCTTTAATGACAGCAATGAAATGCAGAGAGATTTTCATGGCAAAGAAGGAATATGCAATTCATCTGATCACTGTTCATAACATTCTGGAGTTTATGTTGTTTATTACAGGTCAGACAGGTAGCTAGGAAGAGACAAGTTATTGTTAGTAGCCAGGAAGAGTGGCAAAAGCTAGGAAGGGATATGAAGAGGAAGAGTAGCTAGGTAGAGATAGGTTAATGTAAGCTAGGTAGAGAGTGTTAGTAGCTAGGTCTCCTAGTAGCTAGGAGACAGGTTAATGTTAGTAGCTATGCTGCTTTAGGCTAGGCTGTTGGAGGACATTATTAGGGTCTGTTCCTACTTTCTCTCCTACTTCTCCCCAGCTGCATGATGTGTTGTCAACTCAAGTGCTAACCTGTTTTCTCTTAGTCTCTTCCTACAGTAGGTGCTCCTGACCCGCCCTGCTTGACGACCCTGACTAAGATGGCATTGCAGTGACGGAAAGTTCTCCACGTCCTGCAACAAACTTCTGCATCCGTTCTGTTGCTCTTTCTGTGTCTCTGTTCTGTATTCTCCAAACCCCAGACGGTCTCTGCAGATGACCGCTTATGCTGAGCCTGGTTCTGCTGGAGGTTTCTTCCTGTTAAAAGGGAGTTTTTCCTCTCCACTGTCGCTTCCTGCTTGCTCAGTTTGAGGGATTGCTGAGAAGTCACGACGCAATCTTCTCTGGTTCTCTAATTCCTAAATTAAACATTGTATTGTAATAACTCTTCTTGTAAAGTGCCTTGAGATGACATCTGTTGTGAAACGGCGCTATATAAATAAACTGAATTGAATTGAATTATGCTAATTGCTATTATAAAAACTTAAGCAGCAACTTTTCCAGTTTCCAATATTTATGTAATATTCAAAACTTTTGGCCACGACTGTAGAGGTCTGTAATGTGTATCAAAGGTTCTCTTCAACTATGAGGAACAGAATCTAAAACAAAAATGTGGAAAATCACAGCGGATGGTTTTTAAGTGGACACTGCTCCAGCGCGTAGATTCAGCCTCCATAGCATCTAAACCCTCATGAGAAGTTATCCGTCCGAGGCGAAAAGCCAAAACCTAATAACAAAAACCTCCGCAGCCATCCCACTATTTCATTACGCACAAAGAGACGTGCATTACGCTCCAATGTGGAGCAGAAACCGCAGCAGGTGTACTCTAAGTGCAGCTGTTAATTGAACTTGTTCTCTTTTCAGCTTGTTTGGATTGAATATTATTTAACCTCCTGAGACCTGAGCATTGTTTTGTCGTCCATTTTTATTTTTTCTTAGCTCTTTGACTTTAGTAGGACATTATAAGAATACCAAAACTTCGCCTTTGTACAGGAAGTAGTTTTTTTGTAAAAATGATTCCCCCATACAAGGACAATCATTTTATCTTTGCGTTGTAATTTTTTTAAGGTCTCAATTAGTCTAAAATCTGAATTTCAGCATTTTGTGACAAGTAGTTATTTCAAAAATCAATGTCAACATATGAGTACTACAGGTCTATCCTTATGTTATGACACACAAGACACGATTAGGCAAAAAACTGTATAAGCCTGTTTATTTTGAACTTCAGGAAATATACCAACACAGCAAACAGCTGTTTTTGTCCTGGCGGGACTAGAGATAGACACTAGCTGCAGAATTTAAAAAAATACCGGTACATACGGGGAGCCTAAGCTCCTCCCCTTCCTGTCGGCCCAAATGGGTCCCCTGGAGTGATAAAAGTTATTTTCTGGTCCGCTTTGTCTTACGTTCTCAATCACACATATGTTGTACTTCGATTTAAATGATAACTAACTATGTACATTTCGACTATGTTTGTCCAGTGATTTGGGATTTATTTGATTTTAAAATTCGCATTTAAAATGCCTACAAATCAGAAGTCGCATATAAGACGCCATTTGGCTAACAATACTATAGTATGTCATTTATCGACCCTCCACTGTGTACATTTCTGCCCCTTCAGTTCCTATTTCGTCAGTTTTTCTTCAATTTTTTATTACTATTATTTCATTTTTTATATTTCCTTTTTGTGTAGTATTGTATATAAGATCCCCTATTGATATCAGTGTATATAAGAAACCTCCATATAGTCATTGTATTTAAGATTTTTAATTCCTGTGTGCTCATTTCCTGCCTATTCTGAGAGCTGATTGTAACTAGTGAATTTCTCCATTGTGAGATTAATAAAGACTTATCTTATTTTATCTTATCGTATTTTTTTTGGAAGGAAGTAGAAGGGCGGGACTTAGGCTCCCCATATATTGGAGTCCTGATCAGGAGGTAAAGTCCAATTCCGATTCAGTCTGAAATCACGTGATCGTGCCGATCAGGACGTCCCTAACAAGTATCATCCATGGTACGCCTCAAATACGCATCAACAGGCGATTTAACTGCCATAACTCGGCAGACAGTTTGAGGCAGAGGGGTTACAGTCATCATACAGTCATTGAGTCAGGAACTGCTTACAAAGGCTCATTTTGTGGGACTCCTGTCAGCTTTGCGAACCAGCGGCCAACTTACGGTTGCTCGTCCTGTTCCTCAGTGAGAGCACCTCTCTCACTTCATCAGGTCTGCGCAGCGTTCGAATCGAAATGTTTGCGGCGACTCTGCCGTCGGCTTCCAGAGCGTTGATATACCTGGAGAAGCAATTCACAATAAATTGTTTACGCTGCGAAGTGGACAGCTTTTAAATCTAGTCTGACCACACGTCTAAGTACCCGGCTTTGTAATCATACCACCCTCTCTATGTCATCTTTCCTTCGCACCCTGCTGGGCATGATTGCCGCTTCGACACATTTGTTGATGTATTTTCTGCTGTTTTTTGCTTTAAGAAAATAGTTTGTTGGGGTTTTTTTTCTGTCTGCACCTAAATGATGAACATCTAGAAACAACGTACGATTTGCTCTGTTGCGTTATTGAACAAGTTTCTATCTACACTTAGTCAAACCCATAAACCACCATGCTCTGTTAAGTTAACCCGGGCCTAGACGGGTCCATATTGGATTCAAGACTTGGTAAAGTAACTCTGGGGGTTTTTTACACAGCTGTTTTTACAGTGTATTATGGATGAATAACTCAGAGTAATTTATTAATGCAGAGATGTCCAAACTATTTGGTATATGGGCCAAAATCATCAAGCCGAAAGTGCTCATGGGCCACACAAAAAAAAAGTCGTGTTTTTTTTACCTGCTTAAAAATAAATTAAACATGTAATATTTTAATAAAACAAATAAAGTAGGAATTCTTGTAGAAAAGGGATTTTTAAAGGATTGTAGATTCGAAACACAGGGCTTTTAAAGTTTGCGTTTTTAAAATAAATTCCGTTTTCAAATATGTCACAGGGGCTAATTTTAAAACAAAAATCTTTTTCCTTAGCAGAAAGAACAGGTTAAGGATCACTTTTCCTTGAAAATAAATCTGTTTGTCTCTACGTATACTTTTACGTTAGCGGTTTACGCGATTAAATTATAAATGATTGTCAAAAAATAGGGATGCAGAAATAGATACGATACCGATACTTGGATTTGAATATCTGCCAATACAGACTACCAATACCGATACTTCTACCACACCAAAAAATGTTATGAATTGGAAGACAGGTTTTATTTTCTTTATTTTTCTCTGCTTGTTACAACAAATGATGGTTAATGAGATAAAAAAATAAATAATATTGATAAAAATGACCACAAAACTAGACTTTAAAGTGAAAAATAATGTCCACATTTTAAGTATCGGTTCATGGTATCGGTTAACTCTAACCGATACCAATACAGTAGTACATACAAACAGTATCGGGAGCGATACCCAATACCAGTATCGGTTTCGGTGCATCCCTATTAAAATATTACAAATTTGTTTTGTAAAATGTAAATTTTTTTTTATAATTTTAAACTGGTCAACAAAAATGATGCCTTTGTAAAAGAAAATCTCCATCTGCATCAATAATTTGTGTTGTGGTGCAAATAGCTGAATGTGTAAAACTTAAATAGTAGTACAGGGCCTTGCAAAATCAGTCCAAGGGCCATAAATGGCCCCTGGGCCACACTTTGGAAACTCCTGTATCAATGTCACTGACCAAAAGCAGTCCTCCGTGTTGTTGGGCTTTTTGTAGAGGTAGGCCTTCTTCCACTCGGGTTTGAGGTAATTTTTTTCCGCCCAGAAGTTGATGAAAAAGTCTGAGATCTTCCGCGCCGGAGGCAGAACCCGCTGCAGGTTGAGCGCATAGTCGCAGGAAGTACCGAAGCTTCCTGCTGAGATGATGGGCGTGCTGAGGTTAAAACCTTTCTCTGCGCTGGCAGGACAGAGGAAACGTACCAGTAAAAATGAGACGGTGAACCTCATGGTGGAAGTGCTGAATGTCTCCGGAAATAAACTTTTCTTTTGGGTGGGGGAGGAAGAATGTCACTTACTCAACTAATGGGAATGTTGCAAAGGTGCAGGTTGGTCCGAGCACAGCACAGCCGAGTCTACCTGTATTCTGAGGACGAAAACAGCTCTCACCAGATGTTTCTTTCACTGGGAAATGTAATTGATGCAGCTACGATGAACCGAGACTCCATGCTGCCATGTGTATGTTCAACCCAGCTCTACAGTTCCTCCATTATTTCCGAATATTCGGCTTCGAAGTTGCCAGACTTTGTCGTAATCTTTGAATCTGATCTCCACCAGTTTCTCCTCAGGCTTTCTGAAGCTCTTCCAAACTCTCTGTTTGAACTTTGCCCATCACGATGAGCCCAAAAGTAACTTTTTTTTTAACCCTAAAGACTGGAAGCTTAACTTGGCCTCATGGTCTGAGACTCGAGTCTTACCACCAGTTTTCGTCTGAGTGCGTGAAAGGAAGCAGCCGGCACGTGAACAACAGGCTGCAGCTGTTTTACTGTGGAAGGATGAGCTTAATTACTATGGGATGTTAGTGGATAAAATTATATGCTAATCCTGCTGCAACATCACAAGGACTCTGATAACTCAGAAAATCAGCAATTTCCTAATTGTTTGTGGCCATATAACAATAGGAGCTGCTCATATATGTATTCCTCATGATTTAAAACAATAGAAATAAAATGAAATAAATCAATAAACCAAAGGATCGTTTTACAAACCAATGGGTCACCGATTTAATGAAGGAAAGGTGCCTTTAGTTAATCTTATTACTGCAGCTTTCACAGCAGGTAGGTACGGTACAGCTGGATTTGTCGAGTATTAAAAACAATTTCGGCTCTATACACCAATGCAATAGCTTTAATTTGAGGGTGTTTACATCCAAATCAGGTGAACCATGTGGGAATTAAACGGTTTGCATGGTACTTCTAGTTAATACTACACTCATTTACTCACCCAGACAAGTTTGGAGCCAGTTGGTATATCTATATCATGGGAATCAATCAGGGCAGGAGATTCGCTGACTGTAATAAGGCATTATCCGCCACAAAACCCCATCATGTAACCATGTTTTGTTAGAATAGTTAACAATATTCCCCTGTGAGTTCAGAAAGTCTCAGAGGTGCTAAAGTATTTGCTTCTGGGGTTTTTACAAGCAACCGATTCCAACTTACACTAACCTGGGATTTCAATGACATATCAGCTGTATTCCATTACAGCTGTAGTCTGTGTAGGTTGTAGAAATAGTGCCGGTAGAAACTGAACATAAACGTGAATCATGTTGATGATCCTCAGTAGTTCTGTCTAACCGACCGCCGTAGAGCTCAGAGAGAAAGTCCTGATCAGACTACAGCTGGGATGGAGCAAAGCAGCAAAGTCATTGTAATCACGAAATAGTTTAATTGTATTATTTCCTCTAAATCACACCAAAACAGAACTAAGAGGCACTTCCGAGAGTAGCACTCTGAGGAGAGTAGTGCTAACGATTAACAACAAAGAATCGTTAAATGAAGGAGTTTTGGAGCAGATAATGCTGTTATAGAAAATGTTATTGTATTTATACATTTTATTCATTACTCAGTGTGCCTAGATTAAACATTGCTTAGTTATTACTGAGTTATGCTGAGTTATGCTTAGTTATTACTGAGTTATGCTGAGTTAATGCTGAGTTATTGCTGAGTTATTACTGAGTTAATGCTGAGTTATTGCTGAGTTATTGCTGAGTTATTACTGAGTTAATGCTGAGTTATTGCTGAGTTATGCTGAGTTATTGCTGAGTTAATGCTGAGTTATTGCTGAGTTATTACTGAGTTATGCTGAGTTATTGATGAGTTAGTGCTTAGTTATTGCTGAGTTAATGCTTTTTTATGCTGAGTTATTGCTGAGTTATTACTGAGTTAATGCTGAGATAATGCTGAGTTAATGCTGAGTTATTGTTGAGTTATTGCTGAGTTATGCTGAGTTATTGAGGAGTTATTGATGAGTTATTGCTTAGTTATTGCTGAGTTAATGCTTATTTATGCTGAGTTATACTGAGTTATTGCTAAGTTATGCTGAGTTATTGCTGAGTTATTACTGAGTTATTGCTGAGTTATGCTGAGTTATTAATTAGTTATTGATGAGTTATTGATGAGTTATTGAGGAGTTATTGCTGAGTTAATGCTTATTTATGCTGACTATTTTTAATACAGTTGCCAAACTCACAAAGGATCATAGCTCTATCGAGCCAACCATTCCCCAAGCTCTAAGTAGTGACGACTTCATGAAATTCTTTATAAATAAAATAGACTCCATGAAGAATAAGATAATTGGGAACCTTCCCAATATGCTTGCTTCCTCCTTAGTTAATGAGAAAGCCTCAAAAATGGTGGAACCTAATATATGCTTAAACTGCTTTAATGCAGCCGAACTTTGTGATTTACTAAAATTATTAGCTTCATCTAAACCTTCAACTTGCGTTTTAGACCCAATCCCAACTAAACTCTTAAAAGAAGTTTTCCCTCTGATCGCTGCTCCAATTTTAAATATAATGAATCTATCCTTAGTCAATGGATATGTACCACAGGAGTTTAAGATTGCTGTAATTAAACCTCTACTTAAGAAACCCTCTCTTGATCAAAACGACTTAATTAACTATAGACCGATATCTAATCTTCCCTTCTTATCTAAAATTCTTGAGAAAATAGTTGCACACCAGATATGTGAGCATTTAAACAATAATGAGCTGTTTGAGAAGTTTCAGTCAGGCTTTAGAGCTCATCAAAGCACTGAAACAGCTCTGGTGAAGGTTACTAATGATATTCTCATAGCCTCAGACAATGGACTGGTGACCATTCTGGTCCTGTTAGATCTCAGTGCTGCCTTTGACACTGTTGATCACAATATTCTCATAGAAAGGCTTCAACGTGTCGGTATAATAGGAACAGCCCTAGGCTGGTTTAAATCTTATTTGTCTAACAGATTTCAGTTTGTTCAAGTAAATGATAAACCCTCCTCAACCTCAAAAGTTACTTGCGGAGTACCACAGGGTTCAGTGCTTGGGCCGATTCTTTTTACTATATATATGCTTCCTATTGGTAAAATAATTAGGCAGCATGGGATAAATTTCCATAGTTACGCAGATGATACACAGCTATATCTATCCATAAATCCTGATGAATCCAATCAGTTAGGTAGACTACAGGCATGTCTGGAAGACATAAAAACTTGGATGACTCTAAACTTCTTGCTTCTAAATTCTGATAAAACAGAAGTTGTCGTCTTTGGACCAGAAGCTCTGAAAAAGAAACTACTTAGTCAGCCCCTTCACCTGGACGGCATTAAATTAGCCTCCAGTAATAAAGCAAAAAACCTCGGTGTCATTTTTGACCAAGATATGTCATTTAGAACTCACATTAAAGAAGTCTGTAGGATTTCCTTTTTTCACCTTAGGAATATTGCAAAAATTAGAACCATCCTGTCCAGGACTGATGCTGAAAAACTAGTCCATGCCTTTGTTACTTCAAGGCTGGATTACTGTAACTGTCTATTATCAGGTAGTCCACAGAATACAATTAAAAGTCTACAGTTAGTTCAAAATGCTGCTGCTAGGATTCTGATGAATATTAAAAGAAGAGATCACATTTCCCCTGTTTTAGCTTCTCTTCACTGGCTCCCAGTAAAATCTAGAATAGAATTCAAGATCCTCCTTCTGACATATAAAGCCCTTAATAATCTAGCTCCATCATACATAAGAGACCTGATTGTTCCATATGTTCCCAACAGAGACCTTCGCTCTCAGACTGCAGGTTTACTGGTAGTTCCTAGGATTTCTAAAAGTAGAATGGGTGGCAGATCTTTCAGCTATCAGGCTCCCCTCCTATGGAACCGGCTCCCAGGGTTGGTTCGTGAAGCAGACAATTTGTCTATCTTTAAAACTAGGCTAAAAACTTTCCTCTTTGACAAAGCTTACAGTTAGAGATATGTTAATAGGTAGTTAGAGTCAGGTTAGACAGGTAGATAGGAAGAGACAGGTTAATGTTAGTAGTCAGGCAGAGTGTCAAAAGTTAGGAAGAGATAGGAAGAGGTAGAGTAGCTAGGTAGAGATAGATTAATGTAAGCCAGGTAAAGATCCGGAGCCGGTCGCGGCTTACCGCCGCGGAAGAAATGCGCCCCACGGGGGCCAGCCAGCGCCGGAGAGAGGTCCCTCAAGGGGATCCTCCCGCACAGTGCGGCCGCCCATTACCTGCCGGGTTGAATCCCCCGGGCAGACTGTGCGGACCCCACCCGTTTATCTCTTAAACGTTTCTCGCCCTCTTCAACTCTGTCCTCTCAGTTCTGTCTATTTTTCCTTAAGATAGTTGTCGACTATCGGTCTCGTGCCGGTATTTAGCCTTAGATGGAGTTTACCACCCACTTTGGGCTGCATTCTCAAACAACCCGACTCCGAGAAGACCCCGGCATGACGGGGGCCGTTACCGGCCCTACACCGTCCACGGGCTGAGCCTCGATCAGGAGGACTCAGACAGAGTGTTGGTAGCCAGGTCTCCTAGGCAAGGCAAGGCAAGGCAATTTTATTTCTATAGCACACTTTCAACACAAGGTAATTCAAGGTGCTTTACATGATTCAGTGATAATGAAACCACATGATTACAAAGCATATAAGTTTAACAGTAATCAATCAGTAAGAAAAGATATTGTAAGGAACAAATCCACGTAATTAATACACAATCACTTAAAAATAAAGCTAAAAGATAGAATAAAATATAGAAATTAAAACGACAACAATAAAATAATATAAAACACAGAACTTCTTTAATCTGTCAAAAAGCTGGGTTTGAAGCGTGGTACAATGTTACAACTATTTCATCTGCATTGTTTTCATCAGAAGTACTCAGGGCAAAAAAAAATATTTTTGGCTTTTAGGTGTGAAAATAAAGTTGGCAAGATACCCTGCATTCTCCTTTCTGGTGGAAAAAGTGTACAGCACCTGGTATTCCCAGGCACTCTCCCATCCAAGTACTAACCAGGCCGACCCCGGCTTAGCTTTCTGAGATCAAACTGAGTCAGGCAGTACAAGGGTGGTGTGGCCGTAAGCCAAACAGCACTTGCAACATGAAGCCAATTTAAACTGTCCACAAAGCTGCCAAACAGCAATGGAAGCGTGGTGCAATGTTACAACTATTTCTTCTGCATTGTGTTCATCACAAGTACTCAGGGCTCAAAAAAATATTTTTAGCTTCTAAGTGTGAAAATAAAAATGGCAAGATACCCTGCATTCTCCTTTCTGGTGGAAAAAGCATACAGAACCTGGTATTCCTAAGCAGTCTCCCATCTGAGTACTAACCAGGCCCAACCCTGCTTGGCTTCTGAGATCAAATGAGCTCAGGCGTACAAGGGTGGTGTGGCCGTAAGCTAAAAGCCTGCAACAAAGTACTTCTTTAACCTGTCACAAAGCTGGGTTTAAAGCGTGGTACAATGTTATAACTATTTCTTCTGCATTGTTTTCATCACAAGTATTCAGGGCTCAAAAAAATATTTTTAGCTTTTAGGTGTGAAAATAAAGTTGGCAAGATACCCTGAATTCTCCTTTCTGGTGGAAAAAGTGTACAGCACCTGGTATTCCCAGGCAGTCTCCCACCCAAGTACTAACCAGCCCCGACCCTGCTTAGCTCCTGAGATCAAACAAGATCAGGCGGACAAGGGTGGTGTGGCCGTAAGCTGAAAGCCTGCAACAAAGTACTTCTTTAAACTGTCACAAAGCTGGGTTTAAAGCGTGGTACAATGTTACAACTATTTCTTCTGCATTGTTTTCATCACAAGTACTCAGGGCTCAAAAAAATATTTTAGCTTTTAGGTGTGAAAATAAAGTTGACAAGATACCCTGCATTGTCCTTTCTGGTGGAAAAGCGTGCAGCACCTGGTATTCCGAGGCAGTCTCCCATCCAAGTACTAACCAGGCCCAACCCTGCTTAACTTCTGAAATCAAACGAGATAAGGCGTACAAGGGGGGTGTGGCTGTAAGCTAAAAGTGTGCCACATAGTACTTGTTTAATCTGTCACAAAGCTGGGTTTAAAGCGTGGTACAATGTTACAACTATTTCTTCTGCATTGTTTTCATCACAAGTACTCAGGGCTCAAAAAAATATTTTAGCTTTAAGGTGTGAAAATAAAGTTGCCAAGATACCCTGCATTGTCCTTTCTGGTGGAAAAGCGTGCAGCACCTGGTATTCCGAGGCAGTCTCCCATCCAAGTACTAACCAGATCCAACCCTACTTAGCTTCTGAGATCAAACGAGATCACGCGTGCAAGGGTGTTGTGGCCATACTCCAAAGGCCTGAAACAAAGTACTTCTTTAATCTGTCACAAAGCTGGGTTTGAAGCGTGGTACAATGTTACAACTATTTCTTCTGATTTGTTTTCATCATAAGAACTCAGGGTTAAAAAAAATATTTTTAGCTTTTACGTGTGAAAATAAAAATGGCAAGATAGTCTGCATTCTCCTTTCTGGTGGAAAAAGCGTACAGCACCTGGTATTCCGAGGCAGTCTCCCATCCAAGTACTAACCAGGCCAAACCCTGCTTAGCTTCTGACATAAAACGAGATCAGGCGTACAAGGGTGGTGTGGCCATGAGCTGAATGCCTGCAACAAAGTACTTCTTTAGACTGTCACAAAGCTGGGTTTAAAGCGTGGTAAGATGTTACAACTATTTCTTCTGCATTATTTTCATCACAAGTACTCAGGGCTCAAAAAATTATTTTTAGCTTTTAGGTGTGAAAATAAAGTTGGCAAGATACCCTGCATTCTCCTTTCTGGTTGAAAAAGTGTACAGCACCTGGTATTCCCAGGCAGTCTCCCATCCAAGTACTAACCAGGCCCGACCCTGCTTAGCTTCTGAGATCAAACGAGATCAGGCGTACAAGGGTGGTGTGGCAGTAAGCTGAAAGCCTGCAACAAAGTACTTATTTAAACTGACACAAAGCTGGGTTTAAAGCATGGTAAGATATTACAACTATTTCTTCTGCATTGTTTCCATCACGAGTACTCAGGGCTCAAAAAAATATTTTTAGCTTCTAAGTGTGAAAATAAAGTTGGCAAGATACCCTGCATTATCCTTTCTGGTGGAAAAAGTGTACAGAACCTGGTATTCCTAAGCAGTCTCCCATCTGAGTACTAACCAGGCCCAACCCTGCTTAGCTTCTGAGATCAAACGAGTTCAGGCGTACAAGGGTGGTGTGGCTGTAAGCCGAAAGCCTGCAACACAGAACTTCTTTAATCTGTCACAAACCTGGGTTTGAAGCGTGGTACAATGTTACAACTATTTCCTCTGCATTGTTTTCATCACAAGTACTCAGGGCTCAAAAAAATATTTTAGCTTTTAGGTGTGAAAATAAAGTTGGCAAGATACCCTGCATTCTCCTTTCTGGTGGAAAAAGTGTACAGCACCTGGTATTCCCAGGCAGTCTCCCACCCAAGTACTAACCAGGCCCGACCCTGCTTAACTTCTGAAATCAAACGAGATAAGGCGTACAAGGGTGGTGTGGCCGTAAGCTAAAAGCCTGCAACAAAGTACTTCTTTAATCTGTCACAAAGCTGGGTTTAAAGCGTGGTACAATGTTACAACTATTTCTTCTACATTGTTTTCATCACAGGTATTCAGGGCTCAAAAAAATATTTTTAGCTTTTAGGTGTGAAAATAAAGTTGGCAAGATAACCTGAATTCTCCTTTCTGGTGGAAAAAGCGTACAGCACCTGGTATTCCCAGGCAGTCTCCCACCTAAGTACTAACCAGGCCTGACCCTGCTTAGCTTCTGAGATCAAACGAAGATCAGGCTATACAAGCGGTGGTGTTGGCTGTTAGCTGAAAGCCTGCAACAAAATTTACTTCACTTTAAAAAAGACCGTCACAAAGCTGGGTTTAAAGCGTGGTAAGATGTTACAACTATTTCTTCTGCATTGTTTTCATCACGAGTACTCAGGGCTCAAAAAAATATTTTTAGCTTTTACGTGTGAAAATAAAAATGGCAAGATACTCTGCATTCTCCTTTCTGGTGGAAAAAGCGTACAGCACCTGGTATTCCGAAGAAGTCTCCCATCCAAGTACTAACCAGGCCCGACCCTGCTTAGCTTCTGAGATCAAACGAGATCAGGCGTACAAGGGTGGTGTGGCCGTAAGCTGAAAGCCTGCAACAAAGTACTTCTTTAAACTGTCACAAAGCTGGGTTTAAAGCGTGGTAAGTTGTTACAACTATTTCTTCTGCATTGTTTTCATCACAAGTACTAAGGGCTCAAAAAAATATTTTTAGCTTCTAGGTGTGAAAATAAAGTTGGCAAGATACCCTGCATTCTCCTTTCTGGTGGAAAAAGTGTACAGCACCTGGTATTCCCAGGCAGTCTCCCATCCAAGTACTAACCAGGCCCAACCCTGCTTAGCTTCTGAGATCAAATGAGATCAGGCGTACAAGGGTGGTGTGGCTGTAAGCCAAAAGCCTGCAACACAGAACTTCTTTAATCCGTCACAAAGCTGGGTTTGAAGCGTGGTACAATGTTAAATACTATTTCACTGCATTGTTTTTATCTGAAGACTCAGGGCTAAAAAAAATATTTTTAGCTTTTACGTGTGAAAATAAAGTTGGCAAGATACCCTGCATTCACCTTTCTGGTGGAAAAAGCTTACAGCACCTAGTATTCCCAGGCAGTCTCCCATCCAAGTATTAACCAGGCCCGACCCTGCTTAGCTTCTGAGATCAAACGAGATCAGGCGTACAAGGGTGGTGTGGCCATAAGCTGGAAGCCTGCAACAAAGTACTTCTTTAAACTGTCACAAAGCTGGGTTTAAAGCGTGGTAAGATGTTACAACTATTTCTTCTGCATTGTTTTCATCACAAGTACTAAGGCCTCATAAAATATTTTTAGCTTTTAGGTGTGAAAATAAAGTTGGCAAGATACTCTGCATTTTCCTTTCTGGTGGAAAAAGCATACAGTCTCTTGTATTCCCAGGCAGTCTCCCATCCAAGTACTAACCAGGCCCAACCCTGCTTAGCTCCTGAGATCAAACGAGATCAGGTGTACAAGGGTGGGGTGGCCGTAAGCCAAAAGCATGCAACAAGCTACTTCTTTAATCTGTCACAAAGCTGGGTTTGAAGCGTGGTGCAATGTTACAACTATTTCTTCTGCATTGTTTTCATCACGAGTACTCAGGGCTCAAAAAAATATTTTTAGCTTTTAGGTGTGAAAATAAAGTTGGCAAGATACCCTGCATTCTCCTTTCTGGTGGAAAAGCGTACAGCACCTGGTATTCCGAAGCAGACTCCCATCCAAGTACTAACCAGGCCCAACAATGCTTAGCTTCTGAGATCAAACGAGATCAGGCGTACAAGGGTGGTGTGGCCGTAAGCCAAAAGCCTGCAACAAACTACTTCTTTAAACTGTCACAAAGCTGGGTTTAAAGCGTGGTAAGATGTTACAACTATTTCTTCTGCATTGTTTTCATCACGAGTACTCAGGGCTCAAAAAAATATTTTTAGCTTTTAGGTGTGAAAATAAAAATGGCAAGATACTCTGCATTCTCCTTTTTGGTGGAAAAAGTATACAGCACCTGGTATTCCCAGGAAGTCTCCCATCCAAGTACTAACCAGGCTACCCTGCTTAGCTGCTGAGATCAAATGAGATCAGGCGTACAAGGGTGGTGTGGCCGTAAGCCGAAAGCCTGCAACGAAAAATGTCTTTAATCTGTCACAAAGGTGGGTTTGAAGCGTGGTACAATGTAACAACTATTTCATCTGCATTGTTTTCATCAGAAGTACTCAGGGCTTAAAAAAAATATTTTTAGCTTTTACGTGTGAAAA